>JBAIZL010000099.1:2793272-3198272 GCA_036971475.1 Prosapia bicincta
AATAGTCCAAAACTGCAATCTCTTGGAAATAAGCACATATAAAACACATATAAAACATATAAAACACATATATTGATCAAATAAAAGTGTATTAAGTGTTTTATATGTGCTTATTTCCAAGAGATTGCAGTTTTGGGCTATTGCCTTTAGGTAAGTCTGTCAGTCTCCTATCAAGTCCAAAAAATTCCTATATATATAATGTTTATGCACACATTTAATGTTTGTGTTTAATATACATAAATAAAAGTGATAAATGCTTTTTTTTAAATAGTTTTTCATTTCTCTCATCATAACAAAAGGCAAGTAACTGCCAGTGGCGGCTGGTGCCTAAAGCTAATAGGCGTTGCAGATCGTAAAGTATTAGTTTATTTTTAAGGGAACGATAATTGTGATGATTAAAACTTAAAGGGCTGTTATAGACAAAATAGATAGATAATGCTTAATATTTTGTGATTTTTTCTATTGAAGGAAATATATTGGTTTTTTTTATTTTTACTTTACAGTACTTATTTAAGACACTGGATCTTGTCATGGGTTTATTCATTAACAAATCAATCTCAATTCATTCTTAACTGTGAATGCCAACAAACTCGGAGCGGAGATGCATCTTTCCAGACGGATCCGATCTTAACCGAACACTCCCAAGATTGCAGGCCGTATACAACCTAAGGAGCCTTACGGCGCTACCTGGCTGTTTTAGTCTCTCTTGACCTTCGAACACTTTTTCCTCATTAGGCGTGATGTCACTGGGTGTTGCAGGTTTCCCTGCAACTGAGCAAACAGTCTCACAGTCGGTGTGGTTCTGATGTTTTTATTATTATTTATAATGATGGATCATGTTACATAATGAATAATCATATGCAACAATATACAAAAATCTTACATAATAAATAAATATATTTGTTTGCTATTGATCCCTGGTTTGGAGGTTGCCCATCCGTGCAACCTAGCCACAAGCCACCACTGGCAATTACTTATATAACTAAATGAACTTGAGTAGCAAGTTAGGCTTTGTTAATGAAATGACTGTTTTGAAACACATCAGCAAGTAAGTTAATGTTTTTACCAAGTTGTTAAAATAACCAACTTTAAACAATGATATTGAGAAATAATTTTCATGTTTTATAAAACAGTTCATTTCATTCTGAAAATAATAATATAAAACATTATAGGGTTTGATTTTTGTTATATTTTTTGATTTTTTAAAATCTCTGCAAGAAGTGTAAAAACTTGTTGCCACTACACTTTGTCAGACTTACCACTTGTTGGTTAAATTTTTTTGTTCAATGTTTTTTTTCATCCTTACGGAACATTTTAGCTTTATATGTATTCATCTATGCAATATTTAGTTTGTAATTTTTATTTGAAAAAGTTTACAACACAAACTAACTCCCATTCTCAAAGTTTTACATTAGGGTTAGTAAATCATCTAAACACTTGTACTTTCAGTACAATGCTAAAACTGTCTTTGGCTATTACACTCACATGAATAGCAAAAGATAACTTATACAGATAACTATTTGGATAATTTGTACAGAAAAACTAGATAGAAATAATAGTATAAATTAAAAAATACCACATTATAACAAATCACTAGGCATGATACAGTAGCACTGACGTTTTCCAGGTTCAAAGTATGTAGGTGTTGCCGTTGCTCCCCAACGATTCTACAATTTTAAAAATGAAACTCGTCCAAGGGAAAAGTAGTTGTTAAAAGAACTATTGATTAAGTCCATCTCTATTGCTTATACAGTCGGCACCGCTTATTGTGATCACGGTTAATGTTATCATTCGGTTATTGTTACCGTTTCATTGAAAAACAAACACAGACGTATATTAATACATTGTAATTAGGTCGCTTATTGTAATCATCTGTTCGCTTATTATTATCATTTAATTTGCCATTCAAAATCATATGCATCAACGTATACTAGCATGGACCAAGTAAAAATGTCTACAAAGTAGTGTAAACAGCACGTGCAACACACAATGACGCCCAATTCATAGAATGTTTATTTTTAGAATGACTTTATAACGGTTTCAGCACTTAGCACAGTTCTCAGAATGTCTCCCTTACTCTTTATTTACGTAAACACCCTAGCCTCGCTGAGTCGACGTTAGTTGTTTGTTAACATTAGTTGATGTTACTACTGAACCATTTACAGTACAGTCCTACTGTATTTTTTAACAGTGAATTTTTATGAACGTTTATTACAGTATTTCAGTGTGATTTTACATAACTTAATTTTTAAAGATCTTTTTCGTTTGTTTCGTAGAGTTTAGTGGCACTTGAAGTTTTAAAGGACAGTATAGAGGTCGTGCGGAACGAGGAGAGCCCCGAGTAGGGGAGGAGGTAGGATTAGGTGGGAGTGATCGCCGGCGTAGGGGAAGCGCCGGCGCGGCGTGCCGGCAAAGCGGCGAAGTACTAGCCTGAGTTTAAATATTGCCTATAAATAAAAAACTACTGCACGTATAAATACTGCACTTGTAATATACCATTTATAAACCAGTAAAAACAAAAAGTACTGCTGATAAAATTAAATGAAATAAAATTATGTAAACAAATACTACCATAATACTACCATATTTGGAAATTCTTATTCATGCAATTTATTTAGTAAATAGACACATATGGCGTTACTTAATTCTTAGGCCTTGTTAATGAAGTTCGTCCACGCCACTAATTTCCCACATGGAACTCATGTACAGTCCGCCTAATAACAGTCTTGTCGAAGTCGTCATAAGATATTTTTTTTACTCCATGTTTTCCTTGGCGTTGAAAAGTGAGGTCCTGTTGCCGGCGCGGTTCTATGTTCACTCAAAATTCGTTTCACAGTTGTCTTGGACAGTCCCGCAGCATTCGCAACTCGTTGTTGAACTTGTTTCAATAATATTGGTCCTTCTTCAGCTTCTCTTTTCATAAAATTGTGCAAATTAAAAATTATTTCTCTTGCTTGGCTATGTAGAATTTTACCACCGACCTTATTGTTTGGCCTGTTGACAGCCATTTTAACGTCACACTTAATGGAAAACAGTCAACGAACTAGTTAAACCAAACACTACACTACACTAAAAATTAAACTTAACTAGACGTTAATACACTTTTTTTCTATTAAACACTAACTAATCAAAACAAGTAAGACTAGATGTTTAGCACGACGCGTATTTACGATGTGAAACCGGCGTGTGAAAGCAGCAGACTGACGACCTGCCGCCCCACCACTCCAAAACCAGTTGTATAACTATTTTCCCGTTCAAGGTCAGAGCTCGCCTCGTTTCGCACGACCTCTAGCAAGATGTCCGAATCTCAAAAGAAACGACGCGATTTAAGTCTTAAACAAAAACTTGATATTCTAGATATGTACAGTAAATTACCAAAAATGAGTCAAAGAAACGCTGCTTCTCAACTTGACGTTTCTCAACCTCTTTTATGTAAAATATTGAACAACAAAGAAAAAATCTTGTCATTATCAAAGTGTAATGCAAATGTTGACAACAAAAGACATCGTTCTGGGAAGGATCCGCAAGTGGAATCAGCTTTCAAATTGTGGTTTAAAAATGTTCGCGAAAAAGATGCTGGAGTTGACTCTTATTTAAAAATGAAATTGCTAACGGCTGTAAAATATGTAAACAAAGAATAACTGTTTTGTGTTGTATTAACATGGTTGGTCATAAAGAAAAACTCTTAATTATCGGTAAATCTAAAAATCCACGTTGTTTTCAAGGTATCAAAAAACTACCGGTTGAATATCATTCAAACTCCAATGCTTGGATGACATCAAAAATTTTTAATGAATTTCTGACAAAATGGGATACCAGCCTCAAACGCAACATTGTCCTTCTACTAGACAACTGCACTGCACATAATGACATAAGCACTACGCTAAAACACATCAAAGTGATTTACCTTCCGGCCAATACTACATCAATTATTCAGCCATGTGACCAAGACATAATTAAAAATCTCAAAAGTTTTTATCGACGAGAGATGCGTGCTAGAATTATAGAAAATATGGATGAATTTCAAACCCTTACCTCAAATGAATTGGCTAAAAAAACTTCTTTACTTGATGCTATTCATCTGATAGTAAAATCTTGGAATGAAGTTTCTGAAAAAACTGTGAAAAATTGCTTTAGAAAAGGTGGGTTTTTTGTTGAAGAAAATCAAGAGCAAGCTACATCTGAGGAAGACTCTGAAGAGAACTTGAAGCCTTTCGATTTGTCCTTAAAAGAATATACTGAGTGGATGGAAGTTGACGATAGTATTGAAACAGCAGCGGAAATGACTGAAGACGATATTTGTGAAGTAGTTGCTTCAACATCAAAAGTTACTGAAGAAAAAGAAGGCACCGATGATGACGAAAATGATAAATGTGTACCGCAAAGATCTAAGAAGGAAGTTCACCAAGCTCTTGAGATTCTAAGGCAGTTTGTTCAACAAAAAGCAGAAAATTTCAACAAGCATTACGAATATGAACAATTTATAAACAATATTTTACGAGAAGACTACAGACAGTCACATATAGAGGAATTCTTCGAGAAAAAGTAAATGTAAATTTGAAGTGTAAATAAGTTTGAAGTGTTTTATAATGAGGTTTTATGTGTTAAAATGTTTTGATCAAGTGTTTTACGTAGTTCTATATATTTTTTTTCAATTATGCTAGATTCAGTGTTTTAAAAAAATCTACAGTGGAATAACATAAACTGACATGAAATATGCCCACTATTTTTAACAAGTAGTAAACTAAGTTACAGAAATTCTACTACTGTACATAAAACTGTCCAGAATAGCATCAAAATTTGGTAAGTACAGTTTAATTATAGTGTTACAGAATTAGAATTACTTAATGTAATGATAGGCTTACATATCGTTCAGAACAAACAGTTGTGGCAATAATACAGTGAGTTCAATGCAGTACGGCTGTAGACTACATCCTGATTAAGCGTTCGGTTATTGTTATCAAATATGCTTCTGACATATATGATCACAATAAGCGGCGCCGACTGTATATACTATTGGTGATCATAAATTACTCCATAGATCTGGAAATGGAAGTTTTACATGTCTCATACTGAAATCTATTTGGTTCTGTAAACCATTAACATCCTGACATTTTAAAACTTTCACTCCAATTATAACCTATTGTTCACATAACCTGCTGCTCACTGCAAATATTCACTTCTCTTTGTAGTTGTTGCATATACTGTTTAGTATAACATAAACCAGAGAAAATTTTTAATGTGTGCAGAGGTTTTAAGCCATTTAATTTTGTTCAGTTTCTCAGTTTTGTACTTTTGTGAGTGTTTTGCTTTTGTAGATTGAATAATTTGTGTATATTGCTACATTTTGTGCTATTTAGGATGTTTGTTATTTGTGAGTTAAGTATATATTTTTATTATTTCCTTGGCTATGTTTCATTTCAATTTGTTTTTTATGCACTGATGACAGGTTAGTGGTAAATATTGTTACATTTCAAATTGCTGACTTTTTTGTAATAAACTGTATTAATGTTTTAGTAATTAATCTTTCAAATGGCTTACACTCAATATTGATTATTTATAACAATTTTTCAAAAAAGAATTTTAAGTAATTTGGTGCCAATCTTAATATGTAATGTCACTGTAATTTTTAGTAGTGGTTAAAATGTATGTATAATTTACTTGTTTATTATGTACTCAGAAATAAACTTATTTCCAAAATGGCGCCAATGAAATAAATTATGTATAAATGAATCGCAAAATCAACTACTTTTTTTATTTACATTGCTGAGAGTATAATCATTAATTATAAAAGTAAGTTAATACAAATTTATTTTAGCACTTGAAAATTTTACATTGCAGTAATCACAGTTAATGTGTAAAATAATGATGCCTCTTTGGTCAAAAGAAACAGCAATAGTAAACAATGCCTAATTTTACCTGAAAAGCCTAAGGCTCAAACTGTCAAAGAAAAAAATATAAATACATGGTTAAAAAAATAGTTGATCAAAAAGATATTCAAAGTAAAATAAAAATTGTGGCCAGCAGCTACTACACCATTAAGTTTAGTAGCATTAAATAAAATTTGAAAGAGGTTTTTTAATTATAAGAAGAGTTAAAACTTTTATCCTAAAAGTGTAAAACTATTTTTGGAGTTGGTTTTCAGGTTCAATACAAATGAACAGTTAAATCGTGACTAACCTAGGCGACTGTTGAATCTCCTTTTTTTTCAATATGCAAAAAAACTTTTTCTTGTACTCCTTCTAGTAACATAGTAGACATTTTTAGTGAGGTCCATGGGTTCAATCTGATATCAGCTTCTAAACAAAGTGAGTTCTGTTTCAAGAACTGTTGCTGTAAAACCACATACTGAGTGTAAGGTACTGCTCTTTTTGATAAGTTTATAATTTTTTAAATTATATATAATTACATTTGAAACTACAATTTGTTTTTGTGCTTAAAATGATTACTGTAAAACAAAAGTGATTGTTTTTTTTTTAACAACCTATTTTTTAAATTCCTTCTATTAGCTCACACACTCATGATATATATCTTGTATAGTGGTTCAATCGTTAATAAAATACATTTTTTTCCAAACAACATATAGTGGATGACAATTGATGTTAATACAGTTTTTCAATAATTAAATTATGAAAATTTGGGGGTCTAGATTGGATTTAAACTGAGTATCTTCGTGTTCGGAGTCTAACCCGCCTTGGCACTGCGTCGTCTTTCCCATAGCTAGAAATTTACTTTTCAAGGATGTATATGAATTATTCCTTATCCCCCACTTGGTTGTCTCACACTATATCAATCAACACTACCATAAAGTATGGCCATCTGAAGAGATGTATTCAAAATGTAGTATAAACTGGAAAACCAATACATTGTCAAATATCAATAAGAGACTGCTCAAAGGAGTAAGACATGAAACCGACTATTTAACACAAATACACAAAGTACAGTCAAATATAGAGTACAGTTATATTCAAAAAGTAAAATACAATAGTCTCAAAAATTCGAGTCCCGACTTTTCGAGCTTCTGTTAAATTCAAGCCTTTTTCTATTTGAAAGGATATGAGTTGGGCGTCCAAGAAATGTTTATAGCAATACGGTATATCTCCTCCTCCCCATTCTGTTGTATCATTCAGTTCGCTAATGTTATACAGATTGGTGTATTACCCAACTTCATCAGTTGTGTTTGAATGTCCCGTATCAGTTATGTTTAGATGTCTTATAGAAGGTCAATGGGCCATAAATATCTTTCTTATATAAATAAACTCTCTTACACCAAATAAATCAAACAATGGCCACACTCAAGATTAAGTGGACTGGTCTTTATTCCCGCTAATAATAAATCCGGATCGGGCTATCCCCACATTGAGGTGTTTTACTGTATTGGGGTTTATTAGTCCTATTTTTTTCTAATACACAGGAACTTATTTCCGTGTAATCCGAGATTTTACGGTAATTTGAGGGGGTCACAGTCTCATCAACCTTGAATTATCAAAACTCTACTGTACATTGGATATTTCCAAGTAACAGCTTGAGACCAGGTAGTTCAAGAGACGGAATACAGGTAACTAACACAAAAATCAAATTGAAGATTGCCTGTTACACTCTGTGACAGGTGAGATATAATAATAGTCAGACATTGAAAACCCCTTTAATACAATGAAAAAATATACAAAGATCAATGTTACATACAAGATTAACAGCAATGTTTTATAAAGGTAAAGGATATATTGTTGATAGTACACTTAGAAATTACAGTATATCTCCAAATAAACTATAATGTTAATTATGATTAGGTTATTTAATAACAAATATAATTATTAAATGCTAATATAATAAAGCACTAAATTTAGAAAACAACAGTTTATTTTGCCAGAAAAATACAGACTTTATTTTTTGTTAAAAAATCGTGATTAACCCAAATTAAAGGCTCTTAGAATCTAGATTTCCAATAAAAAAAGCAAATTTTTCCCTCTTCTCTAGGTCAGTGGCCGTACCTGGAAAAATAAAGATGAGTATATTAAAATACATATACAAATTACTCATTTAAGAGAACACACATGCTCTTCTCACGCACACAACTTTTAAGTTTATAACGGTCTACATCAGGTCCTTGAGATTTTTAATTATTTAGTTATTTGGATATGATAACTATACAATAATTATGAACTACATATACATATGAATTTTTTTTATTATAATTGTCACAATAAAAGGATATTCAAAAGGTTAAAACTAAGAACAAGAAAACAAAATTGCAGGAATAGAATTTTAAAAAGGTTGAGAAGTTTTAAGTTAAGAAAAGACAAGCAATAAAATATTTCATGAAAATGTTTAGATGAGCGTAAAAGCTGATGAAACAGACAATGGCTGCATTATTCATAGTGTCTTCTTTTGATGTTACTTGATACACCACTATCAAACTGTATGTGCTTGATTGGTAACTTCACACAGTACACACATTAAGTAACCACTGCTATAAAAACTTGCAGTTTTTGTGTTGTATATCTTGAGGTTTTCTGTAATTACAGTTTTGGTATTAACTTGGCAAAAAAAAACACTACTTACTGATATTTTTCAGCAGTCGCTTTTCACACTAGGTCAGTGCATTGTTTAATGCTGTGTTACAGACAAGACTGTTGCTCAGGTGCGTTGTGTTGGTACGAGTCTGTGGTGTATTGGTGTTCTGCGTTGTGTTACAGACAAGACTGTTGCTCAGGTGCGTTGTGCTGGTATGAGTCTGTGGTGTATTGCTGTTCTGCGCTGTGTTACAGACAAGACTGTTGCTCAGGTGCATTGTGTTGGTATGAGTCTGTGGTGTATTGGTGTTCTGCGCTGTGTTACAGAAAAGACTGTTGCTCAGGTGCGTTGTGTTGGTATGAGTCTGTGGTGTATTGGTGTTCTGCGCTGTGTTACAGACAAGACTGTTGCTCAGGTGCGTTGTTGGTATGAGTCTGTGGTGTATTGCTGTTCTGCGCTGTGTTACAGACAAGACTGTTGCTCAGGTGCGTTGTTGGTATGAGTCTGTGGTGTATTGCTGTTCTGCGCTGTGTTACAGACAAGACTGTTGCTCAGGTGCGTTGTGTTGGTATGAGTCTGTGGTGTATTGCTGTTCTGCGCTGTGTTACAGACAAGACTGTTGCTCAGGTGCGTTGTGTTGGTATGAGTCTGTGGTGTGTTGCTGTTCTGCGCTGTGTTACAGACAAGACTGTTGCTCAGGTGCGTTGTTGGTATGAGTCTGTGGTGTATTGCTGTTCTGCGCTGTGTTATTGCTCATAGCATAGTTATGAACTACTTGTATTTGATAGTATAGTATTTGATTGTGACTGTGTTTAGAATGTGTTGTGGAAAGTATTTGTGATGTTTGTATATCTCATAGTTTTCTGTTGTGTTTAGTTTGTTGCTTTTTATGATGTAGTGTAGGATTTTTAGAATGGTATCTATATTAGATACCTGTCGTGTTTATTCTGGTTTGTATTTGTACTGTGTAGGTGTTTTTTAATTGCTACTTAATGCTACTAGGATGTTTTAAATGCTACTTTGTATTTAAGTTTGCTAAACGAGGAAGCTATTTCTTGTGATGTGTTGTCGTGATATGTGTTATGTAATTTTGTGTGATATTGTTGTTTTTTGTTCTTATATGTGAGTTGCTTTATGCACATTATGTTGTCTATCAAGGTGTTTTTGTATCTGTTTTTATAGGACATGTATTTTGTTGTGTCGAGTTAGTTTATTTTGTTTTCATTGTTCTTGGGTATGAGTTCATGTACCATAGAGTGGAAGCCAGCATGTTTGTGTTGTGTAGGGTGATTGGAAGTGTTGTGTATAGCTCTGTCAGTAATGGTGGGATTCCTGTATATTTTGAATGTGTGTTGGTTGTGTTTTGCTTTATCACCCCATTTTTGTTTAGTATAAAGTTTATCCTAATGGCTTTAGACTTTTTGAAAGATGATGCTTGAATCTATTGTGAAACAAAGACAAAAGCAAAAGAGGCTAAGAGTAAGACGTTTGGGCTGAAAATCATCTGTTTTATGGAGCATAAAATTTGCATGGAGTGGTATAGAGATAAAAATAAACAAAAAATAATATAAAAAGAGAATAATATAAAATCCTAATTACATTATGTATGTAGAATTATTTTCAACCATGGAAATTTTTTTATAATCTGGGAATAATCCAAACAATATTCACTGAGGATAACTCATAACAAACATATTAATGTACGAGAAAAAAGATAATTTAACAATAGGTAATCATTTCAATATCAAAGCTCTATTTTCAGTCTGTACAATTGACTTCTTTATAGACAAGACTGTAGGTTTTATAATATTCACATAAAAATTCAAGTATTAAAGATATTTATCACTCCATCAAGTAAAGAATAATATTATAGCAAAAAGTTGTTCTACTGTAAGAAATATCACATAAGGCACAGGTATCAACTTCTTGCTGCTTACTGGAAATGATTTTATTAAATTCCTTTCATTAGCTCACACTCTCCTGATATATATCTTGTACAAATTTTCAATTGTTAATAAAACACATTTTTATTTATCCAATCAAGATCAAATGTATTTTTTTAACCTGTAGTGGATGACAATTGATGTTAATAGTTTTTTTCAAATATTAATTCAATAATCAAATTATAAAAGTTTAAGCGCCTTGGTCGGATTTGAACTGAGTATCTTCATGTTCAAAGTCTAGCGCTTTTAGCATTATCAATGTCCAACTTTCCCATAGCTAGAAGTGTATTTCTCGAAGAAGTATATGAATTTTTCTTTTCCTCCAATCCGGTTGTCATCGAAGCCTCCATTGCACAACCAAATTAAGAAAAGAATTAAATAAACAAACAAACTGGATTAACGGTATCAAACCTTCCTTCACAAATGGACAATGTGAAAGGAAATCGAAAAGAAACTACAACACAATGCAAGCGATAAAGAAAGAAAGCATATAAATAGTAACAAACAAAAATAATAGTCCAACACTATACACAGAAAGGAAAATGGAAAATTGTAAGGAAATTCGCTTTCTATTTTGCCACTTAATATTGTTTTTCTGACATATGTATATACATGACAGAAACTAAAATAAAATTTGTCTTTGTTGACGTAAGTAGGAATTGACTTTTTTTAAATTTTTATATTACTGTACTTGTTTAAGATACAAAGACATGAATAAGAAAAAAATGAATGAAAGCCCTACAGACTCCAAGGAACAAGTTAATAATGGAGCTGCCACAGTTTTTGTAAATTTTCATCACTCTCAGCTAAGCCCCATCTCTTCAAGCTGCTAGGATCAGAAAGTGTAGACGGGAAGGATTTCAAACACAACCTCTGGGATTTGTTATACATTACAGTCTACCACAGCAATCTTGGGAGTAAATGAAACCCAACATAATTAGTCAATCTCCATCTGCAAAGGTCTTATAACTAAGATATAATTATGTGTAACTTACTTTTGGAACTCCCATTCCCTGTTGTCTAAAGGACAAACTTGTCTTGTTTTCAACCACCGTGAAATGCAATGAAAATGAAATGCATGCTGCAGCAAAAAAAAAAAACAAAAATTATTTATAGCAATTATGTATATCTGTTGTTACTGCTGAAGCAATAAGTAATCTAAACAATATTATGTAATAGTAAGGAACTCATGCTAACAAAATTACTTTCTAGGTTCATCAAATTTGTTCCTAAATGACAAATCAGGTCTTTCTCAGAATAACCACCAGTGACAGATATTGCTCATGAATCAAGCTCTCACTCTTTCCTGACAAATCTGGAGAATTATCGTAAATAAAAGCATTATTACAGATAGCTTTACACACATAAATGGCAAATGCTTTAAAATACCATTTATAAGATTTCTACAAGTTGTCTTTGCTTCTCACTTGCCATGTTTTATTCATTCTTGGTAAAAATAGAATTATCCTTACTGAAAGAATAGAGACTAGTATTCCAAGTTACACCCGATGTCTCAGAAAGTTAGTTCACTGTCAAGAGAATAAGACTTATTCTTATAATGCCGAAGCATGCTCTGTTCAACTGGACAACTTCAATGAATATTTTGATTTGGTTTGTAATATAACTGTTACTAAAATTATATCCATTTCCTGTGATCTTAGATTCACACAATATTACAAACAGAATCTATATTAGAAGACATTTTTACAAGTTTTAATAATATAATCTTATAGGGTTGTAATAGTACTAATGTTATTTGTGTTTTTACAAGAACAAAAATAATTAATAAATACATAAACATTTTTATTAAGGCACAATTTTAAAATGGTTAAAAGTACTCACAAAGATTCTATTGACTTATGAATTGCCTCATGGGTGCTACCATTTCGTTGACATAACATATCAATGATTATTGTATTTATTTATTACAATGTATAACTCATAACTGAGAACTGACATGTTTGAAATAATTTTTTTTAAATCACATGCATAAGATAATTATCAAAAAACAATATACTAATTTCAAAAAATTATTAGAAGTGAAATAAAATACAATATATTTTATACAGAGCTTTGATAATAAATACAATGTAAATAAAGTAAAATAACAAGTTTTTTAAATCAATTCAACAGAGTTTAAAAAATTATTTGTCTAAAAATAGGTATTTAAAAATTTAGTGGATACTATTTAGCAATAAAGAATACTTAAGTCTGTGTGTGAGCGTAAATATTTAATAGAATTTTTGTGTTTTCAGATTTAAGGAAAACATAAATAAACAATAAAAATATGTAAGTAATTGTGTAGTACATAAATATACCATAATGTATTATAAGTGTGCCGTATAGCTCTTAACATTATTATGTAGAATGTAACCCATCTCTTCCAATATACAGTCGGTTTCAGTATTCACGGTAAGTTTGGGCAAATAAAGAGAGATCAGTGTATTAACATAGCTAAGAATATTATTAAAATTTTGGAATAAATTAATCCTAAAAACCCACTCTTTTAAAACAACTTTTCATAATTAATCATGAATACCAGCAACCATCTAGGAATATTACCAATGCTATGTATTCTAAGAGTCTGAGATATTAAAAACGATAATAAAAATTAATATAAATCAATGCATCTTACATTGCAGACTCCCCAAGCTACAGTACATTCTTCACTAGTCGCAGAAGCCTGATTTGCTTGACATTCTATACATAGGTCCATAATATGGTTTCGACAAATAGCACAGTTGTCAACTACAATGTCTGAAATCATAAGAGAAATTGTTAGGTCAGATTCTTATAACAAAATGTGTTTTTATCTATCTAAATCCCTTGAATCTATATAAATTCAGATTACCCCATAAAGTACAAGAAATTATAAACTAAAACAGTATATATGTGTGTGTGTGTGTGTGTATATATATATATATATATATATATATATATATATTTTACGTTATCCATTGTTTTTCCGTTGCACTGACTTTATGAAGTTAATATATTACTATTGTAAGTAATTTTATCCACCATTAAGTGCAATAATTTTACCTTGAGTGATGAGGCACCTTTCGGTCACTTGACCATTGTCGAATCACTGATATTTTTCTGGTGTAGATGTTCGGTCCGTGATATTGGTATTTGTTGACGTTACACGCACTTTCTCTTGATCTGTGTGTATGATGTTTTTATATAGTATGTCTTCTGTATATGTTGTTTGTAAATTCATTAAATTGTTGTGTATGTTTTTATAAATGTGGTATTTTTCTAGTGAGTTTACTTCTATTGGGTTATTATTTATTTCAAGTATGGTTAGGTTATTTTCGTAATTTGTTATTTCATGTTTATGTGATATTAGGTGTGCTGCAACATTTGATACTTTTGAATTTTTGTTTTTGAATGCTCTATAATGTTCTTCAAATCTTATTTTAAATGTTCTGGTTGTTTTTCCTATGTAAAAAGCGTTGCAGTTGTTGCATGTAATTTTGTAAATTCCTGATAGGTTATGTTTTTCTGAATTTGTTTTGTGGTTTGTGTTATTAAGATATTTTATTATTTTGTTGTTTGGTTTGTATGTTGGAGTGTAGTATTCTTTGTTGTATATATTTGTTATTTTTTCTATTTTGTTATTGGTGTATTTATATTTTAGGTAGATTTTTTTATTTTCATTATTTTTGTGTTCTGGTTGTAGTGTTGTGTTGAGGTTAGGTTTTTTTGTGAATTTATTGTATATATTTTTTATAATGTGTTTGTTGTATCCATTTTCTATTGATATTTTTGTAATGTTATCTAATTCTTCATTTAATTTTTGTTTGTTATCCTGTGTGTATTTTATTGCTTTATTTATCATGTTACTGTAAGTGTTAATTTTGTGTGTCCAGGGGTGGTTAGATTTGTAAAGTATTGTGGTGTTGTTGGAAGTAGGTTTCCTGTATACTGTAGTTTCTATTTTATTATCATTTATATTTAAAGTGATGTCGAGAAAGTTGATTGTTCTATTTGTTTCTGTTTCAACGGTGAATTGTATGTTTTCGTTGTATGTATTTAGTTTGTTTAATATTATGATGTGTTTGTTGTGAATGGTAGGTTGGTGTATTACAAGTATATCGTCTACATACCTTGTCCATAGTGAAATATTGTGTGTGTTTATTATAGGTTTAATTATTATTTGTTCAAAGTGTTGTAAATATATTTCTGACATGACAGATGATATGGGTGAACCCATGGGGAGTCCAGTTGTTTGTTTATAATATTTATTGTTAAATTGGAAGTAATTTTGGTTACATATAACTTCATATATATATATATATATATATATATATATATATATATATATTATATATGTATTTTTCATTCCTGATGATGTTGGTACTGTTTATCAACGAAAAGCTTTGAATATAAATTAATAAATAAATAAAGTTACGTGTGTTGTTAAGCTCAAAAGGTTTTAAAAACATAATTTTATTTTTATAAACCTTTATTAATTAGGAATAATTTAATTTTTAAATTATTACATTAAATTTTACTTGACAAAATTTCAACTGATATGCATTCAGTTAGAGTGCCTACAACTAACTATACTCTTCAACAGTTTACTACACACTAAAACTAAAGCTGTTTTACCAGCTACACAACAGAAAATCTGCGTAAGCAGGAATCTATTCTAGTAAGCATTATATTTAGTCAAGTTCACATAACTAGTATATATTCTAGCAGTATATATACTCTTAGAAAGTATACAGTATATTGTTGTTTGCTACAATATCCTATATATATATAAAAAATCTTAAATATATATATATATATATATATATATATATATATATATATATATTTAAGATTAAATAATATACACTAATACAGGAATATTTAATTTATTGAATAATACACTCAGAGTGTATTATTCAATAAATTAAATATTCCTGTATTAGTGTATATTATTTAATCTTAAAAATATTCTAACAGGAAAACACATTTGATATTATATTATATATATATATATATATATATATATTTAATCTATAATTATAGCATTATATTTGCAACACTTGGTTTTGTTTAGTATTAATAACTTTAAACTATTGAATTATTTTACTCAGTTTAATAATTAAGTATGCAGCATATTTTAATGACATGTTTTAAAATTGTAAGATAGTTATAATTAACTGTTAGTGATTTTAATATGTATTTTTAGGTTAAACACAATTGCTTGTTTGTTTTATTTAAAATGAATCTTAACACTGTAACAAAATACTCGTCTTAGTAAAAGAAATTAATATCCTTCTTTTTGGTTGTAAACCTTATTAAGTTGGTTATATTTGTGTTAGAAATTTAAGATTGGGTGAAGAATTTAAAACAAGTTGTTCTTTGATGTCATAGCATTCAAATATCGTAAAATTTAAATTTAAGAAATCAAAGAAAATTAATTTTAAAATTCTGGGGACCCTATAACATAAAGTACGAGGCTTTAGAATAAATTCAGTTAGTTGCTAAAATAATTATCTGTAGGATTAGCAAAGAAAGACACAAATAGTTTTGTAAAGTGCCAACAAAGCAGGTACCATCCATTATCCTTTTCCGGGAAAGCTATAAGCTGCGTGCGGCAACAATAGACAACAGAGAGGGTCCAAAGTGGTTAAGACAGGGAAATCCAGCGGCCTGGGAAAATAACCGTGTACCGTTAGATTAAGCTAATAGTAGAATTGTGGGAAACTTACAAAGAACGTATTGTGGTAGTGGGAAAGATTAGATTTTTCAATAAAAACTAAATGATCGGGGAAGATTGAGGAGAGTCTCAGAGGAAGGCAGGCGGATTGGTGGGGACCAGGATGGAAGTGTTGTAAAGGGAGAGATTGATTAAACTAAGTAAAAAAAAAATTTTTTATAAGTAAAATTTAAAAAGTGCGACGTAAAAGTTTTTTTTGAAAATATTAAGAAAGTAAGTTTTTTTGTGTCAAGTGTAAGTGCTGAAGTGAACAAAGGTAAAGATTCCAGGAGCTCTTCAGAACAATAAGTATTAATTGAATACAAGTGTAGCCAACAGACATCTAAATTTTAGTAAAGTTCAAAACAATTTTAATTTCATTAAAATTTATAAAAATTATACGTTTCACCATTTCTAATTTAAAAAACAAAGTTCCCGTAATAGCAGCCCGAGAGCAAGAATAAAAATTTAATACTGTTTTTTTTTTGTTATGTTATTTTATTAGAAATCTAAAGCCTCAGAAGTCCACCTTTTATCATTGTAATATTAGTTAAGATATCAATCCTGTCACTGCAAAATATTAATATAAATTTGGAATAATGTGTAGGGTCAATTGAAGAGAATAAATGCAAGTGATGTTTAAAAATTTATAAGATTGTTAATTCTTTATAAACCTGAAGGTGGGACATTAAATAGGTAAGGTAAATAATATAAATTTAATTATAACAAAAGTTAAGTTATAATATATATAATAAATATATATTTATTTTATTTCATTCTCATATTTCTTTTTGTGTTTTCTCTTTGATTGACAAAGACTACTGTGTGGTTGAAATATATCATTGGTTAAGTGCTTTTATGTGATTCTATTTTAAGACTACAGAGTGGACTCTTACCAAGGTAAGTCTGTCAGTCTCCTAGTCCAAAAAATCTAAATAATCTTTACCGACCAAAACTAACTTAAATATATATATATTCTTGATATTTAACATTATCCATTGTTTTTCCGTTGCTTCATATATATATATATATATATATATATATATATATATATATATATATATATATATATATATATATTATAGGAACCCTATAATCCGAGGGTGGAATCCCTCAAATCCGACCTAATTGGGGCTATAGGCTGTTCGGATTTAATGGCGATTGGAAATTCCAAAAAGCCACGAGTTTCTTTCAAGGAAAGCAAATAGTATCAACAGTAAATCTTAAGTGTTATGTTATTATTATAAAATGATCCTCTTAGAAATATAAATTTGAATCCATATTAATAGTATTTGTAGAATTAGAAGTTAATGATATTGCAATAAATATTTTACTAGATAATGCAGTTTTTAGAAACATGGGAAAAATAATACAAGTTGTTACCAGTACCATCCTTAGCAAATGCGAGGCCTGGAGCAAAACATTTTTGTGAGGCACTTTTACAAAAGTGGTTTCCCCTGAAATGTTTTAAAATTATCCCGTAAAAAGGTGTGTTTACAGCAATTTTGATGAAGTCATTTATTCTCAAAACACGCCAATAATTTATGTAATTCTTTTTCATTTGCCAGGTTTGAAACTATCAAACAATGTTTTGCACTCTTTTGATTGCAATGCCAAAGTCTCGTTCGTAGGTTTGTCATTAATCAATCATTTAGCATATTTCGCAAGTAATCAGACAGATATTTCAGGCATGTATATCTGTACATCGTTATATTACTTTCATTCAACCTAAGCATTTTACTTGTTTTTTAGCATGAGTAAAGTCATAGCACGACACCTGTAGCGGCCTCTCCACTCTAAGGGCAGCTCTGGTTGGCACTAGCCTAACAAAAATTAAACTTTGAAATAAATAACTGAACAATCCAAGCAAAGTGGTTCAGATAAAATTATTTTTACTAAGCAATTTTTTAAAACTTTTTCTGCATCAACTGCCATCTATTATAAATAAAATACACTCATTCAATTATTTAAAAAAATATATATTGTCAAACAGAAAAATATATAAATGATAATCAATTTTGTCAAATATATAAAGATCCTACGAATAAATTTCAAAATAAAATAAAAAATATTGTAAAATCTTCATATAAATTATTCAATAAAAATAATATTAGCAACTATATAAATGATAATCCTAAAATTCCAATATTGAATGGACTTGTGAAATTACATAAAATAGATAAACCAATAAGACCATTAATAAATTTTATAAATGCTCCATCTTATAAAATATCAAAAATTATGGTAAATAGTCTTAAAGATAAAATAGAACTAAATAATAATCATACTATCATAAATTCTATTAATCTTATTGAAAAACTAAATGCAATTAAAATTAATGAAAATACAAAATTAATATCATTAGATATAAAAAATATGTATACAAACATACCTATAAAAGAAACTCTTGAAATTATAAAATCTAAATTAGAACACGAGAAAGATAAAAATTTAACATTCGAAATTTTAAATACACTCAAAATAATATTAAATCAAAATTATTTTTCATACAATGACAAAATTTTTAAACAAGGAGATGGTCTTGCTATGGGTTCGCCATTATCAAATATATTATCTGAAATATTTTTACAACAATTAGGTAATAAAATAAATGAAGTTATAAAAATATATGATAAAAATTGTTATTGGGTTCGCTATGTAGATGATGGAATGTATATATCAAACAATAATAATATAAATTTAACAAATATTTTGGATAAAATTAATAATAAAATCAAATTTACTTATGAAATTGAAACAAATAATAAAATAAATTTTCTAGATTTAACAATGTAATAAGAAAAAATGCAAAATTTGAATATATGATATACCGTAAACCAACTTTAACAAACCAAATTATACCAAATAATTCTAATCATCCATATAATCAAAAAATGGCTGCTTTATAAAACTTATTATATAGAATGCATAATATACCCATGAATGAAGAAAATAAAATAAGAGAAAAAAAAATAATTTATCAAATTGCATTAGAAAACGGTTATAAAAAGAAAACTGTTGACAAACTTATTTATAATATTTTTAATAAACAAAATAATAATTTAATTTGCAATAGTAATAATAATACAATATGGACTTCATTTTTATTTATAGGCCATGAACTAAAAAAATATCACCAAATTATTTAAAAATACAAATATCAAAATTGCATACAAAACTAATAACAAAATAATAAACATAATAAATAACAATAATAAAATAATTAATATGCATGAAAAAGGTGGTGTTTATAAATTAGAATGTGAAAACTGTAATAAAGCTTATATAAGTCAAACCAAGAAAAAATTAAAAGAAAGATATAAAGAACATTTGAATGCCTATATTAAACCAGAAATATATAAATCAAATTTAGCAAATCATTGTATTAATAATAAGCACCAATTTCCAAATATTTAAAATATGAAACTTGTAAAAGAAATTAATAAGGGATTATAAAATCGAAATATATAAATACAATAATAATAACAAATTAATAAAAGAACAAATACAAATACATTCTAAATTTGATACTATATTCAATGTCTATAATGTTACAGCAACAAAATAAATTTGGCAATTTGTATAAATTTAGCAACAATTCTATTTCTAATTTAACATATGTTTTAGGCCTATAGCTTACATTATTGTAATTTTCATTCCTGATGATGTTGGTACTGTTTACCAACAAAAAGCTTTGGATATAAATTAATAAATATTCTTGTATTTGAATAACCTATGTTGTTTTAGTGTGTGTGTGTGTGTGTGTGTGTGTGTGGTGTGTGTGTGTGTGTGTGTGTGTGTGTGTGTGTGTGTGTGTGTGTGTGTGTGTGTGTGTGTGTGTGTGTGTGTGTGTGTGTGTGTGTGTGTGTGTGTGTGTGTGTGTGTGTGTGTGTGTGTGTGTGTGTGTGTGTGTGTGTGTGTGTGTGTGTGTGTGTGTGTGTGTGTGTGTGTGTGTGTGTGTGTGTGTGTGTGTGTGTGTGTGTGTGTGTGTGTGTGTGTGTGTGTGTGTGTGTGTGTGTGTGTGTGTGTGTGTGTGTGTGTGTGTGTGTGTGTGTGTGTGTGTGTGTGTGTGTGTGTGTGTGTGTGTGTGTGTGTGTGTGTGTGTGTGTGTGTGTGTGTGTGTGTGTGTGTGTGTGTGTGTGTGTGTGTGTGTGTGTGTGTGTGTGTGTGTGTGTGTGTGTGTGTGTGTGTGTGTGTGTGTGTGTGTGTGTGTGTGTGTGTGTGTGTGTGTGTGTGTGTGTGTGTGTGTGTGTGTGTGTGTGTGTGTGTGTGTGTGTGTGTGTGTGTGTGTGTGTGTGTGTGTGTGTGTGTGTGTGTGTGTGTGTGTGTGTGTGTGTGTGTGTGTGTGTGTGTGTGTGTGTGCGTGCGTGCGTGCGTGCGTGCGTGCGTGCGTGCGTGCGTGCGTGCGTGCGTGCGTGCGTGCGTGCGTGCGTGCGTGCGTGCGTGCGTGCGTGCGTGCGTGGGTGGGTGCGTGCGTGGGTGCGTGCGTGGGTGTGTGTGTGTGTGTGTGTGTGTGTGTGTGTGTGTGTGTGTGTGTGTGTGTGTGTGTGTGTGTGTGTGTGTGTGTGTGTGTGTGAATTTAGTGAGCAAAGTTTAAGTTTTCACATTTCTTGAAAGTTGAGTGGTCACTTTTCTTGAAAAACTCTTATACTAGACAGAAAAACCATTAACAATTGGATTAAAAATATGGAAGAAACAGGTTAGACACAAAGAAAACAGGTACTCAAGGTTTAACATTCAGAAACCAGAGAATCAAGAGTAGTTTCAGAAGACATGAAAGATCTGCTCGGTATCATAGAACTGTTCTTGGACTTTCGAATAGAACAGTAAAAGAAAATTTTGCATTGAGACCTAAATTTACACCTGTAAAAATTTCAAAAAGTCCACTCATTGAACTTTAATGATTATGCTGCTATAATTCAATTTTGCTTAATTATGATACAGTTTTTTCAATAGATCAAAAACGTTAAGGTGTTGATGAGTTAGCACATTTCCATCTTACTGGTTACGTTGAAAGGAATAGTTTCTGTTATTAGCCTATAACCCTATTAAACTTCAATGAGAATTATCAGCCCATATCAATTTTTCAAGGTGAACATAACAATGTCGTTATAGTAAAACCAGCATTGTATCTCAATAATCAAGAAACCTTTCTTATTCCAGAACTTCGACAACTTCAGGTTAATCGCAAGTTCCTTCCAACAAGATGGGTTAACTAGTCATACACAAAATATCTATGAATTTTTTGAAATAACATTTTCAGATCCATCTTAATAGCAGAAAAGAGAATGATTGCTGATCTACGAAGTTGTTGGATCTTAACTCCTGTCACTGCTTTCTATGACCCAATATAAAATCAAGCATTTATAAAACAATTGAAAATGCAGAAGACATTCACGCCATCAGACCAGAAGTACTGTAAAATGTTAGTTCAAATTTCTTTACAACAAAGAAATTTCTTGAGTACATCCTTGAAAAACATTGGTTGTCACTTACCAAATATGGTTTTCACTCCTTAGAAACAAATTATTTAAGATTTCATGACAAATAAATTTTTCAGTATATTTTCACTTTTTCCAACTACATGAAAAAGGAGGTTTGCCTGCCTAATCCTGTATAATTAATATCTTCTAATTTCACGAATAAGCTATCATATGCTAAACTTAAATTATCGCAATGTTAATTATTAATATTTTATAAAATACTCTTAAAACTATAATTCACATTTAAAAACTCACCCCATGCCCATAAAGCCACTGCATTCCACTGGAAAATAAATAATAATTAATGCATATTTAAAAATTAAAAGTAAACAAAAAAACATTTCTTTTATTTACAAAATAACTTCAAGAGATTTATTTACCTTTATATAATATTTGAATAAATTAATCTTTCTTGAAAAATCAATAAAAAGAAAATTGTACGAAGTTTTTTAAATTTTGTATCGATTTATAACTTGGAAAGGTTGTACTACCCATTAAATCAAAACCAGTTAAAACTATAAAAATAGCTCCACAGTATTACATTGATACATCACTGAATGCAAAATTACTAATTATAACTTCGTATCTCTTATATTAGCGGCTAACTATATTTTTAGTGTTAACACTAACCAAAGCGTATAACATACCCACAACGATATCTTTGGGCTACTTCCAACTTAAACACAACTCCTTTATATTCATCCAAACATTACCAATGTTACACCTAGAGATGATGTAAACTACGTCCATTCCTTAGATACAGAAGATTATACAATTTGATGCTAGTGCCCCCAAAAAATTAAAAAACAGCATTATGTTATACTATATTACAATATAGCTCTAGTGTCCATTTGGGTTTGAAAGAAAAACAAACCAAAATAAACTATTCTAACATAAGCCAACCAGTTGAGTAAGTATAGTCCATATTTGACACATCAATCAGTTATACAACATCAAAAACATTATTTTCTCTAACAAAACCTAACCTCTCTGAATCCATTGTAGCTATATTATAACATTGTATTATATAACATTGTGTGGAATACTTGACAAACTGTGTTAACTCCAGTTTTTTTGTTTTTCATTAGTTAGTTAAAAACGGTATTTATTTCCCGTGCCTACGTGTACGATTTTAACGAAAAAAATTATACCGCCCGACGCAGAAAGTCATCAGTAATACAAAGTGACCCCATAAGTGGTGCTAATAGTGCTGGTAAAAATGCACATTGCCCCCCTCATTACCATGCTTATAAAACGAATCAAAAACATGTCCTGAAGCTATATTGATAATTATTGTTTGTTATTGCTACGGAAGGTTAATTTTATATACCTATGAAGTATCCAATCAGGATAGATTTAGTTGTAATTTCATATGTTTAACTAAATGTACACATGTAAGACTAGAATAGAGATCACGTGCCGTCACCTGGCAAGAATTATTACTCCGCGGAAGTAGATGTCTAATTAGGTAATATTGTATAAAAGTACAACCAAATATATCTTGACTGGACACTTTACAGGTATATTTTAATATAGCTATATAGTAATTTTTAAAATTACAACCAAATCTATCCTAACTGGAGACTTTATAGTTATATTTAAATATACGTATAAGTAGTACGGCGCGCTGTTGAAATGCAAACGTAGTTACACAACTTTAATTTGATAAAATGGTATTTATTTCCCTGAGCAAGAGTTTTAATTTTTTTTCATATCCCTGATGACTTTCTGCATCGGCTGGTATAATTTTTTTTTTTTGCTAAAATTGTACATGTGGGCACAGGCAATAAATACCTAAAAAACATTCTAAACAGGAAAAAAAATATTTTAAATGTCAATAGCTATAAATTGCAATTACAATTTGAAAAAAATACAAACATAACCTCCATTTACAAATATATCAAGACTGCATGTTTCTTATTAAAACAAAGCATTATGTTCTGTTACAAGCTTTTTATTAAATTTTTAATTTCTATCGCCTTTTTAAGTTCCCATTACCCTTGATAATTACATCATACATCTAATCAAAAATTTTATATTGACCTCTAAAATACTATCTCTCCTCACTCTATCTTCCTTCAACCCCAAATCTAAACAATCTTGATCATGGTTAGGGATCTTACTCTCTATATCCACATCTGGTTACCAAACCACTTCTTCCTGCCAGACTACCTATTTAAGCTACCTGTACTTAATTTAGTTTTTGTTTTAATGTATAGAACACCTATATCAACTTTTCTTTCCGCGGAAAATACGGAACATAACTTTTTTTCACATTTTAAATGTTAGGTTGTAATGGCATATATAGCATAAACGAGTCTTATTGATATTGTTAAAAAAAGTTTTTTTTTTTAATTACTCATTTCAATGTGTACAACACTGATATTAAATTTTTTCCACGGAAAATACAAAAAGTTAATTTTTCTGTACATTTTAAATGTTAGTCTGTAATAGCAAGTATAGCGTGAACTGGCCGCGCAGTAGCTACAGCACACTGCAATACGTTAAAGTCAGTTTATTTTAATACTAAACTTAAAATCTAAATATTTAACTTTTGGTTATAATTTTATATAACACGACTATTTACCCACATTAAAATATACCTACAAAGTATCCAGTCAGGATAGATTTGGTTATAATTTTATTCAACTCTACTATCTACCTACATTGAAATATACCTACGAAGTATTCAGTCAGGATAAATTTGGTTATAGTTTTATACAACATTACTATATACCTATATTAAAATATAGCTATGAAGTATCCAGTCAGGATATATTTGGTTGTAATTTTCTGCATCGGCAATAAGTCTAAATATTTACCAAAATTACAACCAAATCTATCCTGACTGATTACTTCGTAAGTATACTTTAATACAGGTAAATAGTAATGTTGAATAAAATTATTATCAAATCTATCCTGACTGGTTACGTCATAGGTATATTTTAAA
Organism: Prosapia bicincta; assembly: GCA_036971475.1. Classification (NCBI taxonomy): domain Eukaryota; kingdom Metazoa; phylum Arthropoda; class Insecta; order Hemiptera; family Cercopidae; genus Prosapia; species Prosapia bicincta. The sequence continues at coordinate 2,817,858 of JBAIZL010000099.1, forward strand.
AGGTAGATAGCAATATTTAATAAAATTATAACCAAATCTATCCTGTCTGGATACTTCGTAGGTATATTTTAATATAGGTATATAGTAATGCTGTAGAATACGAAGATTACATCTTAGAAAAATTTATTTGTTTTTAATATTCATATTTTATACATTATTGTTTTTTAAGAAGGTACTGTGCATATCATGTTCTTTTGATATTTATTTCCTGTTGCCATGTGTTTGATTTTAGGGGAAAACATTATACCGGTGACGCAGAAAGTCATCAGGGACACACAAAAATAATGCAAACTCTCACTCGGGAAATAAAACCGTTTTTATCAAATTAAAAATGGGTAAAAAATTAAGTAAGAAGTACCAAGTCAACGGTGTGCCATAATACATATACCTATAAAGTCTCCAGTTAGGATGGATTTGGTCGTAATTTTTTTCATTACTATATAACTGTATTAAAATATACCACGGATTAATACTTTTTGCCGGTTGACATTACATGATCTCCATGCTAGCCTTACATGTGTACATTTGGTTAGACGCATAAAATTACAACCAAATCTATTCTGATTGGATACTTTATAGGTATATAAAATTAACCTTCCGTAGCAATAACAAACAATAATAATTAATATAGCTACAGGACATGTTTTTGATTTATTTTATATGCATTGTATTGGGGGTCCATAGCAATAACAAACAATAATAATTAATATAGCTACAGGACATGTTTTTGATTCATTTTATATGCATTGTATTGGGGGCGGGCAATATGCAGTTTTACCAGCACTATTAGCACCACTTATGGGGACAATCACAATTTCCCAAAATTGTAACGTTTTGAGGCATAACGAATTTTCATAATTTTTTTCGTATCACTAATGACTTTCTGCGTCACCCGGTATAATTTTTTTCACTAAAATCGAACACGTGGGAATGGGAAATAAATACTATTTCTTTTGTATTTCTATCAAAATTTTGAATTTCTAAAATATCGACCTAAAGTTTTATTATTTTTACTGAGTTTTTGAAATCTTTCTGCATCATAGGTTGATTTTTTGACAACATCAGTTACGACTGGGGTTCTGATAATTATGAAATAAAGTTTTTTTATGAGAAAAAGGCTTCACTATAAAAATGCCCTTGTACCTTAAGACATAAAGGGCTACTCTAAGCATTGTATTTGCTTCTAAGTGTAGCTAAGAAGGTGATATTTTATATAATCCTCTCATTACCCTTAGGTGTATAACTTTTATACAAATATAAAAAATCTACACAATTTTATTTTAAAAAAATAATAAATATTAGGTTAGAATTTTAAAATATTCTTGTAAAATTGATCAAACGCACTTTCTTAACTTCAAAACGTTTCTTCTCTCCTTTTCCGCTGCTAGAAGTTGGTAATTCAATATCATCATCATCTACGTCCATTGCTGAAGCCATTTTAATTTAATTTCACACAAACCAATTTACTTAAAATTACGGAATAACTCCAAAACAATTACAGGTAAGTAGTCTAAATTCAGGAAATGAAAGAGAAATATCATTGCCTCACAGATAAAACAGTATTGATGATTTTCTTATCTTTCTACAATTCTTGTTACCATTAACAAATCTCTTAACACAGTGATGAACTAATAATGAAAAATATATACAGTACTATATTTTACTAAATGATTTTAACAATAAATAAAGTTTATTAATATGAACTAAATGTCAAATAATTTAATCAGAGATTTTGAAAGGGGCACAAGTCACATTTTTTCGGAAATTCACTTTATAATGAAAATGTGTTTTTGAGGTAAGAAGCTATCAGTTTGTATAGAAAGGGCACATGTCCAATGTATAGTATGGCAGAATAAGGTTTGAAATATTCCGTTTGTTTTGAACAGGGCACTAGTCCAGGACATGTGCCCTTTCCAAAACGAATACACTAGCGCTTCATGTGACCAATAGTGGAACATTGTCACGCCACACAGCATGACAGCATTATTTCATTCCAGTGTCTGTCGTTGTGAGGAGAGATCAGGTAACTATTCAGTTCAGCATTATGGATGATGAGGACCATGTTAAAAAGCGAAAAAGGTGTTTATAACACTGATACTTATGAAAATAATGTCGCCAAACGTGCTAAATTTAAAGGCTTAGAACATGTTAATTTCGTTGAGAAGACTGTACCAGAAAAACCACAGGAGCAGACTGCAAGTAAGTGGATAACCTAACCTTAATAGCCATTTTTTTATTCTCATAAGTAGGATACATAATGTATACAAGAGAATAATGTAATTAATTAAATAATACTAAGTATCACATGGTTACACTGTTTTATTATTGTCATGCATATAGGGCTTATATTGAAGTCTCCCAATTCATTACTAAACTATTTTATCTACACGTAAGATTACACACAGGTGTTTGTTTCAGTTGCAAGATGAAGTCCTTTGAAAAGTTTAGTGATGAAGACAAAATCTCAATACTAAGTTCAATAAATAATTTTAATACTAAAAATGAACAAGACGTTTTTCTTCAAGCACTGCTGACAAAAGAAAATCTCCAACGTAAACGGCCACAAGTTGGTATTAAAAGAAAAACCCGAGCCTGTCATGTTCTGTATTCTGTTTTATGTGAAGGTATAAAACGTGATGTGTGAAAAAACGCTTGTCTGAGTTTATATGGAGTATCAAAAAAGAGAATAAGACGTCTCATCACATTGTTGGTAGCAGGTGAAACTCCAAAAGAAAATAGAGGTAAGAATGTACATAGTAGAACTAAGGCTGTACCAGGAGAAACTGTTGAGAAAATACATAAGCACATTCAATCATTTCTTGTTAAGGAGGCAAAATATGCCAATAATGACATAAAATATCTCAATGCTGAACTTACTGTTAAAATTATGTATTCTCTTTTCTGTGAAAAATATCCAGATATCAAAGTAACTTATGGTTTTTATTTAAAGCATTTTAATGAAAATTTTGCTTATGCCTTTGGAAGGTATCAGAAAGATGTATGCGCCACATGTGAGGAACTAGGAGTTAAATTTAAAAGTAACTTCCTCAATGACAATGCTAAACGTGCAGCAACTGCTGAGCTTTTAGTACACAAAAACAAATCAAAAAGGTTTTACAATAAACTGCAAGAGGTCAAAGAAATGTGTAAGAGAAGGAACGATGTAGCAGGAGTCTGCTTTGATTACATGCAAAACCTGCCACTACCCCACATACCTGTTGGGGATGTGTTTTATTTGAGGCAGCTTTGGATTTATGTATACTGCTTATACGACATGAAGTCGGGGAAGTCAGAGTTACACTTATACCATGAAGGTATAGCTAAATAAGGGCCTAATGAGGTTTGCTCTTTACTCAATGAGAACATAAAGGAGAATATATCAAATTCAGTGAGAGAGCTGTATATTTTTTCTGATGCTACGGGAGGCCAAAATCGAAATAATACACTTATAAGATATCTGATGACACTGGTTTCCATAGGACGATTTGACAAAGTCATACAATATTACCCAGTACGGGGGCACTCTTTCCTCCCTTGTGACCGTAACGTCGGTGTTATTAAAAGACATTTGAAACGTATTGATCGTGTTTACTCACCCCTGGAATATTCAAAAGCGGTGTTGGAATCCAGTGCAAGCTGCAAGTTTACTGTTGTATTACACAAGGAACTATTTTCTTTTGATTTTAAAAACTTGTGGAAGCAGTATTACAAGAAAAAGGTTTTGTCTGTCGAGTCAAAAGGGAAAGCAGTTCCTAAAGATCAAAAAGAAAGTTTTACCATTTCAAACTATTATATGTTTGTTTGTGTAAAGAAAGAACCAGGAAAAGTAATAACTACCACCAAATAGATGGAGTGAAGACTCATACGTTTCCCTGGCAAAATTTGACGAAAATACAGTCATACCTTTGCCTATTACGCAAGCATACACAGATAAGCTTTTCAAAATCACTGATTCAATTGTCATTGCTGCTTTTCCTTTTAAATTGTGGCATGCTCACTCTACTTTCTAATTAATATAAGAAGTATTATATCACTTGTTGTTTTTTGGTTGTATATCTTGAGGTTTCTTTAATATTTTGTTATTTTACTTGGCAGAAAACAATATACAGTAGAGTCTCAGAAATCCAAGTGCCAATTTTCCAAGCTTCCGTTAAATTCGGGCCTTTTGCTATTTGAGCCCATTTTATCTATTTGAAAGAAAATGAATCGGAAATCCAAGAAATGTTTATACCCATGAAGAAAATGAATTCCGTTTAAGAAATATTTATATTAATACGTCATGCAAATGAAATAAGTCAGGCTTCCAAGAAATGTTTATATCCATACGATATTTTTCTTCCTCCTCATTCTGTTCTATCATTCATTTCACTAGTGTTCTACAGATTGGTGTATTACCCCAAACTTCATCAGTTTTGTATGAATGTCCTTATTAGTTATGTTTATAAGTCTGACAGAAGGTTAATGGGGGCATAAATATCTTTGTTTATTTACGCTGTAAGTTTCGTAAGTCGACAAATATCCCTTAGAAAGCACAAATGACTTGTGCGTAACTTATAAGAAAATAAACTCTCTTGAAGCAATCAAACAATGACACTAAAAATTAGCTGGACTGGGCTTTATTAGCGCTATTAATAGCAATTAAATCCGGACTGGGCTGTCACCACATTGATCTGGATACAAGGGGCTTCACTGTATTAGGGTCCATTAGAATTTTTTTCTAATGCACAGAAATTTATATATAAAACAATTATATATTTACTTATTGGTAAAAAAAACAATTTTTTATTAGTACTTGACAATCTGTGAAGCGTATACTGTTTGTAACAGTGGTTTTTGAATAAATAAACATTAAAATTTGTAAAAATACGCTCTTTTAACAAAAATCTTAAATTTTATATATTATACTTCACAAATGTGATGAAACAAAACTTAAGGGATGATGGATGTATAAAGTCAAAATATGGCTCAAATACGATTAGGAAAATTCTGTCTTAGTTCTGTAACCCCTCATTGTGCCCAAGCACTACTGTAAATGATAATATGCCTCACCTATGTCACTATATGATGCAATAAGACCCATTGACATCAAAGTAAAGGTAAGTTGGTGTAAACTCACAATATGGCTCCAATAGGATTTAGAATAGGATATCTTAGTTGTGTAACCCATCTTTTTGCCCAAGCGCGGCTGTAAATGAATGTATGCCCCACCTATGTCACTATATGATGTGCAATATGACACATTGATATCAAGGTAAAGGTAAGTTGGTTGTGTGACTCACAATATAGCTCAAATAGGATTGAGGAAAGGGTATCTTAGTTGTGTAACCGATAACAGTGCCCAAGCGCTGATGTAAATGAATATATACCTCACGTATGTCACTATATGATGCAATATGGCACATTGATATCAAGGTAAAGGTAAGTTGGTTGTGTGACTCGCAATATGGCTCAAATAGGATTGAGGAAAGGGTATCTTAGTTGTGTAACCGATAACAGTGCCCAAGCGCGGCTGTAAATGATAATATGCCTGACCTATGTCACTATATGATGCAATACGACCCATTGATATCAAGGTAAAGGTAAGTTGGTTGTGTGACTCGCAATATGGCTCAAATAGGATTGAGGAAAGGGTATCTTAGTTGTGTAACCGATAACAGTGCCCAAGCGCTGATGTAAATGATAATATGCCTGACCTATGTCACTATATGATGCAATACGACCCATTGATATCAAGGTAAAGGTAAGTTGGTTGTGTGACTCGCAATATGGCTCAAATAGGATTGAGGAAAGGGTATCTTAGTTGTGTAACCGATAACAGTGCCCAATCGCTGATGTAAATGATAATATGCCTGACCTATGTCACTATATGATGCAATACGACCCATTGATATCAAGGTAAAGGTAAGTTGGTTGTGTGACTCGCAATATAGCTCAAATAGGATTGAGGAAAGGGTATCTTAGTTGTGTAACCGATAACAGTGTCCAAGCGCTGATGTAAATGATAATATGCCTGACCTATGTCACTATATGATGCAATACGACCCATTGATATCAAGGTAAAGGTAAGTTGGTTGTGTGACTCGCAATATAGCTCAAATAGGATTGAGGAAAGGGTATCTTAGTTGTGTAACCGATAACAGTGTCCAAGCGCGGCTGTAAATGAATGTAGGCCCCACCTATGTCACTATATGATGCAATATGACACATTGATATCAAGGTAAAGGTAAGTTGGTTGTGTGACTCGCAATATGGCTCAAATAGGATTGAGGAAAGGGTATCTTAGTTGTGTAACCGATAACAGTGTCCAAGCGCGGCTGTAAATGAATGTAGGCCCCACCTATGTCACTATATGATGCAATATGACACATTGATATCAAGGTAAAGGTAAGTTGGTTGTGTGACTCGCAATATAGCTCAAATAGGATTGAGGAAAGGGTATCTTAGTTGTGTAAGCGATAACAGTGCCCAAGCGCTGATGTAAATGATAATATGCCTGACCTATGTCACTATATGATGCAATACGACCCATTGATATCAAGGTAAAGGTAAGTTGGTTGTGTGACTCGCAATATGGCTCAAATAGGATTGAGGAAAGGGTATCTTAGTTGTGTAAGCGATAACAGTGCCCAATCGCTGATGTAAATGATAATATGCCTGACCTATGTCACTATATGATGCAATACGACCCACTGATATTAAGGGAAAGGTAAGTTGGTTGTGTGACTCGCAATATAGCTCAAATAGGATTGAGGAAAGGGTATCTTAGTTGTGTAACCGATAACAGTGTCCAAGCGCGGCTGTAAATGAATGTAGGCCCCACCTATGTCACTATATGATGCAATATGACACATTGATATCAAGGTAAAGGTAAGTTGGTTGTGTGACTCGCAATATGGCTCAAATAGGATTGAGGAAAGGGTATCTTAGTTGTGTAACCGATAACAGTGCCCAAGCGCTGATGTAAATGATAATATGCCTGACCTATGTCACTATATGATGCAATATGACACATTGATATCAAGGTAAAGGTAAGTTGGTTGTGTGACTCGCAATATAGCTCAAATAGGATTGAGGAAAGGGTATCTTAGTTGTGTAACCGATAACAGTGCCCAATCGCTGATGTAAATGATAATATGCCTGACCTATGTCACTATATGATGCAATACGACCCATTGATATCAAGGTAAAGGTAAGTTGGTTGTGTGACTCGCAATATGGCTCAAATAGGATTGAGGAAAGGGTATCTTAGTTGTGTAACCGATAACAGTGTCCAATCGCTGATGTAAATGATAATATGCCTGACCTATGTCACTATATGATGCAATGCGACCCATTGATATCAAGGTAAAGGTAAGTTGGTTGTGTAAACTCACAATATGGCTCAAATGGGATTGAGGAAAGGGTATCTTAGTTGTGTAACCGATAACAGTGCCCAATCGCTGATGTAAATGATAATATGCCTGACCTATGTCACTATATGATGCAATACGACCCATTGATATCAAGGTAAAGGTAAGTTGGTTGTGTGACTCGCAATATGGCTCAAATAGGATTGAGGAAAGGGTATCTTAGTTGTGTAACCGATAACAGTGTCCAAGCGCTGATGTAAATGATAATATGCTTGACCTATGTCACTACATGATGCAATACGACCCATTGATATCAAGGTAAAGGTAAGTTGGTTGTGTAAACTCACAATATGGCTCAAATGGGATTGAGGAAATTGTATCTTAGTTGTGTAACCGATAACAGTGTCCAAGCGCTGATGTAAATGATAAAATGTCTGACCTATGTCACTATATGATGCTTTATAAGGAGCAGTTTTACACCCTAATTCGAAGTTTTGAATTTAGGTAGCTCTGAACAACTTACACTTTAAAAAATATCATATTTATATATGAAATGAAAAATATTTCCATTTTGAGAAAAAAGTAAATACATTATTATCATTTTTTATCGAATTTTGTTTAAACGATTCATTTGAATGTTTGTTATATGGTTCTATTCGAAATAGTGATTTAGCATTATTAAGGATTAGTAAATATAACATGGTGTCAACTTACAAAGTAAAACACTGTTCAAGTTAATTTAATTTAATAACAACAAAAAAAGCGAAAATACTTCTTCTATTTCCACTATATAAAATGCCTTCTGTTACAATCGTGTGTATAGAAAATTTTGGAAAGTGAAAGTGTGAGTAGTCTGTCTCTTTCTAATGACGTCACCGTAAACGTAACAGGTGCGCTGTAAGCATGCGCAACGAGAACAACAATGCTTCCAATAATTTAATTCGGAATTCTTGTCAGTGTGAATCTGTGCTTCTCCCGTATTTAACGTATGTGTTATCCGTGAGTGTTGGTGTGGTGTTGTTACTGAATAAAGGAAAGTGTTTTAATTTGAAGGTAAGGTTATGTTTAGTATTGGTAAATGCAAGTTAGTAATTAGAAAGTGTTCTTTCTACGTGTATGAAATGTAGAGAACCCGTAGCTTGTTTAAAACTTAGTAGCTATATTAAATGAAATAGATATTCAATTATAATCAAAAGCATTTTGAATTTATTACCACTGTACATTATATTGCACTAGTATTTCTCATTTAACCTAACATAAAATTTCTTACCTATTACTAAAGGTTCAGTTCTACTTATTTGCCCAGTTATTAAACACGTCTAGACATACTAAAAGATTTATATTTATTTTACAAAATGTGTTACAATCACTTTTCGAAACTGTAGCCTCATTATTAGAGTTTTAATTACTGACGTATTGATACAGAAAATAACTTATCATTTTAATTGATTTAAATTAAATCGATTTTGAATTTTATGTTATGTCTTATAGTGCATTCGTGTTAGCACAGTTTTTGTTTCTTGTAACTTATAACACTGAAGACTAATTACAATTTTTTCGTAATGACAGTTTCAAAGCAAATCACGTTAGTCATCCATTTATAAGCAAATTTTGTAATTTTTTTTCAAGTTTTAGAACAGTTAGTATACTTGTTATCGCGTACGATGAATAGAAAAGATTTGTGAACAAAGGTAAGTACATAAAGTCCCTGCATAGACATCATGTGTGCATGGTCCTGTACTTGAAGTAAAGCCACAGTACATGAGGATTATAATAAGGTGCTTACAAAACCAAGTGTGTATAGAATTAGTCAGGACTGCCATAATTAGGAAAGGAGGAAGTACTCGAGCAAATGCTAGAAAACTCAGAGACTTTTTCGTTTTCTCATATGAAGGAAGGGAAAAACCAACATAGTCAAAAAGGTTCGTTTCTGTGGAAATTAAAATAAAGATTTAAAACGTTATACTGTCAACATATTTGAACCAATATAATTAATAAATGATTTATTAAATAGCCTATTAACTCGTTATTTTAGGTTTTATGTTTACTCACAATTTGTTTTATTCTTACATATTTTATAGGGTTTTTTTTGTAAAGGGTCATGACTCTGTTGGTTTTTCCCCTGAGTTTATCAGGTATGCAATAATTAAAGGTTAATGACAAGGCTTTAGAAAACTTCCAACCAATATTTTTTATATAATACTTTGCTTAAGAAAATAAAAAAACGTGTATGATGGAAAAACCTTAAATTTTAGAAAATCTTTACAAAATGTAACAAACATTTTACAAAATTTGAGAAATTATGTTCATGAAATTCATTGCTGTTTGTACTCAAATTGTACGTAATTGAACACTTAACAAAAATATGCACACATGTTTCAAATATTAATTAAATAACAAAATGTATGGTTGAGCAACCATTATCTTAGAAAAGTAGTATAAAATAAAAATAGCATTTTACAAAATTTGAAAAAACAATGATTTTAAATAGTCATGGCTATGTGAACTCAAACTGTACATAATAGTACACTTAAAAAAATATTCACGCATGATTAAAATAAAACTAATCACCAATCCAAAAATTCGTCCATCCATTGTAAAATTATATTGTGAGAGTTAATTTTGTACTTCTTAAAAGTCTCCATCACAATCGTCTTGATCTGCAGGACTCACTTGCACAGCAATGTCTTCGGCACATACGAGGTTGGTGAAGTATTCCTTTGAACCTTCTTTTTCACAGTACTTCAAAAGAATTTTCAAGTCCGCATATTTCTCCTTTGACAGGCGGAGAGGGCTAGTGGTGGTACTTCAAGTACTGCTAGTGGTGGTAGATTCTTTTTCCGTCTTTGGTCTGCTTGTTTTTTTAATTGCTGCACTGTCAACTTCACTGCTGCAGAAAAAATGCTCCGTTGTATGTACTTCTATGGTCAACAGTTTTTGTTTTTAACACATCCATCCTCATCTGTTTTACAGGTCTAACTGCAAAAGGAAACGTTTTCTTGTACATCCTTCCAGACAGAAATTCTCCCCATTTTTTGAACATATCTTGTTCACAAGATACCACAGTAAAAGGTGATCGCTTTACCCAAGCCCCATCAATTATTTCTTGCCAATCATCAGAAGTTTCAGCATTTGCTGTTTTGGGGATAAGGGTCATGTTCTTATCGGTTTCCATGTAAGAATGGCCTCGGTCAGGGAATGTTACTATAACCGTTTCAACTCAGTCGTAGTGTAGTGAAGGAACTTCATCATCGTATGATTTTTATTTTGTCTCCCGCATGAATCGACATGGAAAATATGTTAAGGGTTTCAACAGAAGGATCCAAGTAATGCTAAAAAAATGACTCGACATGGAAGCTACGTCATCAGATCATTTCCTAGCTATGGTCTGATCGTAAGTGTACATGATCGATTCCCCAGTCGATACAACATGTACATTAAAAATGTAAAATGTGAGTTGCCTTCTGAAGTAAACTTCACTGGTAGTTATATTCGGTATAGGTAAGCTTTTACCCAAATCGATATATATAGCCTCAACTGTTTTACTTTTTCTTACTTTCTTTTTCAGCTTGTAAAAACTTTCTGCTTTCTTCAAATGAAGTTCTCTTTCAGAATCTTTTTTTAAAAATCATTTTGAAGTTGAAGTTTTGCCTCGTCATTAGCTAATTTTCTTTCTATCTCAGTCACTTTTGCCTTTAGCTCATCACAGAAGCAACACGTGTCAGTCCTTGGATAGCCAAATCCGATATTGAATTCTGTTACAAAGGTCTGGCGAAATGACTCGTAAGATATTTCAATCCCTGGATTTTTGCTAAGAAACAATGCAAGTAGTTGTTTAACATTACTTTCAGCGGGCAGATAAACTTTCTTGGAGTCTTTTAAGTTATAATGGGCTTTACGGCCCTAAGAAAGTTACAATTGCATCTCGTGTGTCTGTTGACAGCTTGTGAGGGCGGTTTGAATGTTTACCACGTTTATCTATTGGCGGTAATCCTGTAGTTACTAAAGATGATTTTATTGTGTGAAGCCTAAAAGGTTTAACTCCAAAAAGACACTGATAGCTCTTGAAACATACTGGGATTTCCACAGCTGTTCCGTCCCTTACTACTCTTACTTTATAGCTATATGAGCTCTCATTCAACCTAGCTAACTCTTCCGGTTTTTTAGGCCTACGCTGTGCGACCGGTTGCAGAGAAATTAGTCCAGACAAAAAACTATTTTAGGCATTTCTACCACCTTCACGGCCTACATCATTAAATTTTGTTATTAAATTAAAATTTTTCAAGTTTGCTAATATTCTTGAAACACTCGTACCTTTTACACAAACAGTCGGGTCCAGTTTCATGAGTTGAACGGCGAAGTTTCTTTGCAGCGTCAGACTCCCTCCCAAATTTCTTCCGCTTTTTGTTCGAATTTGCTTCAGTACCACGGACATTTTCGTCACTGCTATTATCAGAGTGTATTTCAGCATCAATGATATTGAAATGTAGCAATAACTGAGTGACAATCATACCAGACACAACAACAACCGCACGACTGTACTTGGACTGCACTGACAGGCGTTGCGGCGCATGCTCGGGTTGACTGACTTAGTTGGGTTTTCCCCAGATCCCAACTGACTGCGTTGTTTGTTCCCCTGCGTACCTCGGCATGTTAAAGGGACGACTTTGACGATTTAGATGGCATAATAATCTCAAATTTTCAATATTTTGACTTAGTTGGTTTTTCCCCTGTGCACTTCATATATTATTCAAATAAACAGTCTAAACAAGTAATTCTTACTATCGAAAGATTTAAATACGTCATTTGCAGCTATTTGCCAAACGACGTTACGTACGCTGAAGTGTTTTTATGGTAAACCCCCTTCACAGCTCCCATGCACCCAGCTATGGCACCCAGCTATGCACCCAAGACCGGACCATGCAATGTAATCTAGACACTGCCAACTCAAGGCCCTCCTCTTCTTTTGAATTTCACAGTTACTTTCCAGTTTCAGATAAAGTCGTGATCCAGATTCTCTTTTAAAATAAGTTTGATAATACTGAATAAATGAAGTTTAGTATAAATTTAATTCAGTAATATGTAGTGTAATAATTGAAATTTAGACTAACAAATTAAAAATGGTCTAGACCCAATATATGACAAAATAATAGTTCACCCATTTTTTCGTTTTCTTATATGTTGTTAAAATACATTCTAAGCAAGTAATAAATGTCGGGAACCAAAATACTGGTTAAACGTACATCGTTTTAGAAGCATAATGTCTCTTTACAAACGGTCCTCTATAAAATAATTCTTTGGCAATATCTGCACTTTTACAACATTATATATACCTGTATTAAAATATAAATAAAAATAATTCAGTTAGAATTGATTTGATAGTAATAAAAAAATAAACGTTTCTTGGGGAGTAAAATAAACCATCAGTACAGCTAAATCATTATTTACTTGGCTTCCATCGCCACATGCGTATGCATAAATTCGAATTTATAAACTGTCTTAAACACAAATAGAAGTGACGAACTTATGTAGAATAGAGTTTTCTCTTAACACTCTTTATCTAAACTACTACAATTTCTATAATAATTACATTTTAGTTTTCCTTATAAACTTATACATTTTAAATTAAACATTATAATTTACGGCAAAAGTAAAAAAAATTATGACTGTCGTAAATTTTGAATTTATTATAACCTCCGGGATTACATGTTAGAGGGGAGGAGGTAGCAAACGTAACTTATAAATACAAATGACTACATATAAATTGATATGTTTATACTGCGCACCTTCATATCCCGACCTGTCTTAAACGCTTTCTATACAACTACCGAGATTCACCTGTACATTTACCCGCATGTTAAAATATTATAACTAAACGCCACCGCTGGTTTATTTGTTCCTTCTTTTTATATCAGCTTATCTTTAAAACGTATTTGAATGGGAGTTTTAAAAAACAATTTTAGATTTTTCACATAAGGTATTTTACTCATATACATTTTTATTTAAAACAAAATTATTTCTAGAGCCTCAAACATGGATTCTGCCTAAAAACTACAAAATTCGTCTTGACCAGATACATTTTCACACACACACACACACACACACACACACACACACACACACACACACACACACACACACACACACACACACACACACACACACACACACACACACACACACACACACACACACACACACACACACACACACACACACACACACACACACACACACACACACACACACACACACACACACACACACACACACACACACACACACACACACACACACACACACACACACACACACACACACACACACACACACACACACACACACACACACACACACACACACACACACACACACACACACACACACACACACACACACACACACACACACACACACACACACACACACACACACACACACACACACACACACACACACACACACACACACACACACACACACACACACACACACACACACACACACACACACACACACACACACACACACACACACACACACACACACACACACACACACACACACACACACACACACACACACACACACACACACACACACACACACACACACACACACACACACACACACACACACACACACACACACACACACACACACACACACACACACACACACACACACACACACACACACACACACACACACACACACACACACACACACACACACACACACACACACACACACACACACACACACACACACACACACACACACACACACACACACACACACACACACACACACACACACACACACACACACACACACACACACACACACACACACACACACACACACACACACACACACACACACACACACACACACACACACACACACACACACACACACACACACACACACACACACACACACACACACACACACACACACACACACACACACACACACACACACACACACACACACACACACACACACACACACACACACACACACACACACACACACACACACACACACACACACACACACACACACACACACACACACACACACACACACACACACACACACACACACACACACACACACACACACACACACACACACACACACACACACACACACACACACACACACACACACACACACACACACACACACACACACACACACACACACACACACACACACACACACACACACACACACACACACACACACACACACACACACACACACACACACACACACACACACACACACACACACACACACACACACACACACACACACACACACACACACACACACACACACACACACACACACACACACACACACACACACACACACACACACACACACACACACACACACACACACACACACACACACACACACACACACACACACACACACACACACACACACACACACACACACACACACACACACACACACACACACACACACACACACACACACACACACACACACACACACACACACACACACACACACACACACACACACACACACACACACACACACACACACACACACACACACACACACACACACACACACACACACACACACACACACACACACACACACACACACACACACACACACACACACACACACACACACACACACACACACACACACACACACACACACACACACACACACACACACACACACACACACACACACACACACACATATATATATATATGGAAAAAATATCGAAATCGATCAGCGTTTGGTCAAGTATTGCCTGCAAAGGTTTCTACCGAACAATTATTATATGTATAATTTGTTTTAAAGTCAATTCCATCTGAAGTAAACAAAAAATGTATTTTAATGTTTTTAAATTTTATAAATACAACTAATATATATATATGCCAGAAAAATAATATTAAGTGGCAAAATAGAAATGTAATTCGCTTGTAATTTTCCATTTTCCTTTCCATGTAGGTGTTGGACTATTATTTTTGTTTGTTACTTTTTATATGCTTTTTTCCTCCTTGCATTGTGTTATAATTTTTTTCACTTTCCTTTCGCATTGTCCATTTGTGAAGCAAGGTTCGATACCGTTAATCCAGTTTGTTTGTTAATTTTACTCTTTTCATTCATTTTAAAGCTTAAAGCATTATTTATGATATTGTGTGGTAACCATGGCAACAATTTAAGGTTGTTCAATCAGGGTTTCTACCTCCATCAGATGGGGGTGAAAGAAAAATTCATGTACATCTTTGAGGAAAAAAATCAAGCTATGGAAATGTTGTCTCATTGCCAAAGCACTATAATTCGAACATGAAGATACTTAGTTCGAATCCGACCTAGACCCCAAATATTTATAGTTTGATAATTCAACAAATATTATACTGTATTACATTGTATTAACATCAATTGTTATCCAATACAGGTTAGACAAAATCTTATTTGAACTCAATTGAATAAAAACTTATTTTATTAACGATTGAAAATTTGTGCAAGATAAATAAATAAATAAATAAATAAATATATATATATATATATATATATATATATATATATATATATAAATATATATATATCAGGAGAGTGTGAGCTAATAAAATAATTTGTTAAATAATTGTTGATAGAAAATTAGATGATTGCAAAAACCTGTTAAATCATCATTCACCGCACACGCATAAGGAAATGCTTTGAGTGAGTTCCGTCGGGTAATCCAATGTATCAGATCTGAATCTCACTTGATACATACCCTCAATGATTACTGTTAGTAAGTCACCGACCTTTGCTAAGGCTAAAGGACCTTTATTTTAGGGTCACATTCCGCATCTCATTAGCCTCGGTTAACCTTTCCTAAACACGCAACGACCAACCCTACCTGCCATTTACCTTATTATCTTTCATGCTATCCAGGAGAAATAATTCCAGATTTGGGTCAAGAAAATTTTCGCTACGACAATATAATGCACAAACACATTTACTCTAAACTCCTGAATAATGAACCGGGGCCAAATACTTGATACTGCTTCGATTTTGTTTTTGTTTTCACTTGTTACTAAAAATATCCTACAAACAAGATGTAGGTTTAATTTGGAACTGTATTATAATAATAATCAACACGTCCTGTTAGCGATTGTTGGATTTCCAGAGAGTTAGTGACTGAACCAACATATCTTTATTAAGTGAAACCCTGAAGATGTGTGAAACGCCTCGACATCCTTCTTCTCTCCGGTATTCTGTCCTCCCTCTTATCTCTTTACGTACCTTAGGATTTATAATATTTTTTTACCGTTCCTATAATATATGATTCCTTGATGTCGGTGTGTCTATCTGTCCAGGAAATTCTAAGCAGACTTATAATTTACGTTAAGCTTATTATGGAAAACTTGATTTTCTCAATACAACATATGATTTCTTTCAGTGTCACAGATACTATTTGCACAGGTAAATAGACATAGATCTATTGAATGTTACAAAATTGCCATCTGTACTAAATCAATGTTTGCGGCACGGACGGAGTTCGCTCTTTGAGATGGAATACGTTTTGCCTCAGTAAATTTTTGTTTAAAATTTATTTTAATTATAAGTTCGGGAAACTGTTAATTTGTTAAATAGATACGTCTAATTTTCATGAACAATGCAATTTACGAGGTCACACTAATTGTAACCTATTGTGCAAAATACAAACACACACAGCTGCAGAGGGAAAAGAAAATTCACCAAATATAACCTCTTTCAAATAAACTTATTTATAAATTAACGTTTAAAAACTATTGATCTAACATTAAACAATTTTAAATATTTTTAAAATTACCCATTTTAATCTAACAATAAATATCGTTCAAGTAATTAGAAACGCTGCTACTTACGACGTATTATACGGAGGCCACTAATACAGGTACGCAGTAATGTTGTATATAATTACAACCAAATCCATCCGTACTGGATGCTTCATAGGTAAATAAATTCAAATAACTTGACCAACACGCAAATTAACTGCAGAAAACACTCTAAAGTTAGGTTAGTTCGGTTTATTTATTCATATTTTATTTGGGACTAAGTAGCAAAAGCGTACTCCACTAAGTCTAGACTTGAAGCATCCAGTCAGGATACATTTGGTTGTACTTTTATACAACATTACTTTATACCTATATTATTGGCCTCCGTATAATACCTAAGTACCTAAACGATTAAAAAAAATCTTTATTCAATTCCTACTATTGGTTCACACTCTCCTTATAGTCTTGTACTACTGTACTATTGGTCTAGTACAAATTTTCAATCATTAATAAAATACTTTTTATTCATCCACTCAAGTTCAAAATCATTTTTTTAAAATTCCTAGTGGATGACCCTTGATGTGAATACAGGTTTTTCAAATTTTGAAAATTATTAATATTTAATATTAATCAATCAATTAAATTTAGTAATGAATTAATTTTAGTTTTATATGGGATAAAAACTTTCCGCAAAAGGAGAAAGGCATGCAATATAGTTATTTCGCCCCATTTGCCTTAAAATAAGTGATAACATATGATTTCATAAAACAGCTGATTTTATGTTATAGGTTATGTGGTGGAACAGATAATTTAACGCATAGGTTATATTACTTTGTTTATATTATGTAAATATCCTACACTTGCCTATAGTAGGACTAAAATATTTTGATTTGGGAGGACGGCCGTTTCGGGAGATAAGTCGCATTGAGTAACGGTCTGAGTTGACAACGGGGCAGATCTCCCGAAACGGCCGTCCTCAACAGTCAAAAAGTAAGTGCTACTATAGGCATATTGAATAATTATTATTTGACTATTTAAAATGGGATACAATTAAGCCCCATGTTTGCTTCTAATGTTTTTTAGTACTTATTCTGTTTGATTTAAACGAGAAAATTTTTAAACGACTCTTAAAACTGGTTTTTTCATTGAAATTTTTTTTTTTTAAGTTCGCTACTATTTTCAGTTTCTTTCATTGCATTTCAAGCAGAATTAATAAAGGGAGAACTTTGCTAGATTTCTCTTTAATATTTTGAAGCGTCTAATTCTACGGTTTATTTGGCTATGAAGTTTATAGCTATGTACCTTGTGATGACTTTATCTTGCTACGCGTTAGGCTTAGTGAAGCTAACCTATCAAAAGTTTCCGGTCTAGAGCCTCCTATAGTAATTTTACTTCCAACAGTCGAAGGTATTAGTCCCTCATATCGAATTGCGACGCCCTTCTGCCAACAAAGTATTTCTTGTAATATAACGAATTGCTTGATCTCCGATTGTAATCGATCTCTAAGTATGAAATCATCTGTTTCATAGGCAAATTCTAAGATAAACTAGTCAAATAATGTAAGTTGTATTGTTCGCCCATTTCGTGGGCTGCACTACGTTGGCATATTTCTAGGTTGATAGATGTTTGTGTTTGTATTATACAGACATCAAAAGGAAAGATATAATCGTTTTTATTCCAGGTTCTTTCTATATATGTTAGAATCTATAACCTGTTTGCCCAATGTAAATGTGTTAGTTTGTTCAGTTTAGTGTTTGTTTACCTGGTCTTTGGAGATCTTTTTTGTGGGTTTGCTGTGTTGTATACTGAGAATTGCATTTGTTGAATTGTTTTAAAACTCTGCACTATTCTTGGAGTTTTTTTACGAAATGGTGGACAAAACAAAAGTTGTGTAGAAATATGCACAACTACAGTATCCGACAATAAACCCGGCGTATTTCCAAAGCGGTTTTAAACAACGAGCAAACAAAGAAAGTTATTGCAAAAATACTTTTACTTATGAACAACTTAAGTGTTAAAGAATCTCCTGGACAAATAGGCACAGCAAGAGAAAATAAGGAATCCAAGAGCATGTAAAGAGGCACTGGAGAGGTCCCTGCGACAGGGAATGATCTCGAGAAAGCTATTCAGCCCCTGTACCCTGCCACGCTTTACTATAGTTGTATGGATGGGAAATGAGGACTTGATTAGACATGTCATTGAGCACGTAACATTAGGCTGTTGTCCGCGAGGAACTTAATAATATCCCTGACGTTAAACCCAAACTCTACGGCTGAAAGTGACAGAGACAAGAGATAGCTCTGTTACCAACATATCGTGCTGACTTAATTATTCCTCCCTTACTATCTCTGTTAGTTTAATCCAAGTTTAAATCACGCATTTATGTTTCCCTGATTAAAGTGGAAAGTCTTTTGCAAAACCTTTTGGATATTCATTTTATTGCCTTAAAATTTAACCTCACAATGACTAGATAAATATTTTAAGAAGGAAAACATTGCTTCCAATATTTAATTGTAAAATCACTCGCTTTACTGTGGCGCATTGTTTCTGCATGGATGGGAAATGAGTAACAAAACGAAGTTTCATAGAAGTTTAATCTTGCAATACTTAAGAGGCTAAGCCAACACAGAGCAAAGGCTGTGTCATTTTTTTATCGAACCGTTGCCAGAATCAATCTGATAAAAAATATTTTCCCAGTTTTTCTGGCATTCATCCAAGAAAAGGTTCCACCCAACTCCGTCATTCATCATTTGCATTTTGCAATCCTAAATACCCTTATGTTCACGGGTTAGTTTGGGAATGCTTGATTGGATAGATAGGAGATCACGTGTGATGTAACTGCTCACGGTGCAAATCCACAGCGAACGAAGCCGTCGCAGCTCGGGTGGGAGCTGGCACCTTATCCTCTACTTACGATTTGCGAACAGCGCAGCTCAACCACGAAATGATTACACAATAATACCAAGATTAAAGTGAATATTTAATCCAAATTGTGCATCAGTCTGAATGGGGTGCAAGTGGATACGTTTGTCCATGTTAATGCGACTGTGGTCTTCAGCAAGTGTGGCGAGTGTTCCCCTCGCTGGGGACAATTGCTGGTACACAGCTGACCGTTTACAAATATCTGTCGCCGGCATATTACTGACGCACAAAATATATAAAAACACTCTTTGAAACTGGTGTTTTATCGTGTCAATGTTTTAAATAAATCGCTGCAGAATGTTTTGAGTTTTTGAAGCGTACACAAACCGACATAACATTTTATATATACAAAACTTGAAATATAATTTTTTCAAACACGAAATATAATTGCAGTTTTTGTATTGTACATCTTAAGGTATCTCTTATAAATTACACTTTTGGTATCACTTGGTAAAAAAACCCACTACTTTCTGTTATTTTTCAACAAACGGGGAAATTTTTCAACAAGACAGTTGTCCGTGACTCATAGTATTGAACAATGCACTGTTCTAGTGCGAAACGCGTCTGCTGAAAATTATCAGTAAGTAGTGGTTTTGTCAAGTGATACCAAAAGTGTAATGTATAGAGCGTTTAATTTGTTAAAATACTTTATTTAATTTAGTGCCCGGAATGAGTAGCTCGTTTTGGGATTCGATACACCTGACTATGATGAATATTTACAAAGTTTAAAAGTACAAGTTGCTATAATTATTTTAAAGTTCGTCTAACACAAGTTGCTCCTATCTCCAATCGTTTTAACATCCAAAATTATTTCACCCATTCTTATTTCTTTACTCCTGACATAATGTGTTTTTCTGTTTTAGCGAAGTATTTTGTTTGGTTTAGTGAATTTTAATAAAAACATTCACAAGAATATTCCTTTTAGACGTTTACTTAAAGCTTCTCTAAAACTAACATTCCAAGCAGCCTTTCTCCTCCCACCGCCTGCTTCACTAGTTTTACATAACTTCAGTTTTAAAGCCCCGAGTGTTTTAGAAGGGTACAAGGCAACTCCAGCTTAGAACATGTTGATCGAGGTCCGGGAAATTGTCACATTGATTTATTATAGTTCTGTAATACCGAAATAAGCACCGTCATTAGCTTAAGGTTTTTATCGGTACGATTGGTTGATATTGCTTTACACGGATTACAAGAGCTTCAGTGTAACTCTAAGCAAGACGGAACGCTTTAGCAGTGCCGATACGGCCCCGCCAAGGCCTCTCCAGAGAAGCCTTGGCCTTGATAACGTAATGTTCCGTGCGTTATATTAAGTATAAAATCATTTCTTAAGCGGAAAAATTTCTGTTTCGGAAAAAATTTACATTATTTTAATAATTTTTTACAAATAACATCAAAATAAATGTGAGTCTGTATGTCTTATGCCTTCCTAAACCGTCCATCCGATCGACACTTAACTTTGGGAAGTTACTGAATACACTCCTGGGAAAGGTCTGGTACATTTGTAGCCGTCCATCCGATCGACACGTAACTTTGGGAAGTTATTGAATACACTCCTGGGAAAAGTTTGGCACATTTGTAGCCGTCTATCCGATCGACACTTAACTTTGGGAAGTTACTGAATACACTCCTGGGGAAGGTCTGATATATTTGTAGCTGTCCATCCGATCGACACGTAACTTTGGGAAGTTACTGAATACACTCCTGGGAAAGGTCTGGTACATTTGTAGCCGTCCATCGAATCGACACGTAACTTTGGGAAGTTATTGAATACACTCCTGGGAAAAGTTTGGCACATTTGTAGCCATCTATCCGATCGACACTTAACTTTGGGAAGTTATTGAATACACTCCTGGGAAAGGTCTGGTACATTTGTAGCCGTCCATCCGATCGACACGTAACTTTGGGAAGTTATTGAATACACTCCTGGGAAAGGTCTGGTACATTTGTAGCCATCTATCCGATCGACACGTAACTTTGGGAAGTTATTGAATACACTCCTGGGAAAGGTCTGGTACATTTGTAGCCATCTATCCGATCGACACGTAACTTTGGGAAGTTATTGAATACACTCCTGGGAAAGGTCTGGTACATTTGTAGCCATCTATCCGATCGACACGTAACTTTGGGAAGTTATTGAATACACTCCTGGGAAAGGTCTGGTACATTTGTAGCCATCTATCCGATCGACACGTAACTTTGGGAAGTTATTGAATACACTCCTGGGAAAGGTCTGGTACATTTGTAGCCGTCCATCCGATCGACACGTAACTTTGGGAAGTTATTGAATACACTTCTGGGAAAGGTCTGGTACATTTGTAGCCGTCCATCCGATCGACACGTAACTTTGGGAAGTTATTGAATACACTCCTGGGAAAGGTCTGGTACATTTGTAGCCGTCCATCCGATCGACACGTAACTTTGGGAAGTTATTGAATACACTCCTGGGAAAGGTCTGGTACATTTGAAACCGTCTATCCGATCGACACGTAACTTTGGGAAGTTATTGAATACACTCCTGGGAAAGGTCTGGTACATTTGTAGCTTCCATCCGATCGACACGTAACTTTGGGAAGTTATTGAATACATTCCTGGGAAAGGTCTGGTACATTTGTAGCCGTCCATCCGATCGACACGTAACTTTGGGAAGTTATTGAATACACTCCTGGGAAAGGTCTGGTACATTTGTAGCCGTCCATCTGATCGACACGTAACTTTGGGAAGTTATTGAATACACTCCTGGGAAAGGTCTGGTACATTTGTAGCCATCTATCCGATCGACAAGTAACTTTGGGAAGTTATTGAATACACTCCTGGGAAAGGTCTGGTACATTTGTAGCCGTCCATCCGATCGACACGTAACTTTGGGAAGTTATTGAATACACTCCTGGGAAAGGTCTGGTACATTTGTAACCGTCCATCCGATCGACACGTAACTTTGGGAAGTTATTGAATACACTCCTGGGAAAGGTCTGGTACATTTGTAGCCATCTATCCGATCGACACGTAACTTTGGGAAGTTATTGAATACACTCCTGGAAAAGGTCTGGTATATTTGTAGCCGTCCATCCGATCGACAAGTAACTTTGGGAAGTTATTGAATACATTCCTGGGAAAGGTCTGGTACATTTGTAGCCATCTATCCGATGGACACGTAACTTTGGGAAGTTATTGAATACACTCCTGGGAAAGGTCTGGTACATTTGTAGCAATCTATCCGATCGACACGTAACTTTGGGAAGTTATTGAATACACTCCTGGGAAAGGTCTGGTACATTTGTAGCCGTCCATTCGATCGATACGTAACTTTGGGAAGTTATTGAATACACTCCTGGGAAAGGTCTGGTACATTTGTAGCCGTCCATCCGATCGACACGTAACTTTGGGAAGTTATTGAATACACTCCTGGGAAAGGTCTGGTACATTTGTAACCGTCTATCCGATCGACACGTAACTTTGGGAAGTTATTGAATACACTCCTGGGAAAGGTCTGGTACATTTGTAGCTTCCATCCGATCGACACGTAACTTTGGGAAGTTATTGAATACACTCCTGGGAAAGGTCTGGTACATTTGTAGCCATCGATCCGATCGACACGTAACTTTGGGAAGTTATTGAATACACTCCTGGGAAAGGTCTGGTACATTTGTAGCCGTCCATCTGATCGACACGTAACTTTGGGAAGTTATTGAATACACTCCTGGGAAAGGTCTGGTACATTTGTAGCCGTCTATCCGATCGACACGTAACTTTGGGAAGTTATTGAAAACACTCCTGGGAAAGGTCTGGTACATTTGTAGCCGTGCATCCGATCGCACGTAACTTTGGGAAGTTATTGAATACACTCCTGGGAAAGGTCTGGTACATTTGTAGCCGTGCATCCGATCGACACGTAATTTTGGGAAGTTATTGAATACACTCCTGGGAAAGGTTTGGTACATTTGTAGCCGTCTATCCGATCGACACGTAACTTTTGAAGTTATTGAATACACTCCTGGGAAAGATCTGGTACATTTGTAGCCGTGCATCCGATCGACACGTAACTGTGGGAAGTTATTGAATACACTCCTGGGAAAGGTCTGGTACATTTGTAGCTGTCCATCCAATCGACACTTAAATTTGGGAAGTTATTGAATACACTCCTGGTAAAGGTCTGGTACATTTCTAGCCGTCCATCCGATCGATACGTAACTTTGGGAAGCTATTGAATACACTCCTGGAAAAGGTTTGGTACATTTTTAGCCGTCTATCCGATCGACACGTATCTTGGGAAAGTTATTGAATACACTCCTGGGAAAGGTTTGGTAGATTTGTAGCCGTCTATCCGATCGATACGTAACTTTGGGAAGTTATTGAATACACTCCTGGGAAAGGTCTGATATATTTGTAGCCGTCCATCCGATCGACACGTAACTTTGGGAAGTTATTGAATACACTCCTGGTAAAGGTCTGGTACATTTGTAGCCGTCCATCCGATCGACACGTACCTTTGGGAAGTTATTGAATACACTCCTGGGGAAGGTCTGATACATTTGTAGCTGTCCATCCGAGCGACATGTAACTTTGGGAAGTTATTGAATACACTCCTGGGAAAGGTCTGGTACATTTGTAGCCGTCCATCCGATCGACACGTACCTTTGGGAAGTTATTGAATACACTCCTGGTAAAGGTTTGGTAGATTTGTAGCCGTCTATCCGATCGACACGTATCTTGGGAAAGTTATTGAATACACTCCTGGTAAAGGTTTGGTAGATTTGTAGCCGTCTATCCGATCGACACGTAACTTTGGGAAGTTATTGAATACACTCCTAGGAAAGGTCAGATATATTTGTAGCCTTCCATCCGATCGACACGTACCTTTGGGAAGTTATTGAATGCACACCTGGGAAAAGTTTGGTACATTTGTAGCCGTCTATCCGATCGACACGTAACTTTTGAAGTTATTGAATACACTCCTGGGAAAGATCTGGTACATTTGTAGCCGTGCATCCGATCGACACGTAACTGTGGGAAGTTATTGAATACACTCCTGGGAAAGGTCTGGTACATTTGTAGCTGTCCATCCAATCGACACTTAAATTTGGGAAGTTATTGAATACACTCCTGGTAAAGGTCTGGTACATTTCTAGCCGTCCATCCGATCGATACGTAACTTTGGGAAGCTATTGAATACACTCCTGGAAAAGGTTTGGTACATTTTTAGCCGTCTATCCGATCGACACGTATCTTGGGAAAGTTATTGAATACACTCCTGGGAAAGGTTTGGTAGATTTGTAGCCGTCTATCCGATCGATACGTAACTTTGGGAAGTTATTGAATACACTCCTGGGAAAGGTCTGATATATTTGTAGCCGTCCATCCGATCGACACGTAACTTTGGGAAGTTATTGAATACACTCCTGGTAAAGGTCTGGTACATTTGTAGCCGTCCATCCGACCGACACGTACCTTTGGGAAGTTATTGAATACACTCCTGGGGAAGGTCTGATACATTTGTAGCTGTCCATCCGAGCGACATGTAACTTTGGGAAGTTATTGAATACACTCCTGGGAAAGGTCTGGTACATTTGTAGCCGTCCATCCGATCGACACGTACCTTTGGGAAGTTATTGAATACACTCCTGGTAAAGGTTTGGTAGATTTGTAGCCGTCTATCCGATCGACACGTATCTTGGGAAAGTTATTGAATACACTCCTGGTAAAGGTTTGGTAGATTTGTAGCCGTCTATCCGATCGACACGTAACTTTGGGAAGTTATTGAATACACTCCTAGGAAAGGTCAGATATATTTGTAGCCTTCCATCCGATCGACACGTACCTTTGGGAAGTTATTGAATGCACACCTGGGAAAAGTTTGGTACATTTGTAGCCGTCTATTCGATCGACACGTAACTTTGGGAAGTTATTGAATGCACTCCTGGGAAAGGTCTGGTACATTTGTAGCCGTCTATCCGATCGACACGTACCTTTGGGAAGTTATTGAATACACACCTGGGAAAAGTTTGGTACATTTGTAGCCGTCTATCCGATCGACACGTAACTTTGGGAAGTTATTGAATGCACTCCTGGGAAAGGTCTGGTACATTTGTAGCCGTCCATCCGATCGACGCGTAACTTTGGGAAGTTATTGAATACAATCCTGGGTAAGGTTTGACACATTTGTAGCCGTCTAACCGATCGACACGTAATTTTGGGAAGTTATTGAATACACTCCTGGGAAAGGTCTGGTACATTTGTAGCTGTCCATCCGATCGACACTTAATTGTAGGAAGTTATTGAATACACTCCTGGTAAAGGTCTGGTACATTTGTAGCCTTCCATCCGATCGATACGTAACTTTGGGAAGTTATTGAATACACTCCTGGAAAAGGTTTTTTTACATTTTTAGCCGTCTATCCGATCGACACGTATCTTGGGAAAGTTATTGAATACACTCCTGGTAAAGGTTTGGTAGATTTGTAGCCGTCTATCCGATCGATACGTAACTTTGGGAAGTTATTGAATACACTCCTGGGAAAGGTCAGATATATTTGTAGCCGTCCATCCGATCGACACGTACCTTTGGGAAGTTATTGAATACACACCTGGGAAAGGTTTGGTACATTTGTAGCCGTCTATCCGATCGACACGTAACTTTGGGAAGCTATTGAATGCACTCCTGGGAAAGGTCTGGTACATTTGTAGCCGTCCATCCGATCGACGCGTAACTTTGGGAAGTTATTGAATACAATCCTGGGAAAGGTTTGACACATTTGTAGCCGTCTAACCGATCGACACGTAATTTTGGGAAGTTATTGAATACACTCCTGGGAAAGGTCTGGTACATTTGTAGCCGTCCATCCTATCGACACGTAACTTTGGGAAGTTATTGAATACACTCCTGGGAAAGGTTTGGTAGATTTGTAGCCGTCTATCCGATCGATACGTAACTTTGGGTAGTTATTGAATACACTCCTGGGAAAGGCGTGATACATTTGTAGCCCAATTGGGAAAGAGTTGAATATTCAAAAAAAATAATAAATAAATTTAAACGTAACCGTCTACTTTTCTGACCAAGCATTCAGTCACTTATATTGCAGTCTTTGTATGTTATTCCTCTGAGGATGGTTACTTGGTAACTGAAGTGTAGGGCCTACATAAGGGTAAAATAAAGAAAATTTGTGGTTAAGAGGTTTTTGTGTATTTATTCGTACTTAGGCCTATATTGAAATTTAGAATTATTAATATAGATGCAACTAATCAATAGATGGCGGTAATCCTGCTATGACGTACAGCTGATACTTAAATTGAGTGAAAATAAGATTTCATACAACGGTTTTTATATGTGTTAATGTTAGTTTGCATAACAGCTGTTTTAACAGTTATAATAAAGTTATATTACTTTATTTACTGATCTTTAACATAAGCATTGATTTAAAATGCATTTGAATTGAAAACTTCATTAATTTTTAAGTTAATAAATATATTTCCTTATAAAATAAAACTTAACTAAATTGTTTCAATATAATAAATATGTAAATACATATAAATAAATAAATATAATAATAATAATTGAACCTTGAAATTTTTATGTTAAACAACTTGAGGTTTTTGTATAAATTACACTTTTTTTGTATTAACTTGGCAAAAGAACCACTACTTACTGATTTATTTAGCAGACACGTTTCCCACTAGGCCAGCGCATTATTGAATGCTGAGAATTACTGACAAGACTGTTGCTCAGGTGTGTTGTGTTGGTATGAGTCTGTGGTGTGTTATTGTTCATAGAGTAGTTGTTAATTATGTGTTCAAATATAGTGTTTGATTGTGAGTGTGTTTTGTCATTTAGAGTGTGTTGTGTGGATAGTATTTATGGTGTTTGTATATCTCGTAGTTTTCTGCTGTGCTTAACTTGTGTTTTTTTTTAGATTGTCTTTAGATTGTAGGAATTTTAGATTGGTATCTATGTCAGTCTGTGAGTGTTGTGTGTTTTGTATGTGTACGGCGAAATTTGATGTGGGATGAGTCTTTTTTATCTTTTTTACGTGTTTGTTGTATCTTGTGCTAAATGTTTTTCCTGTACTTTTTACATAGTTTTTACATAGGCAAAACAGGAAGAAAATTTACCACAAGATACAACAAACACATAAAATACATAAGAAAGACACAATCCAAATCAAATTTCGCCATACACATACAAAATACACAACACTCACAGACTGACAAAGACACCAATCTAAAAATCCTACACTACATAAAAAAAAACAACAAACTTAACACAGTAGAAAACTATGAGATATATAAACACCATAAATACTATCCACACAACACACTCTAAATGACAAAACACACTCACAATCAAACACTATATTTGAACACATAATTAACAACTACTCTATGAACAATAACACACAACAGACTCACACCAACACAACACACCTGAGCAACAGTCTTGTCAGTAATTCACAGCATTGAATAATGCGCTGACCTAGCGCGAAACATGTCTGTTGAATAAATTAGTAACTAGTGATTTTTTGCCAAGTTAATACAAAAAAGTATAATAGAATTATTTGAATTTAATAGATAAAGAGTTAGACGAAATTGTTTTGTTTTTAGAAAGATACGAATTAGGTTATCTTGTTTGTGCCTTCCTTGTCTGCTTAACGCATTTCAGAATTTACCCCTCACAAGCTTCTTCACACGGAGTTATAGGGAGGTTTTTAGAGGTTTTCTATCTCTAATGTCGGAACATTTTGTAAACAGCCGTCTAATCACTGCCCAGATCCTTAAGTTTGAATAGCTCCACAACAATATGTTATCTCCCCTAATTTTATGCAAATGTACGCATAAAATAGGAAAAAACCTGTGGACGGTTTCCCTGACAACTTCCGAAACCTACGTCAAAGACCTACTTTGAATAGGCTTTACATTCGAGGCACTCTGTGAGTTTATTATTTAATGTTGATTAATCAATGAGTGGTCATTTTACAATAATTTTTTTTTGAAACTCCAATGATTATTTAAAAACATAAATTACAATGTAGTGGTCTACTAGCTCCAGATCTTGTTCAACGCGGACAGGCCGATGTGACCAGCCAGCATAGAAACAACTTGAGAGCACATAGTACCTAGGTGGCTGATGCTCACTTTCTTGGCTATCCCTCACCAACATGGCGAACCACAAGCGATGAATCACCCTACTAGCTCCAGATCTTGTTCAACGCAGGCAGGCCGATGTGACCAGCCTACACAGAAACAACTTGAGAGCACATAGTAGCTAGGTGGCTGATGCCAGCTTTCTTGGCTATCCCTCACCAACATGGCGGACCACAAGCGATGAATCACCCTACTAGCTCCAGATCTTGTTCAACGCGGGCAGGCCGATGTGACCAGCCTACACAGTAACAACTTGAGAGCACATAGTAGCTAGGTGGCTGATGCTCGCTTTCTTGGCTATCCTTCACCAACATGGCGGACCACAAGCGATGAATCACCCTACTAGCTCCAGATCTTGTTCAACGCGGGCAGGCCGATGTGACCAGCCAACACAGAAACAACTTGAGAGCACATAGTAGCTAGGTGGCTAATGCCCGCTTTCTTGGCTATCCCTCACCAACATGGCGAACCACAAGCGATGAATCACCCTACTAGCTCCAGATCTTGTTCAACGCGGGCAGGCCGATGTGACCAGCCAACACAGAAACAACTTGAGAGCACATAGTAGCTAGGTGGCTAATGCCCGCTTTCTTGGCTATCCCTCACCAACATGGCGAACCACAAGCGATGAATCACCCTACTAGCTCCAGATCTTGTTCAACGCGGGCAGGCCGATGTGACCAGCCTACACAAAAACAACTTGAGAGCACATAGTAGCTAGGTGGCTAATGCCCGCTTTCTTGGCTATCCCTCACCAACATGGCGAACCACAAGCGATGAATCACCCTACTAGCTCCAGATCTTGTTCAACGCGGGCAGGCCGATGTGACCAGCCTACACAGAAACAACTTGAGAGCACATAGTAGCTAGGTGGCTGATGCTCACTTTCTTGGCTATCCCTCACCAACATGGCGAACCACAAGCGATGAATCACCCTACTAGCTCCAGATCTTGTTCAACGCGGGCAGGCCGATGTGACCAGCCTACACAGAAACAACTTGAGAGCACATAGTAGCTAGGTGGCTAATGCCCGCTTTCTTGGCTATCCCTCACCAACATGGCGAACCACAAGCGATGAATCACCCTACTAGCTCCAGATCTTGTTCAACGCGGGCAGGCCGATGTGACCAGCCTACACAGAAACAACTTGAGAGCACATAGTAGCTAGGTGGCTAATGCCCGCTTTCTTGGCTATCCCTCACCAACATGGCGAACCACAAGCGATGAATCACCCTACTAGCTCCAGATCTTGTTCAACGCGGGCAGGCCGATGTGACCAGCCTACACAGAAACAACTTGAGAGCACATAGTACCTAGGTGGCTGATGCTCACTTTCTTGGCTATCCCTCACCAACATGGCGAACCACAAGCGATGAATCACCCTACTAGCTCCAGATCTTGTTCAACGCGGGCAGGCCGATGTGACCAGCCTACACAGAAACAACTTGAGAGCACATAGTAGCTAGGTGGCTAATGCCCGCTTTCTTGGCTATCCCTCACCAACATGGCGAACCACAAGCCATGAATCACCCTACTAGCTCCAGATCTTGTTCAACGCGGGCAGGCCGATGTGACCAGCCTACACAGAATCAACTTGAGAGCACATAGTAGCTAGGTGGCTGATGCTCGCTTTCTTGGCTATCCATCACCAACATGGCGAACCACAAGCCATGAATCACCCTACTAGCTCCAGATCTTGTTCAACGCGGGCAGGCCGATGTGACCAGCCTACACAGAATCAACTTGAGAGCACATAGTAGCTAGGTGGCTGATGCTCGCTTTCTTGGCTATCCCTCACCAACATATCGGGCCACAAGCCATGAATCACCCTACTAGCTCCAGATCATGTTCAACGCGGGCAGGTCGATGTGACCAGCCTACACAGAAACAACTTGAGAGCACATAGTAGCTAGGTGGCTGATGCCAGCTTTCTTGGCTATCCCTCACCAACATGGCGGGCCACAAGCCATGAATCACCCTAATAGCTCCAGATCTTGTTCAACGCGGGCAGGTAGATGTGACCAGCCTACACAGAAACAACTTGAGAGCACATAGTAGCTAGGTGGCTGATGCTCGCTTTCTTGGCTATCCCTCACCAACATGGCGAACCACAAGCCATGAATCACCCTACTAGCTCCAGATCATGTTCAACGCGGGCAGGCCGATGTGACCAGCCTACACAGAATCAACTTGAGAGCACATAGTAGCTAGGTGGCTGATGCTCGCTTTCTTGGCTATCCCTCACCAACATGGCGGGCCACAAGCCATGAATCACCCTAATAGCTCCAGATCTTGTTCAACGCGGGCAGGTAGATGTGACCAGCCTACACAGAAACAACTTGAGAGCACATAGTAGCTAGGTGGCTGATGCCAGCTTTCTTGGCTATCCCTCACCAACATGGCGGGCCACAAGCGATGAATCACCCTACTAGCTCCAGATCTTGTTCAACGCGGGCAGGCCGATGTGACCAGCCAACACAGAAACAACTTGAGAGCACATAGTAGCTAGGTGGCTGATGCTCGCTTTCTTGGCTATCCCTCACCAACATGGCGGGCCACAAGCGATGAATCACCCTACTAGCTCCAGATCTTGTTCAACGCGGGCAGGCCGATGTGACCAGCAACACAGAAACAACTTGAGAGCACATAGTAGCTAGGTGGCTAATGCCCGCTTTCTTGGCTATCCCTCACCAACATGGCGAACCACAAGCGATGAATCACCCTACTAGCTCCAGATCTTGTTCAACGCGGGCAGGCCGATGTGACCAGCCTACACAGAAACAACTTGAGAGCACATAGTAGCTAGGTGGCTGATGCCCGCTTTCTTGGCTATCCCTCACCAACATGGCGAACCACAAGCGATGAATCACCCTACTAGCTCCAGATCTTGTTCAACGCGGGCAGGCCGATGTGACCAGCCTACACAGAAACAACTTGAGAGCACATAGTAGCTAGGTGGCTGATGCTCGCTTTCTTGGCTATCCCTCACCAACATGGCGAACCACAAGCCATGAATCACCCTACTAGCTCCAGATCTTGTTCAACGCGGGCAGGCCGATGTGACCAGCCTACACAGAAACAACTTGAGAGCACATAGTAGCTAGGTGGCTGATGCTCACTTTCTTGGCTATCCCTCACCAACATGGCGGACCACAAGCCATGAATCACCCTACTAGCTCCAGATCTTGTTCAACGCGGGCAGGCCGATGTGACCAGCCTACACAGAAACAACTTGAGAGCACATAGTAGCTAGGTGGCTGATGCTCACTTTCTTGGCTATCCCTCACCAACATGGCGGACCACAAGCCATGAATCACCCTACTAGCTCCAGATCTTGTTCAACGCGGGCAGGCCGATGTGACCAGCCTACACAGAAACAACTTGAGAGCACATAGTAGCTAGGTGGCTGATGCTCGCTTTCTTGGCTATCCCTCACCAACATGGCGAACCACAAGCCATGAATCACCCTACTAGCTCCAGATCTTGTTCAACGCGGGCAGGCCGATGTGACCAGCCTACACAGAAACAACTTGAGAGCACATAGTAGCTAGGTGGCTGATGCTCGCTTTCTTGGCTATCCCTCACCAACATGGCGAACCACAAGCCATGAATCACCCTACTAGCTCCAGATCTTGTTCAACGCGGGCAGGCCGATGTGACCAGCCTACACAGAAACAACTTGAGAGCACATAGTAGCTAGGTGGCTGATGCTCACTTTCTTGGCTATCCCTCACCAACATGGCGGACCACAAGCCATGAATCACCCTACTAGCTCCAGATCTTGTTCAACGCGGGCAGGCCGATGTGACCAGCCTACACAGAAACAACTTGAGAGCACATAGTAGCTAGGTGGCTGATGCTCACTTTCTTGGCTATCCCTCACCAACATGGCGGACCACAAGCGATGAATCACCCTACTAGCTCCAGATCTTGTTCAACGCGGGCAGGCCGATGTGACCAGCCTACACAGTAACAACTTGAGAGCACATAGTAGCTAGGTGGCTGATGCTCACTTTCTTGGCTATCCCTCACCAACATGGCGGACCACAAGCCATGAATCACCCTACTAGCTCCAGATCTTGTTCAACTCGGGCAGGCCGATGTGACCAGCCTACACAGAAACAACTTGAGAGCACATAGTAGCTAGGTGGCTGATGCTCACTTTCTTGGCTATCCCTCACCAACATGGCGGACCACAAGCGATGAATCACCCTACTAGCTCCAGATCTTGTTCAACGCGGGCAGGCCGATGTGACCAGCCAACACAGAAACAACTTGAGAGCACATAGTAGCTAGGTGGCTGATGCTCGCTTTCTTGGCTATCCCTCACCAGCATGGCGGATTATAAGCGATGAATCACCCTACTAGCTCCAGATCTTGTTCAACGCGGGCAGGCCGATGTGACCAGCCTACACAGAAACAACGTGAGAGCACATAGTAGCTAGGTGGCTGATGCCCGCTTTCTTGGCTATCCCTCACCAGCATGGCGGACTATAAGCGATGAATCACCCTACTAGCTCCAGATCTTGTTCAACGCGGGCAGGCCGATGTGACCAGCCTACACAGAAACAACTTGAGAGCACATAGTACCTAGGTGGCTAATGCCCGCTTTCTTGGCTGTCCCTCACCAACATGGCGAACCACAAGCGATGAATCACCCTACTAGCTCCAGATCTTGTTCAACGCGGGCAGGTCGATGTGACCAGCCAGCACAGAAACAACTTGAGAGCACATAGTACCTAGGTGGCTGATGCTCACTTTCTTGGCTATCCCTCACCAACATGGCGAACCACAAGCGATGAATCACCCTACTAGCTCCAGATCTTGTTCAACGCGGGCAGGCCGATGTGACCAGCCAGCACAGAAACAACTTGAGAGCACATAGTAGCTAGGTGGCTAATGCCCGCTTTCTTGGCTATCCCTCACCAACATGGCGAACCACAAGCGATGAATCACCCTACTAGCTCCAGATCTTGTTCAACGCGGGCAGGTCGATGTGACCAGCCAGCACAGAAACAACTTGAGAGCACATAGTACCTAGGTGGCTGATGCTCACTTTCTTGGCTATCCCTCACCAACATGGCGAACCACAAGCGATGAATCACCCTACTAGCTCCAGATCTTGTTCAACGCGGGCAGGCCGATGTGACCAGCCAGCACAGAAACAACTTGAGAGCACATAGTAGCTAGGTGGCTAATGTCCACTTTCTTGGCTATCCCTCACCAACATGGCGAACCACAAGCGATGAATCACCCTACTAGCTCCAGATCTTGTTCAACGCGGGCAGGTCGATGTGACCAGCCAACACAGAAACAACTTGAGAGCACATAGTAGCTAGGTGGCTGATGCCCGCTTTCTTGGCTATCCCTCACCAGCATGGCTGACCACAAGCGATGAATCACCCTACTAGCTCCAGATCTTGTGCAACGCGGGCAGGTCGATGTGACCAGCAAACACAGAAACAACTTGAGAGCACATAGTAGCTAGGTGGCTGATGCCAGCTTTCTTGGCTATCCCTCACCAGCATGGCGGACTATAAGCGATGAATCACCCTACTAGCTCCAGATCTTGTTCAACGCGGGCAGGCCGATGTGACCAGCCAACACAGAAACAACTTGAGAGCACATAGTAGCTAGGTGGCTGATGCCAGCTTTCTTGGCTATCCCTCACCAACATGGCGAACCACAAGTGATGAATCACCCTACTAGCTCCAGATCTTGTTCAACGCGGGCAGGCCGATGTGACCAGCCAACACAGAAACAACTTGAGAGCACATAGTAGCTAGGTGGCTGATGCCAGCTTTCTTGGCTATCCCTCACCAACATGGCGAACCACAAGCGATGAATCACCCTACTAGCTCCAGATCTTGTTCAACGCGGGCAGGTCGATGTGACCAGCCAACACAGAAACAACTTGAGAGCAAATAGTAGCTAGGTGGCTAATGCTCGCTTTCTTGGCTATCCCTCACCAACATGGCTGACCACAAGCGATGAATCACCCTACTAGCTCCAGATCTTGTGCAACGCGGGCAGGTCGATGTGACCAGCAAACACAGAAACAACTTGAGAGCACATAGTAGCTAGGTGGCTGATGCCCGCTTTCTTGGCTATCCCTCACCAGCATGGCGGACTATAAGCGATGAATCACCCTACTAGCTCCAGATCTTGTTCAACGCGGGCAGGCCGATGTGACCAGCCAACACAGAAACAACTTGAGAGCACATAGTAGCTAGGTGGCTGATGCCAGCTTTCTTGGCTATCCCTCACCAACATGGCGAACCACAAGTGATGAATCACCCTACTAGCTCCAGATCTTGTTCAACGCGGGCAGGCCGATGTGACCAGCCAACACAGAAACAACTTGAGAGCACATAGTGGCTAGGTGGCTAATGCCCGAATTCTTGGCTATCCCTCACCAACATGGCGGGCCACAAGCGATGAATCACCCTACTAGCTCCAGATCTTGTTCAACGCGGGCAGGCCGATGTGACCAGCCAACACAGAAACAACTTGAGAGCACATAGTGGCTAGGTGGCTAATGCCCGAATTCTTGGCTATCCCTCACCAACATGGCGGGCCACAAGCGATGAATCACCCTACTAGCTCCAGATCTTGTTCAACGCGGGCAGGCCGATGTGACCAGCCTACACAGAAACAACTTGAGAGCACATAGTAGCTAGGTGGCTAATGCCCGCTTTCTTGGCTATCCCTCACCAACATGGCGGAACACAAGCGATGAATCACCCTACTAGCTCCAGATCCTGTTCAACGCGGGCAGGTCGATGTGACCAGCCAGCACAGAAACAACTTGAGAGCACATAGTAGCTAGGTGGCTGATGCTCGCTTTCTTGGCTATCCCTCACCAACATGGCGAACCACAAGCGATGAATCACCCTACTAGCTCCAGATCTTGTTCAACGCGGGCAGGCCGATGTGACCAGCCTACACAGAAACAACTTGAGAGCACATAGTACCTAGGTGGCTAATGCCCGCTTTCTTGGCTATCCCTCACCAACATGGCGAACCACAAGCGATGAATCACCCTACTAGCTCCAGATCTTGTTCAACGCGGGACCTGCCGATGTGACCAGCCTACACAAATACAAGTTGAGAGCACATAGTAGCTAGGTGGCTAATGCCCGCTTTCTTGGCTATCCCTCACCAACATGGCGAACCACAAGCGATGAATCACCCTACTAGCTCCAGATCTTGTTCAACGCGGGCAGGCCGATGTGACCAGCCAACACAGAAACAACTTGAGAGCACATAGTAGCTAGGTGGCTGATGCTCGCTTTCTTGGCTATCCTTCACCAACATGGCGAACCACAAGCGATGAATCACCCTACTAGCTCCAGATCCTGTTCAACGCGGGCAGGCCGATGTAACCAGCCAACACAGAAACAACTTGAGAGCACATAGTACCTAGGTGGCTGATGCTCGCTTTCTTGGCTATCCTTCACCAACATGGCGAACCACAAGCGATGAATCACCCTACTAGCTCCAGATCCTGTTCAACGCGGGCAGGCCGATGTAACCAGCCAACACAGAAACAACTTGAGAGCACATAGTAGCTAGGTGGCTAATGCCCGCTTTCTTGGCTATCCCTCACCAACATGGCGGGCCACAAGCGATGAATCACCCTACTAGCTCCAGATCTTGTTCAACGCGGGCAGGCCGATGTAACCAGCCAACACAGAAACAACTTGAGAGCACATAGTAGCTAGGTGGCTAATGCCCGCTTTCTTGGCTATCCCTCACCAACATGGCGGACTGCAAGCGATGAATCACCCTACTAGCTCCAGATCTTGTTCAACGCGGGCAGGCCGATGTAACCAGCCAACACAGTAACAACTTGAGAGCACATAGTAGCTAGGTGGCTAATGCCCGCTTTCTTGGCTATCCCTCACCAACATGGCGAACCACAAGCGATGAATCACCCTACTAGCTCCAGATCTTGTTCAACGCGGGCAGGCCGATGTGAGCAGCCAACACAGAAACAACTTGAGAGCACATAGTACCTAGGTGGCTGATGCTCACGTTCTTGGCTATCCCTCACCAACATGGCGAACCACAAGCGATGAATCACCCTACTAGCTCCAGATCTTGTTCAACGCGGGCAGGTCGATGTGAACAGCCAGCACAGAAACTACTTGAGAGCACATAGTAGCTAGGTGGCTAATGCCCGCTTTCTTGGCTATCCCTCACCAACATGGCGAACCACAAGCGATGAATCACCCTACTAGCTCCAGATCTTGTTCAACGCGGGCAGGCCGATGTGACCAGCCTACACAAAAACAACTTGAGAGCACATAGTAGCTAGGTGGCTAATGCCCGCTTTCTTGGCTATCCCTCACCAACATGGCGAACCACAAGCGATGAATCACCCTACTAGCTCCAGATCTTGTTCAACGCGGGCAGGTCGATGTGACCAGCCAACACAGAAACAACTTGAGAGCACATAGTAGCTAGGTGGCTGATGCTCGCTTTCTTGGCTATCCCTCACCAACATGGCGAACCACAAGCGATGAATCACCCTACTAGCTCCAGATCTTGTTCAACGCGGGCAGGCCGATGTGACCAGCCTACACAGAAACAACTTGAGAGCACATAGTACCTAGGTGGCTGATGCTCGCTTTCTTGGCTATCCCTCACCAACATGGCGAACCACAAGCGATGAATCACCCTACTAGCTCCAGATCTTGTTCAACGCGGGCAGGCCGATGTGACCAGCCTACACAAAAACAACTTGAGAGCACATAGTAGCTAGGTGGCTAATGCCCGCTTTCTTGGCTATCCCTCACCAACATGGCGGGCCACAAGCGATGAATCACCCTACTAGCTCCAGATCTTGTTCAACGCGGGCAGGCCGATGTGACCAGCCTACACAAAAACAACTTGAGAGCACATAGTAGCTAGGTGGCTAATGCCCGCTTTCTTGGCTATCCCTCACCAACATGGCGAACCACAAGCGATGAATCACCCTACTAGCTCCAGATCTTGTTCAACGCGGGCAGGCCGATGTGACCAGCCAACACAGAAACAACTTGAGAGCACATAGTGGCTAGGTGGCTAATGCCCGCTTTCTTGGCTATCCCTCACCAACATGGCGAACCACAAGCGATGAATCACCCTACTAGCTCCAGATCTTGTTCAACGGGGGCAGGCCGATGTGACCAGCCTACACAGAAACAACTTGAGAGCACATAGTAGCTAGGTGGCTAATGCCCGCTTTCTTGGCTATCCCTCACCAACATGGCGAACCACAAGCGATGAATCACCCTACTAGCTCCAGATCTTGTTCAACGCGGGCAGGCCGATGTGACCAGCCTACACAGAAACAACTTGAGAGCACATAGTAGCTAGGTGGCTAATGCCCGCTTTCTTGGCTATCCCTCACCAACATGGCGAACCACAAGCGATGAATCACCCTACTAGCTCCAGATCTTGTTCAACGCGGGCAGGTCGATGTGACCAGCCTACACAGAAACAACTTGAGAGCACATAGTAGCTAGGTGGCTAATGCCCACTTTCTTGGCTATCCCTCACCAACATGGCGGGCCACAAGCGATGAATCACCCTACTAGCTCCAGATCTTGTTCAACGCGGGCAGGTCGATGTGACCAGCCTACACAGAAACAACTTGAGAGCACATAGTAGCTAGGTGGCTAATGCCCGCTTTCTTGGCTATCCCTCACCAACATGGCGAACCACAAGCGATGAATCACCCTACTAGCTCCAGATCTTGTTCAACGCGGGCAGGCCGATGTGATCAGCCAGCACAGAAAAGAACTGGAGAGCACATAGTAGCTAGGTGGCTAATGCCCGCTTTCTTGGCTATCCCTCACCAACATGGCGAACCACAAGCGATGAATCACCCTACTAGCTCCAGATCTTGTTCAACGCGGGCAGGCCGATGTGACCAGCCTACACAAAAAAAACTTGAGAGCACATAGTAGCTAGGTGGCTAATGCCCGCTTTCTTGGCTATCCCTCACCAACATGGCGAACCACAAGCGATGAATCACCCTACTAGCTCCAGATCTTGTTCAACGCGGGCAGGCCGATGTGACCAGCCTACACAAAAAGAACTTGAGAGCACATAGTAGCTAGGTGGCTAATGCCCGCTTTCTTGGCTATCCCTCACCAACATGGCGAACCACAAGCGATGAATCACCCTACTCGCTCCAGATCTTGTCCAACGCGGGCAGGCCGATGTGACCAGCCTACACAAAAACAACTTGAGAGCACATAGTAGCTAGGTGGCTAATGCCCGCTTTCTTGGCTATCCCTCACCAACATGGCGAACCACAAGCGATGAATCACCCTACTAGCTCCAGATCTTGTTCAACGCGGGCAGGCCGATGTGACCAGCCTACACAGAAACAACTTGAGAGCACATAGTAGCTAGGTGGCTAATGCCCGCTTTCTTGGTTATCCCTCACCAACATGGCGAACCACAAGCGATGAATCACCCTACTAGCTCCAGATCTTGTTCAACGCGGGCAGGCCGATGTGACCAGCCTACACAGTAACAACTTGAGAGCACATAGTAGCTAGGTGGCTAATGCCCTCTTTCTTGGCTATCCCTCACCAACATGGCGAACCACAAGCGATGAATCACCCTACTAGCTCCAGATCTTGTTCAACGCGGGCAGGCCGATGTGACCAGCCAACACAGAAACAACTTGAGAGCACATAGTAGCTAGGTGGCTGATGCTCGCTTTCTTGGCTATCCCTCACCAATTTGGCGGACTATAAGCGATGAATCACCCTACTAGCTCCAGATCTTGTTCAACGCGGGCAGGTCGATGTGACCAGCCAACACAGAAACAACTTGAGAGCACATAGTAGCTAGGTGGCTAATGCCCGCTTTCTTGGCTATCCCTCACCAACATGGCGAACCACAAGCGATGAATCACCCTACTAGCTCCAGATCTTGTTCAACGCGGGCAGGCCGATGTGACCAGCCTACACAGTAACAACTTAAGAGCACATAGTAGCTAGGTGGCTAATGCCCGCTTTCTTGTCTATCCCTCACCAACATGGCGAACCACAAGCGATGAATCACCCTACTAGCTCCAGATCTTGTTCAACGCGGGCAGGCCGATGTGACCAGCCAACACAGAAACAACTTGAGAGCACATAGTAGCTAGGTGGCTGATGCTCGCTTTCTTGGCTATCCCTCACCAACATGGCGGACTACAAGCGATGAATCACCCTACTAGCACCAGATCTTGTTCAACGCGGGCAGGTCGATGTGACCAGCCAACACAGAAACAACTTGAGAGCACATAGTAGCTAGGTGGCTAATGCCCGCTTTCTTGGCTATCCCTCACCAACATGGCGAACCACAAGCGATGAATCACCCTACTAGCTCCAGATCTTGTTCAACGCGGGCAGGCCGATGTGACCAGCCTACACAAAAACAACTTGAGAGCACATAGTAGCTAGGTGGCTAATGCCCGCTTTCTTGGCTATCCCTCACCAACATGGCGGACCACAAGCGATGAATCACCCTACTAGCTCCAGATCCTGTTCAACGCGGGCAGGTCGATGGGACCAGCCTACACAAAAACAACTTGAGAGCACATAGTAGCTAGGTGGCTAATGCCCGCTTTCTTGGCTATCCCTCACCAACATGGCGGGCCACAAGCGATGAATCACTCTACTAGCTCCAGATCTTGTTCAACGCGGGCAGGCCGATGTGACCAGCCTACACAAAAACAACTTGAGAGCACATAGTAGCTAGGTGGCTAATGCCCGCTTTCTTGGCTATCCCTCACCAACATGGCGGACCACAAGCGATGAATCACCCTACTAGCTCCAGATCCTGTTGAACGCGGGCAGGTCGATGTGACCAGCCTACACAAAAACAACTTGAGAGCACATAGTAGCTAGGTGGCTAATGCCCGCTTTCTTGGCTATCCCTCACCAACATGGCGAACCACAAGCGATGAATCACCCTACTAGCTCCAGATCTTGTTCAACGCGGGCAGGTCGATGTGACCAGCCAGCACAGAAACAACTTGAGAGCACATAGTAGCTAGGTGGCTGATGCCCGCTTTCTTGGCTATCCCTCACCAACATGGCGAACCACAAGCGATGAATCACCCTACTAGCTCCAGATCTTGTTCAACGCGGGCAGGCCGATGTGACCAGCCAACACAGAAACAACTTGAGAGCACATAGTAGCTAGGTGGCTGATGCCAGCTTTCTTGGCTATCCCTCACCAACATGGCGGGCCACAAGCGATGAATCACCCTACTAGCTCCAGATCTTGTTCAACGCGGGCAGGTCGATGTGACCAGCCAGCACAGAAACAACTTGAGAGCACATAGTAGCTAGGTGGCTGATGCCCGCTTTCTTGGCTATCCCTCACCAACATGGCGAACCACAAGCGATGAATCACCCTACTAGCTCCAGATCTTGTTCAACGCGGGCAGGCCGATGTGACCAGCCTACACAGAAACAACTTGAGAGCACATAGTAGCTAGGTGGCTAATGCCCGCTTTCTTGGCT
The DNA here is from genome assembly GCA_036971475.1 of Prosapia bicincta. Taxonomy (NCBI): domain Eukaryota; kingdom Metazoa; phylum Arthropoda; class Insecta; order Hemiptera; family Cercopidae; genus Prosapia; species Prosapia bicincta. The sequence goes on from JBAIZL010000099.1 coordinate 2,859,597, forward strand.
ATCCCTCACCAACATGGCGAACCACAAGTGATGAATCACCCTACTAGCTCCAGATCTTGTTCAACGCGGGCAGGTCGATGTGACCAGCCTACACAGAAACAACTTGAGAGCACATAGTAGCTAGGTGGCTAATGCCCGCTTTCTTGGCTATCCCTTCACCAACATGGCGAGCCACAAGCGATGAATCACCCTACTAGCTCCAGATCTTGTTCAACGCGGACAGGCCGATGTGACCAGCCTACACAGAAACAACTTGAGAGCACATAGTAGCTAGGTGGCTAATGCCCGCTTTCTTGGCTATCCCTCACCAACATGGCGAACCACAAGCGACGAATCACCCTACTAGCTCCAGATCTTGTTCAACGCGGGCAGGTCGATGTGACCAGCCTACACAGAAACAACTTGAGAGCACATAGTAGCTAGGTGGCTAATACCCGCTTTCTTGGCTATCCCTCACCAACATGGCGAACCACAAGCGATGAATCACCCTACTAGCTCCAGATCTTGTTCAACGCGGGCAGGTCGATGTGACCAGCCTACACAGAAACAACTTGAGAGCACATAGTAGCTAGGTGGCTGATGCTCACTTTCTTGGCTATCCCTCACCAACATGGCGGGCCACAAGCCATGAATCACCCTACTAGCTCCAGATCTTGTTCAACGCGGGCAGGCCGATGTGACCAGCCTACACAGAAACAACTTGAGAGCACATAGTAGCTAGGTGGCTAATGCCCGCTTTCTTGGCTATCCCTCACCAACATGGCGAACCACAAGCGATGAATCACCCTACTAGCTCCAGATCTTGTTCAACGCGGGCAGGTCGATGTGATCAGCCAACACCGAAACAACTTGAGAGCACATAGTAGCTAGGTGGCTAATGCCCGCTTTCTTGGCTATCCCTCACCAACATGGCGAACCACAAGCGATGAATCACCCTACTAGCTCCAGATCTTGTTCAACGCGGGCAGGTCGATGTGATCAGCCAACACCGAAACAACTTGAGAGCACATAGTAGCTAGGTGGCTAATGCCCGCTTTCTTGGCTATCCCTCACCAACATGGCGAACCACAAGCGACGAATCACCCTACTAGCTCCAGATCTTGTTCAACGCGGGCAGGTCGATGTGACCAGCCTACACAGAAACAACTTGAGAGCACATAGTAGCTAGGTGGCTAATACCCGCTTTCTTGGCTATCCCTCACCAACATGGCGAACCACAAGCGATGAATCACCCTACTAGCTCCAGATCTTGTTCAACGCGGGCAGGTCGATGTGACCAGCCTACACAGAAACAACTTGAGAGCACATAGTAGCTAGGTGGCTGATGCTCACTTTCTTGGCTATCCCTCACCAACATGGCGGGCCACAAGCCATGAATCACCCTACTAGCTCCAGATCTTGTTCAACGCGGGCAGGCCGATGTGACCAGCCTACACAGAAACAACTTGAGAGCACATAGTAGCTAGGTGGCTAATGCCCGCTTTCTTGGCTATCCCTCACCAACATGGCGAACCACAAGCGATGAATCACCCTACTAGCTCCAGATCTTGTTCAACGCGGGCAGGTCGATGTGATCAGCCAACACCGAAACAACTTGAGAGCACATAGTAGCTAGGTGGCTAATGCCTGCTTTCTTGGCTATCCCTCACCAACATGGCGGACTACAAGCGATGAATCACCCTACTAGCTCCAGATCTTGTTCAACGCGGGCAGGTCGATGTGACCAGCCAGCACATCAAAAGAACTGGAGAGCACATAGTAGCTAAGTGGCTGATGCCAGCTTTCTTGGCTATCCCTCACCAACATGGCGGGCCACAAGCCATGAATCACCCTACTAGCTCCAGATCTTGTTCAACGCGGGCAGGTCGATGTGACCAGCCAGCAAATCAAAAGAACTGGAGAGCACATAGTAGCTAGGTGGCTGATGCCAGCTTTCTTGGCTATCCCTCACCAACATGGCGGACTACAAGCGATGAATCACCCTACTAGCTCCAGATCTTGTTCAACGCGGGCAGGCCGATGTGACCAGCCTACACAGAAACAACTTGAGAGCACATAGTAGCTAGGTGGCTAATGCCCGCTTTCTTGGCTATCCCTCACCAACATGGCGGAACACAAGCGATGAATCACCCTACTAGCTCCAGATCCTGTTCAACGCGGGCAGGCCGATGTGACCAGCCAACACAGAAACAACTTGAGAGCACATAGTAGCTAGGTGGCTGATGCTCGCTTTCTTGGCTATCCCTCACCAACATGGCGAACCACAAGCGATGAATCACCCTACTAGCTCCAGATCTTGTTCAACGCGGGCAGGCCGATGTGACCAGCCAACACAGAAACAATTTGAGAGCACATAGTAGCTAGGTGGCTAATGCCCGCTTTCTTAGCTATCCCTCACCAACATGGCGGGCCACAAGCCATGAATCACCCTACTAGTTCCAGATCTTGTTCAACGCGGGCAGGCCGATGTAACCAGCCAACACAGAAACAACTTGAGAGCACATAGTAGCTAGGTGGCTAATGCCCGCTTTCTTGGCTATCCCTCACCAACATGGCGGACCACAAGCGATGAATCACCCTATTAGCTCCAGATCCTGTTCAACGCGGGCAGGCCGATGTGACCAGCCAACACAGAAACAACTTGAGAGCACATAGTAGCTAGGTGGCTGATGCTCGCTTTCTTGGCTATCCCTCACCAACATGGCGAACCACAAGCGATGAATCACCCTACTAGCTCCAGATCTTGTTCAACGCGGGCAGGCCGATGTGACCAGCCTACACAGAAACAACTTGAGAGCACATAGTAGCTAGGTGGCTGATGCTCGCTCTCTTGGCTATCCCTCACCAACATGGCAAACCACAAGCGATGAATCACCCTACTAGCTCCAGATCTTGTTCAACGCGGGCAGGCCGATGTGACCAGCCAACACAGAAACAACTTGAGAGCACATAGTAGCTAGGTGGCTAATGCCCGCTTTCTTGGCTATCCCTCACCAACATGGCGGACTACAAGCGATGAATCACCCTACTAGCTCCAGATCTTGTTCAACGCGGGCAGGTCGATGTGACCAGCCAACACAGAAACAACTTGAGAGCACATAGTACCTAGGTGGCTGATGCTCGCTTTCTTGGCTATCCCTCACCAACATGGCGAACCACAAGCGATGAATCACCCTACTAGCTCCAGATCTTGTTCAACGCGGGCAGGTCGATGTGACCAGCCAACACAGAAACAACTTGAGAGCACATAGTAGCTAGGTGGCTAATGCCCACTTTCTTGGCTATCCCTCACCAACATGGCGGGCCACAAGCGATGAATCACCCTACTAGCTCCAGATCTTGTTCAACGCGGGCAGGCCGATGTGACCAGCCAACACAGAAACAACTTGAGAGCACATAGTAGCTAGGTGGCTAATACCCGCTTTCTTGGCTATCCCTCACCAACATGGCGGGCCACAAGCGATGAATCACCCTACTAGCTCCAGATCTTGTTCAACGCGGGCAGGCCGATGTGACCAGCCAACACAGAAACAACTTGAGAGCACATAGTAGCTAGGTGGCTAATGCCCGCTTTCTTGGCTATCCCTCACCAACATGGCGGGCCACAAGCGATGAATCACCCTACTAGCTCCAGATCTTGTTCAACGCGGGCAGGCCGATGTGACCAGCCAACACAGAAACAACTTGAGAGCACATAGTAGCTAGGTGGCTGATGCTCGCTTTCTTGGCTATCCTTCACCAACATGGCGAACCACAAGCGATGAATCACCCTACTAGCTCCAGATCTTGTTCAACGCGGGCAGGCCGATGTGACCAGCCAACACAGAAACAACTTGAGAGCACATAGTAGCTAGGTGGCTAATGCCCGCTTTCTTGGCTATCCCTCACCAACATGGCGAACCACAAGCGATGAATCACCCTACTAGCTCCAGATCTTGTTCAACGCGGGCAGGCCGATGTGACCAGCCTACACAGAAACAACTTGAGAGCACATAGTAGCTAGGTGGCTGATGCTCGCTCTCTTGGCTATCCCTCACCAACATGGCAAACCACAAGCGATGAATCACCCTACTAACTCCAGATGTTGTTCAACGCGGGCAGGCCGATGTGACCAGCCAACACAGAAACAACTTGAGAGCACATAGTAGCTAGGTGGCTAATGCCCGCTTTCTTGGCTATCCCTCACCAACATGGCGAACCACAAGCGATGAATCACCCTACTAGCTCCAGATCTTGTTCAACGCGGGCAGGCCGATGTGACCAGCCTACACAGAAACAACTTGAGAGCACATAGTAGCTAGGTGGCTGATGCTCGCTCTCTTGGCTATCCCTCACCAACATGGCAAACCACAAGCGATGAATCACCCTACTAGCTCCAGATCTTGTTCAACGCGGGCAGGCCGATGTGACCAGCCAACACAGAAACAACTTGAGAGCACATAGTAGCTAGGTGGCTAATGCCCGCTTTCTTGGCTATCCCTCACCAACATGGCGGGCCACAAGCGATGAATCACCCTACTAGCTCCAGATCTTGTTCAACGCGGGCAGGCCGATGTGACCAGCCAACACAGAAACAACTTGAGAGCACATAGTAGCTAGGTGGCTAATGCCCGCTTTCTTGGCTATCCCTCACCAACATGGCGAACCACAAGCCATGAATCACCCTACTAGCTCCAGATCTTGTTCAACGCGGGCAGGCCGATGTGACCAGCCAACACAGAAACAACTGGAAAGCACATAGTAGCTAGGTGGCTAATGCCCGCTTTCTTGGCTATCCCTCACCAACATGGCGGACTGCAAGCGATGAATCACCCTACTAGCTCCAGATCTTGTTCAACGCGGGCAGGCCGATGTGACCAGCCAACACAGAAACAACTTGAGAGCACATAGTACCTAGGTGGCTGATGCTCGCTTTCTTGGCTATCCCTCACCAACATGGCGGACTACAAGCGATGAATCACCCTACTAGCTCCAGATCTTGTTCAACGCGGGCGGGCCGATGTAACCAGCCAACACAGAAACAACTTGAGAGCACATAGTAGCTAGGTGGCTGATGCTCGCTTTCTTGGCTATCCCTCACCAACATGGCGGGCCACAAGCGATGAATCACCCTACTAGCTCCAGATCTTGTTCAACGCGGGCAGGCCGATGTGACCAGCCAACACAGAAACAACTTGAGAGCACATAGTAGCTAGGTGGCTAATGCCCGCTTTCTTGGCTATCCCTCACCAACATGGCGGGCCACAAGCGATGAATCACCCTACAAGGTCCAGATCTTGTTCAACGCGGGCAGGCCGATGTGACCAGCCAACACAGAAACAACTTGAGAGCACATAGTAGCTAGGTGGCTAATGCCCGCTTTCTTGGCTATCCCTCACCAACATGGCGGGCCACAAGCGATGAATCACCCTACAAGGTCCAGATCTTGTTCAACGCGGGCAGGCCGATGTGACCAGCCAACACAGAAACAACGTGAGAGCACATAGTAGCTAGGTGGCTAATGCCCGCTTTCTTGGCTATCCCTCACCAACATGGCGGACCACAAGCGATGAATCACCCTACTAGCTCCAGATCCTGTTCAACGCGGGCAGGCCGATGTGACCAGCCAACACAGAAACAACTTGAGAGCACATAGTAGCTAGGTGGCTAATGCCCTCTTTCTTGGCTATCCCTCACCAACATGGCGAACCACAAGCGATGAATCACCCTACTAGCTCCAGATCTTGTTCAACGCGGGCAGGCCGATGTGACCAGCCAACACAGAAACAACTTGAGAGCACATAGTAGCTAGGTGGCTGATGCTCGCTTTCTTGGCTATCCCTCACCAACATGGCGAACCACAAGCGATGAATCACCCTACTAGCTCCAGATCTTGTTCAACGCGGGCAGGCCGATGTGACCAGCCAACACAGAAACAACTTGAGAGCACATAGTAGCTAGGTGGCTAATGCCCGCTTTCTTAGCTATCCCTCACCAACATGGCGGGCCACAAGCCATGAATCACCCTACTAGTTCCAGATCTTGTTCAACGCGGGCAGGCCGATGTAACCAGCCAACACAGAAACAACTTGAGAGCACATAGTAGCTAGGTGGCTAATGCCCGCTTTCTTGGCTATCCCTCACCAACATGGCGGACCACAAGCGATGAATCACCCTATTAGCTCCAGATCCTGTTCAACGCGGGCAGGCCGATGTGACCAGCCAACACAGAAACAACTTGAGAGCACATAGTAGCTAGGTGGCTGATGCTCGCTTTCTTGGCTATCCCTCACCAACATGGCGAACCACAAGCGATGAATCACCCTACTAGCTCCAGATCTTGTTCAACGCGGGCAGGCCGATGTGACCAGCCAACACAGAAACAACTTGAGAGCACATAGTAGCTAGGTGGCTAATGCCCGCTTTCTTGGCTATCCCTCACCAACATGGCGAACCACAAGCGATGAATCACCCTACTAGCTCCAGATCTTGTTCAACGCGGGCAGGCCGATGTGACCAGCCTACACAGAAACAACTTGAGAGCACATAGTAGCTAGGTGGCTGATGCTCGCTCTCTTGGCTATCCCTCACCAACATGGCAAACCACAAGCGATGAATCACCCTACTAGCTCCAGATCTTGTGCAACGCGGGCAGGCCGATGTGACCAGCCAACACAGAAACAACTTGAGAGCACATAGTAGCTAGGTGGCTAATACCCGCTTTCTTGGCTATCCCTCACCAACATGGCGGGCCACAAGCGATGAATCACCCTACTAGCTCCAGATCTTGTTCAACGCGGGCAGGCCGATGTGACCAGCCAACACAGAAACAACTTGAGAGCACATAGTAGCTAGGTGGCTAATGCCCGCTTTCTTGGCTATCCCTCACCAACATGGCGGGCCACAAGCGATGAATCACCCTACTAGCTCCAGATCTTGTTCAACGCGGGCAGGCCGATGTGACCAGCCTACACAGAAACAACTTGAGAGCACATAGTAGCTAGGTGGCTGATGCTCGCTCTCTTGGCTATCCCTCACCAACATGGCAAACCACAAGCGATGAATCACCCTACTAGCTCCAGATCTTGTGCAACGCGGGCAGGCCGATGTGACCAGCCAACACAGAAACAACTTGAGAGCACATAGTAGCTAGGTGGCTAATACCCGCTTTCTTGGCTATCCCTCACCAACATGGCGGGCCACAAGCGATGAATCACCCTACTAGCTCCAGATCTTGTTCAACGCGGGCAGGCCGATGTGACCAGCCAACACAGAAACAACTTGAGAGCACATAGTAGCTAGGTGGCTAATGCCCGCTTTCTTGGCTATCCCTCACCAACATGGCGGGCCACAAGCGATGAATCACCCTACTAGCTCCAGATCTTGTTCAACGCGGGCAGGCCGATGTGACCAGCCAACACAGAAACAACTTGAGAGCACATAGTAGCTAGGTGGCTGATGCTCGCTTTCTTGGCTATCCTTCACCAACATGGCGAACCACAAGCGATGAATCACCCTACTAGCTCCAGATCTTGTTCAACGCGGGCAGGCCGATGTGACCAGCCAACACAGAAACAACTTGAGAGCACATAGTAGCTAGGTGGCTAATGCCCGCTTTCTTGGCTATCCCTCACCAACATGGCGAACCACAAGCGATGAATCACCCTACTAGCTCCAGATCTTGTTCAACGCGGGCAGGCCGATGTGACCAGCCTACACAGAAACAACTTGAGAGCACATAGTAGCTAGGTGGCTGATGCCCGCTTTCTTGGCTATCCTTCACCAACATGGCGGGCCACAAGCGATGAATCACCCTACTAGCTCCAGATCTTGTTCAACGCGGGCAGGCCGATGTGACCAGCCTACACAGAAACAACTTGAGAGCACATAGTAGCTAGGTGGCTGATGCTCGCTCTCTTGGCTATCCCTCACCAACATGGCAAACCACAAGCGATGAATCACCCTACTAACTCCAGATGTTGTTCAACGCGGGCAGGCCGATGTGACCAGCCAACACAGAAACAACTTGAGAGCACATAGTAGCTAGGTGGCTAATGTCCACTTTCTTGGCTATCCCTCACCAACATGGCGAACCACAAGCGATGAATCACCCTACTAGCTCCAGATCTTGTTCAACGCGGGCAGGCCGATGTGACCAGCCTACACAGAAACAACTTGAGAGCACATAGTAGCTAGGTGGCTGATGCTAGCTCTCTTGGCTATCCCTCACCAACATGGCAAACCACAAGCGATGAATCACCCTACTAGCTCCAGATCTTGTTCAACGCGGGCAGGCCGATGTGACCAGCCAACACAGAAACAACTTGAGAGCACATAGTAGCTAGGTGGCTAATGCCCGCTTTCTTGGCTATCCCTCACCAACATGGCGGGCCACAAGCGATGAATCACCCTACTAGCTCCAGATCTTGTTCAACGCGGGCAGGCCGATGTGACCAGCCAACACAGAAACAACTTGAGAGCACATAGTAGCTAGGTGGCTAATGCCCGCTTTCTTGGCTATCCCTCACCAACATGGCGGACTACAAGCGATGAATCACCCTACTAGCTCCAGATCTTGTTCAACGCGGGCAGGCCGATGTGACTAGCCTACACAGAAACAACTTGAGAGCACATAGTACCTAGGTGGCTAATGCCCGCTTTCTTGGCTGTCCCTCACCAACATGGCGAACCACAAGCCATGAATCACCCTACTAGCTCCAGATCTTGTTCAACGCGGGCAGGCCGATGTGACCAGCGAACACAGAAACAACTGGAAAGCACATAGTAGCTAGGTGGCTAATGCCCGCTTTCTTGGCTATCCCTCACCAACATGGCGAACCACAAGCCATGAATCACCCTACTAGCTCCAGATCTTGTTCAACGCGGGCAGGCCGATGTGACCAGCGAACACAGAAACAACTGGAAAGCACATAGTAGCTAGGTGGCTAATGCCCGCTTTCTTGGCTATCCCTCACCAACATGGCGGACTGCAAGCGATGAATCACCCTACTAGCTCCAGATCTTGTTCAACGCGGGCAGGCCGATGTGACCAGCCAACACAGAAACAACTTGAGAGCACATAGTACCTAGGTGGCTGATGCTCGCTTTCTTGGCTATCCCTCACCAACATGGCGGACTACAAGCGATGAATCACCCTACTAGCTCCAGATCTTGTTCAACGCGGGCAGGCCGATGTAACCAGCCAACACAGAAACAACTTGAGAGCACATAGTAGCTAGGTGGCTGATGCTCGCTTTCTTGGCTATCCCTCACCAACATGGCGGGCCACAAGCGATGAATCACCCTACTAGCTCCAGATCTTGTTCAACGCGGGCAGGCCGATGTGACCAGCCAACACAGAAACAACTTGAGAGCACATAGTAGCTAGGTGGCTAATGCCCGCTTTCTTGGCTATCCCTCACCAACATGGCGGACTACAAGCGATGAATCACCCTACTAGCTCCAGATCCTGTTCAACGCGGGCAGGCCGATGTGACCAGCCAACACAGAAACAACTTGAGAGCACATAGTAGCTAGGTGGCTAATGCCCGCTTTCTTGGCTATCCCTCACCAACATGGCGGGCCACAAGCGATGAATCACCCTACAAGGTCCAGATCTTGTTCAACGCGGGCAGGCCGATGTGACCAGCCAACACAGAAACAACTTGAGAGCACATAGTAGCTAGGTGGCTAATGCCCGCTTTCTTGGCTATCCCTCACCAACATGGCGAACCACAAGCGATGAATCACCCTACTAGCTCCAGATCTTGTTCAACGCGGGCAGGCCGATGTGACCAGCCTACACAGAAACAACTTGAGAGCACATAGTAACTAGGTGGCTAATGCCCGCTTTCTTGGCTATCCCTCACCAACATGGCGGACTGCAAGCGATGAATCACCCTACTAGCTCCAGATCTTGTTCAACGCGGGCAGGTCGATGTGACCAGCCAACACAGAAACAACTTGAGAGCACATAGTACCTAGGTGGCTAATGCCCGCTTTCTTGGCAATCCCTCACCAACATGGCGGACTGCAAGCGATAAATCACCCTACTAGCTCCAGATCTTGTTCAACGCGGGCAGGCCGATGTGACCAGCCAACACAGAAACAACTTGAGAGCACATAGTAGCTAGGTGGCTGATGCTCGCTTTCTTGGCTATCCCTCACCAACATGGCGGACTGCAAGCGATGAATCACCCTACTAGCTCCAGATCTTGTTCAACGCGGGCAGGCCGATGTGACCAGCCAACACAGAAACAACTTGAGAGCACATAGTACCTAGGTGGCTGATGCCCGCTTTCTTGGCTATCCCTCACCAACATGGCGGGCCACAAGCGATGAATCACCCTACTAGCTCCAGATCTTGTTCAATGCGGGCAGGCCGATGTGACCAGCCTACACAAAAACAACTTGAGAGCACATAGTAGCTAGGTGGCTAATGCCCGCTTTCTTGGCTATCCCTCACCAACATGGCGAACCACAAGCGATGAATCACCCTACTAGCTCCAGATCTTGTTCAACGCGGGCAGGCCGATGTGACCAGCCTACACAAAAACAACTTGAGAGCACATAGTAGCTAGGTGGCTAATGCCCGCTTTCTTGGCTATCCCTCACCAACATGGCGGAACACAAGCGATGAATCACCCTACTAGCTCCAGATCCTGTTCAACGCGGGCAGGTCGATGTGACCAGCCTACACAAAAACAACTTGAGAGCACATAGTAGCTAGGTGGCTAATGCCCGCTTTCTTGGCTATCCCTCACCAACATGGCGGGCCACAAGCGATGAATCACCCTACTAGCTCCAGATCCTGTTCAACGCGGGCAGGTCGGTGTGACCAGCCTACACAAAAACAACTTGAGAGCACATAGTAGCTAGGTGGCTAATGCCCGCTTTCTTGGCTATCCCTCACCAACATGGCGGAACACAAGCGATGAATCACCCTACTAGCTCCAGATCCTGTTCAACGCGGGCAGGTCGATGTGACCAGCCTACACAAAAACAACTTGAGAGCACATAGTAGCTAGGTGGCTAATGCCCGCTTTTTTGGCTATCCCTCACCAACATGGCGAACCACAAGCGATGAATCACCCTACTAGCTCCAGATCTTGTTCAACGCGGGCAGGTCGATGTGACCAGCCAGCACAGAAACAACTTGAGAGCACATAGTAGCTAGGTGGCTAATGCCCGCTTTCTTGGCTATCCCTCACCAACATGGCGAACCACAAGCGATGAATCACGCTACTAGCTCCAGATCTTGTTCAACGCGGGCAGGCCGATGTGACCAGCCTACACAAAAACAACTTGAGAGCACATAGTAGCTAGGTGGCTAATGCCCGCTTTCTTGGCTATCCCTCACCAACATGGAGGAACACAAGCGATGAATCACCCTACTAGCTCCAGATCCTGTTCAACGCGGGCAGGTCGATGTGACCAGCCTACACAAAAACAACTTGAGAGCACATAGTAGCTAGGTGGCTAATGCCCGCTTTCTTGGCTATCCCTCACCAACATGGCGGGCCACAAGCGATGAATCACCCTACTAGCTCCAGATCTTGTTCAACGCGGGCAGGCCGATGTGTCCAGCCTACACAAAAACAACTTGAGAGCACATAGTAGCTAGGTGGCTAATGCCCGCATTCTTGGCTATCCCTCACCAACATGGCGGGCCACAAGCGATGAATCACCCTACTAGCTCCCGATCTTGTTCAACGCGGGCAGGCCGATGTGACCAGCCTACACAAAAACAACTTGAGAGCACATAGTAGCTAGGTGGCTAATGCCCGCTTTCTTGGCTATCCCTCACCAACATGGCGAACCACAAGCGATGAATCACCCTACTAGCTCCAGATCTTGTTCAACGCGGGCAGGCCGATGTGACCAGCCTACACAGAAACAACTTGAGAGCACATAGTAGCTAGGTGGCTAATGCCCGCTTTCTTGGCTATCCCTCACCAACATGGCGAACCACAAGCGATGAATCACCCTACTAGCTCCAGATCTTGTTCAACGCGGGCAGGCCGATGTGACCAGCCTACACAGAAACAACTTGAGAGCACATAGTAGCTAGGTGGCTAATGCCCGCTTTCTTGGCTATCCCTCACCAACATGGCGGACCACAAGCGATGAATCACCCTACTAGCTCCAGATCTTGTTCAACGCGGGCAGGCCGATGTGACCAGCCAGCACAGAAACAACTTGAGAGCACATAGTAGCTAGGTGGCTGATGCCCGCTTTCTTGGCTATCCCTCACCAACATGGCGAACCACAAGCGATGAATCACCCTACTAGCTCCAGATCTTGTTCAACGCGGGCAGGTCGATGTGACCAGCCAGCACAGAAACAACTTGAGAGCACATAGTAGCTAGGTGGCTGATGCCAGCTTTCTTGGCTATCCCTCACCAACATGGCGAACCACAAGCGATGAATCACCCTACTAGCTCCAGATCTTGTTCAACGCGGGCAGGCCGATGTGACCAGCCTACACAGAAACACCTTGAGAGCACATAGTAGCTAGGTGGCTAATGCCCGCTTTCTTGGCTATCCCTCACCAACATGGCGAACCACAAGCGATGAATCACCCTACTAGCTCCAGATCTTGTTCAACGCGGACAGGCCGATGTGACCAGCCTACACAGAAACAACTTGAGAGCAAATAGTAGCTAGGTGGCTAATGCCCGCTTTCTTGGCTATCCCTCACCAACATGGCGAACCACAAGCGATGAATCACCCTACTAGCTCCAGATCTTGTTCAACGCGGGCAGGTCGATGTGACCAGCCTACACAGAAACAACTTGAGAGTACATAGTAGCTAGGTGGCTGATGCTCACTTTCTTGGCTATCCCTCACCAACATGGCGGGCCACAAGCCATGAATCACCCTACTAGCTCCAGATCTTGTTCAACGCGGGCAGGCCGATGTGACCAGCCTACACAGAAACAACTTGAGAGCACATAGTAGCTAGGTGGCTAATACCCGCTTTCTTGGCTATCCCTCACCAACATGGCGAACCACAAGCGATGAATCACCCTACTAGCTCCAGATCTTGTTCAACGCGGGCAGGTCGATGTGACCAGCCAACACCGAAACAACTTGAGAGCACATAGTAGCTAGGTGGCTAATGCCTGCTTTCTTGGCTATCCCTCACCAACATGGCGGACTACAAGCGATGAATCACCCTACTAACTCCAGATCTTGTTCAACGCGGGCAAGCCGATGTGACCAGCCTACACAGAAACAACTTGAGAGCACATAGTAGCTAGGTGGCTAATGCCCGCTTTCTTGGCTATCCCTCACCAACATGGCGGACTACAAGCGATGAATCACCCTACTAGCTCCAGATCTTGTTCAACGCGGGCAGGTCGATGTGACCAGCCAGCACATCAAAAGAACTGGAGAGCACATAGTAGCTAAGTGGCTGATGCCAGCTTTCTTGGCTATCCCTCACCAACATGGCGGGCCACAAGCCATGAATCACCCTACTAGCTCCAGATCTTGTTCAACGCGGGCAGGTCGATGTGACCAGCCAGCAAATCAAAAGAACTGGAGAGCACATAGTAGCTAGGTGGCTGATGCCCGCTTTCTTGGCTATCCCTCACCAACATGGCGGACTACAAGCGATGAATCACCCTACTAGCTCCAGATCTTGTTCAACGCGGGCAGGCCGATGTGACCAGCCTACACAGAAACAACTTGAGAGCACATAGTTGCTAGGTGGCTGATGCTCGCTTTCTTGGCTATCCCTCACCAACATGGCGGACCACAAGCGATGAATCACCCTACTAGCTCCAGATCTTGTTCAACGCGGGCAGGCCGATGTGACCAGCCTACACAGAAACAACTTGAGAGCACATAGTAGCTAGGTGGCTAATGCCCGCTTTCTTGGCTATCCCTCACCAACATGGCGAACCACAAGCGATGAATCACCCTACTAGCTCCAGATCTTGTTCAACGCGGGCAGGCCGATGTGACCAGCCTACACAGAAACAACTTGAGAGCACATAGTAGCTAGGTGGCTGATGCCCGCTTTCTTGGCTATCCCTCACCAACATGGCGAACCACAAGCGATGAATCACCCTACTAGCTCCAGATCTTGTTCAACGCGGGCAGGCCGATGTGACCAGCCAGCACAGAAAAGAACTGGAGAGCACATAGTAGCTAGGTGGCTGATGCCAGCTTTCTTGGCTATCCCTCACCAACATGGCGGACTACAAGCGACGAATCACCCTACTAGCTCCAGATCTTGTTCAACGCGGGCAGGCCGATGTGACCAGCCAGCACAGAAAAGAACTGGAGAGCACATAGTAGCTAGGTGGCTGATGCCAGCTTTCTTGGCTATCCCTCACCAACATGGCGAACCACAAGCGATGAATCACCCTACTAGCTCCAGATCTTGTTCAACGCGGGCAGGTCGATGTGACCAGCCTACACAGAAACAACTTGAGAGCACATAGTAGCTAGGTGGCTAATGCCCGCTTTCTTGGCTATCCCTCACCAACATGGTGAACCACAAGCGATGAATCACCCTACTAGCTCCAGATCTTGTTCAACGCGGGCAGGCCGATGTGACCAGCCTACACAGAAACAACTTGAGAGCACATAGTAGCTAGGTGGCTAATGCCCGCTTTCTTGGCTATCCCTCACCAACATGGCGGGCCACAAGCGATGAATCACCCTACTAGCTCCAGATCTTGTTCAACGCGGGCAGGTCGATGTGACCAGCCAACACAGAAACAACTTGAGAGCACATAGTAGCTAGGTGGCTGATGCCCGCTTTCTTGGCTATCCCTCACCAACATGGCGGACTACAAGCGATGAATCACCCTACTAGCTCCAGATCTTGTTCAACGCGGGCAGGCCGATGTGACCAGCCAGCACAGAAACAACTTGAGAGCACATAGTAGCTAGGTGGCTGATGCTCGCTTTCTTGGCTATCCCTCACCAACATGGCGGACCACAAGCGATGAATCACCCTACTAGCTCCAGATCTTGTTCAACGCGGGCAGGCCGATGTGACCAGCCAACACAGAAACAACTTGAGAGCACATAGTAGCTAGGTGGCTGATGCTCACTTTCTTGGCTATCCCTCACCAACATGGCGGGCCACAAGCGATGAATCACCCTACTAGCTCCAGATCTTGTTCAACGCGGGCAGGTCGATGTGACCAGCCAACACAGAAACAACTTGAGAGCACATAGTAGCTAGGTGGCTGATGCCCGCTTTCTTGGCTATCCCTCACCAACATGGCGGACTACAAGCGATGAATCACCCTACTAGCTCCAGATCTTGTTCAACGCGGGCAGGCCGATGTGACCAGCCAGCACAGAAACAACTTGAGAGCACATAGTAGCTAGGTGGCTGATGCCAGCTTTCTTGGCTATCCCTCACCAACATGGCGGACTGCAAGCGATGAATCACCCTACTAGCTCCAGATCTTGTTCAACGCGGGCAGGCCGATGTGACCAGCCAGCACAGAAACAACTTGAGAGCACATAGTAGCTAGGTGGCTAATGCCCGCTTTCTTGGCTATCCCTCACCAACATGGCAAACCACAAGCGATGAATCACCCTACTAGCTCCAGATCTTGTTCAACGCGGGCAGGCCGATGTGACCAGCCTACACAGAAACAACTTGAGAGCACATAGTAGCTAGGTGGCTGATGCTCGCTTTCTTGGCTATCCCTCACCAACATGGCGGACCACAAGCGATGAATCACCCTACTAGCTCCAGATCTTGTTCAACGCGGGCAGGCCGATGTGACCAGCCAACACAGAAACAACTTGAGAGCACATAGTACCTAGGTGGCTGATGCCCGCTTTCTTGGCTATCCCTCACCAACATGGCGGACTACAAGCGATGAATCACCCTACTAGCTCCAGATCTTGTTCAACGCGGGCAGGCCGATGTGACCAGCCAGCACAGAAACAACTTGAGAGCACATAGTAGCTAGGTGGCTAATGCCCGCTTTCTTGGCTATCCCTCACCAACATGGCGGACTACAAGCGATGAATCACCCTACTAGCTCCAGATCTTGTTCAACGCGGGCAGGTCGATGTGACCAGCCAACACAGAAACAACTTGAGAGCACATAGTACCTAGGTGGCTGATGCCCGCTTTCTTGGCTATCCCTCACCAACATGGCGGACTACAAGCGATGAATCACCCTACTAGCTCTAGATCTTGTTCAACGCGGGCAGGCCGATGTGACCAGCCTACACAGAAACAACTTGAGAGCACATAGTAGCTAGGTGGCTAATACCCGCTTTCTTGGCTATCCCTCACCAACATGGCGGACTACAAGCGATGAATCACCCTACTAGCTCCAGATCTTGTTCAACGCGGGCAGGCCGATGTGACCAGCCAGCACAGAAACAACTTGAGAGCACATAGTACCTAGGTGGCTGATGCCCGCTTTCTTGGCTATCCCTCACCAACATGGCGGACCACAAGGGATGAATCACCCTACTAGCTCCAGATCTTGTTCAACGCGGGCAGGTCGATGTGACCAGCCAGCACAGAAACAACTTGAGAGCACATAGTAGCTAGGTGGCTAATGCCCGCTTTCTTGGCTATCCCTCACCAACATGGCGGACTACAAGCGATGAATCACCCTACTAGCTCCAGATCTTGTTCAACGCGGGCAGGTCGATGTGACCAGCCAGCACAGAAACAACTTGAGAGCACATAGTACCTAGGTGGCTGATGCCCGCTTTCTTGGCTATCCCTCACCAACATGGCGGACTACAAGCGATGAATCACCCTACTAGCTCTAGATCTTGTTCAACGCGGGCAGGCCGATGTGACCAGCCAACACAGAAACAACTTGAGAGCACATAGTAGCTAGGTGGCTGATGCTCACTTTCTTGGCTATCCCTCACCAACATGGCGGGCCACAAGCGATGAATCACCCTACTAGCTCCAGATCTTGTTCAACGCGGGCAGGCCGATGTGACCAGCCAACACAGAAACAACTTGAGAGCACATAGTACCTAGGTGGCTGATGCCCGCTTTCTTGGCTATCCCTCACCAACATGGCGGACTACAAGCGATGAATCACCCTACTAGCTCTAGATCTTGTTCAACGCGGGCAGGCCGATGTGACCAGCCAACACAGAAACAACTTGAGAGCACATAGTAGCTAGGTGGCTAATGCCCGCTTTCTTGGCTATCCCTCACCAACATGGCGGGCCGCAAGCCATGAATCACCCTACTAGCTCCAGATCTTGTTCAACGCGGGCAGGCCGATGTGACTAGCCTACACAGAAACAACTTGAGAGCACATAGTAGCTAGGTGGCTGATGCCAGCTTTCTTGGCTATCCCTCACCAACATGGCGGACTACAAGCGATGAATCACCCTACTAGCTCCAGATCTTGTTCAACGCGGGCAGGCCGATGTGACCAGCCTACACAGAAACAACTTGAGAGCACATAGTTGCTAGGTGGCTGATGCCCGCTCTCTTGGCTATCCCTCACCAACATGGCAAACCACAAGCGATGAATCACCCTACTAGCTCCAGATCTTGTTCAACGCGGGCAGGTCGATGTGACCAGCCTACACAGAAACAACTTGAGAGCACATAGTACCTAGGTGGCTGATGCCCGCTTTCTTGGCTATCCCTCACCAACATGGCGGACTACAAGCGATGAATCACCCTACTAGCTCCAGATCTTGTTCAACGCGGGCAGGCCGATGTGACCAGCCAACACAGAAACAACTTGAGAGCACATAGTAGCTAGGTGGCTAATGCCCGCTTTCTTGGCTATCCCTCACCAACATGGCGGGCCACAAGCCATGAATCACCCTACTAGCTCCAGATCATGTTCAACGCGGGCAGGCCGATGTGACTAGCCTACACAGAAACAACTTGAGAGCACATAGTAGCTAGGTGGCTGATGCCAGCTTTCTTGGCTATCCCTCACCAACATGGCGGACTACAAGCGATGAATCACCCTACTAGCTCCAGATCTTGTTCAACGCGGGCAGGCCGATGTGACCAGCCTACACAGAAACAACTTGAAAGCACATAGTAGCTAGGTGGCTGATGCTCGCTTTCTTGGCTATCCCTCACCAACATGGCGGGCCACAAGCCATGAATCACCCTACTAGCTCCAGATCTTGTTCAACGCGGGCAGGCCGATGTAACCAGCCAACACAGAAACAACTTGAGAGCACATAGTAGCTAGGTGGCTGATGCTCGCTTTCTTGGCTATCCCTCACCAACATGGCGAACCACAAGCGATGAATCACCCTACTAGCTCCAGATCTTGTTCAACGCGGGCAGGCCGATGTAACCAGCCAACACAGAAACAACTTGAGAGCACATAGTAGCTAGGTGGCTGATGCTCGCTTTCTTGGCTATCCCTCACCAACATGGCGGGCCACAAGCCATGAATCACCCTACTAGCTCCAGATCTTGTTCAACGCGGGCAGGCCGATGTAACCAGCCAACACAGAAACAACTTGAGAGCACATAGTAGCTAGATGGCTAATGCCCGCTTTCTTGGCTATCCCTCACCAACATGGCGAACCACAAGCGATGAATCACCCTACTAGCTCCAGATCTTGTTCAACGCGGGCAGGCCGATGTGACCAGCCAACACAGAAACAACTTGAGAGCACATAGTACCTAGGTGGCTGATGCTCACTTTCTTGGCTATCCCTCACCAACATGGCGGACTGCAAGCGATGAATCACCCTACTAGCTCCAGATCTTGTTCAACGCGGGCAGGTCGATGTGACCAGCCTACACAGAAACAACTTGAGAGCACATAGTACCTAGGTGGCTGATGCTCACTTTCTTGGCTATCCCTCACCAACATGGCGGACTGCAAGCGATGAATCACCCTACTAGCTCCAGATCTTGTTCAACGCGGGCAGGTCGATGTGACCAGCCTACACAGAAACAACTTGAGAGCACATAGTACCTAGGTGGCTGATGCTCACTTTCTTGGCTATCCCTCACCAACATGGCGGACTGCAAGCGATGAATCACCCTACTAGCTCCAGATCTTGTTCAACGCGGGCAGGTAGATGTGACCAGCCTACACAGAAACAACTTGAGAGCACATAGTACCTAGGTGGCTGATGCTCACTTTCTTGGCTATCCCTCACCAACATGGCGGACTGCAAGCGATGAATCACCCTACTAGCTCCAGATCTTGTTCAACGCGGGCAGGTCGATGTGACCAGCCAACACAGAAACAACTTGAGAGCACATAGTAAATAGGTGGCTGATGCTCACTTTCTTGGCTATCCCTCACCAACATGGCGAACCACAAGCGATGAATCACCCTACTAGCTCCAGATCTTGTTCAACGCGGGCAGGTCGATGTGACCAGCCTACACAGAAACAACTTGAGAGCACATAGTACCTAGGTGGCTGATGCTCACTTTCTTGGCTATCCCTCACCAACATGGCGAACCACAAGCGATGAATCACCCTACTAGCTCCAGATCTTGTTCAACGCGGGCAGGTCGATGTGACCAGCCTACACAGAAACAACTTGAGAGCACATAGTAGCTAGATGGCTAATGCCCGCTTTCTTGGCTATCCCTCACCAACATGGCGAACCACAAGCGATGAATCACCCTACTAGCTCCAGATCTTGTTCAACGCGGGCAGGTCGATGTGACCAGCCAACACAGAAACAACTTGAGAGCACATAGTAGCTAGGTGGCTAATGCCCGCTTTCTTGGCTATCCCTCACCAACATGGCGGACTGCAAGCGATGAATCACCCTACTAGCTCCAGATCTTGTTCAACGCGGGCAGGCCGATGTGACCAGCCTACACAGTAACAACTTGAGATCACATAGTAGCTAGGTGGCTAATGCCCGCTTTCTTGGCTATCCCTCACCAACATGGCGAACCACAAGCGATGAATCACCCTACTAGCTCCAGATCTTGTTCAACGCGGGCAGGTCGATGTGACCAGCCAACACAGAAACAACTTGAGAGCACATAGTAGCTAGATGGCTAATGCCCGCTTTCTTGGCTATCCCTCACCAACATGGCGAACCACAAGCGATGAATCACCCTACTAGCTCCAGATCTTGTTCAACGCGGGCAGGTCGATGTGACCAGCCTACACAGAAACAACTTGAGAGCACATAGTAGCTAGATGGCTAATGCCCGCTTTCTTGGCTATCCCTCACCAACATGGCGAACCACAAGCGATGAATCACCCTACTAGCTCCAGATCTTGTTCAACGCGGGCAGGCCGATGTGACCAGCCAACACAGAAACAACTTGAGAGCACATAGTAGCTAGGTGGCTAATGCCCGCTTTCTTGGCTATCCCTCACCAACATGGCGGACTGCAAGCGATGAATCACCCTACTAGCTCCAGATCTTGTTCAACGCGGGCAGGTCGATGTGACCAGCCAACACAGAAACAACTTGAGAGCACATAGTAGCTAGGTGGCTAATGCCCGCTTTCTTGGCTATCCCTCACCAACATGGCGAACCACAAGCGATGAATCACCCTACTAGCTCCAGATCTTGTTCAACGCGGGCAGGTCGATGTGACCAGCCTACACAGAAACAACTTGAGAGCACATAGTAGCTAGATGGCTAATGCCCGCTTTCTTGGCTATCCCTCACCAACATGGCGAACCACAAGCGATGAATCACCCTACTAGCTCCAGATCTTGTTCAACGCGGGCAGGCCGATGTGACCAGCCAACACAGAAACAACTTGAGAGCACATAGTAGCTAGGTGGCTAATGCCCGCTTTCTTGGCTATCCCTCACCAACATGGCGGACTGCAAGCGATGAATCACCCTACTAGCTCCAGATCTTGTTCAACGCGGGCAGGTCGATGTGACCAGCCAACACAGAAACAACTTGAGAGCACATAGTAGCTAGGTGGCTAATGCCCGCTTTCTTGGCTATCCCTCACCAACATGGCGGACTGCAAGCGATGAATCACCCTACTAGCTCCAGATCTTGTTCAACGCGGGCAGGCCGATGTGACCAGCCTACACAGAAACAACTTGAGAGCACATAGTAGCTAGGTGGCTAATGCCCGCTCTCTTGGCTATCCCTCACCAACATGGCGGACTGCAAGCGATGAATCACCCTACTAGCTCCAGATCTTGTTCAACGCGGGCAGGCCGATGTGACCAGCCAACACAGAAACAACTTGAGAGCACATAGTAGCTAGGTGGCTAATGCCCGCTTTCTTGGCTATCCCTCACCAACATGGCGGACTGCAAGCGATGAATCACCCTACTAGCTCCAGATCTTGTTCAACGCGGGCAGGCCGATGTGACCAGCCAACACAGAAACAACTTGAGAGCACATAGTAGCTAGGTGGCTAATGCCCGCATTCTTGGCTATCCCTCACCAACATGGCGGACTGCAAGCGATGAATCACCCTACTAGATCCAGATCTTGTTCAACGCGGGCAGGCCGATGTGACCAGCCAACACAGAAACAACTTGAGAGCACATAGTAGCTAGGTGGCTAATGCCCGCTTTCTTGGCTATCCCTCACCAACATGGCGGACTGCAAGCGATGAATCACCCTACTAGCTCCAGATCTTGTTCAACGCGGGCAGGCCGATGTGACCAGCCAACACAGAAACAACTTGAGAGCACATAGTAGCTAGGTGGCTAATGCCCGCTTTCTTGGCTATCCCTCACCAACATGGCGGACTGCAAGCGATGAATCACCCTACTAGCTCCAGATCTTGTTCAACGCGGGCAGGCCGATGTGACCAGCCAACACAGAAACAACTTGAGAGCACATAGTAGCTAGGTGGCTAATGCCCGCTTTCTTGGCTATCCCTCACCAACATGGCGGGCCACAAGCGATGAATCACCCTACTAGCTCCAGATCTTGTTCAACGCGGGCAGGCCGATGTGACCAGCCTACACAAAAACAACTTTAGAGCACATAGTAGCTAGGTGGCTAATGCCCGCTTTCTTGGCTATCCCTCACCAACATGGCGAACCACAAGCGATGAATCACCCTACTAGCTCCAGATCTTGTTCAACGCGGGCAGGTCGATGTGACCAGCCAGCACAGAAACAACTTGAGAGCACATAGTAGCTAGGTGGCTGATGCTCACTTTCTTGGCTATCCCTCACCAACATGGCGAACCACAAGCGATGAATCACCCTACTAGCTCCAGATCTTGTTCAACGCGGGCAGGCCGATGTGACCAGCCTACACAAAAACAACTTGAGAGCACATAGTAGCTAGGTGGCTAATGCCCGCTTTCTTGGCTATCCCTCACCAACATGGCGAACCACAAGCGATGAATCACCCTACTAGCTCCAGATCCTGTTGAACGCGGGCAGGTCGATGTGACCAGCCTACACAAAAACAACTTGAGAGCACATAGTAGCTAGGTGGCTAATGCCCGCTTTCTTGGCTATCCCTCACCAACATGGCGAACCACAAGCGATGAATCACCCTACTAGCTCCAGATCTTGTTCAACGCGGGCAGGTCGATGTGACCAGCCAACACAGAAACAACTTGAGAGCACATAGTAGCTAGGTGGCTAATGTCCACTTTCTTGGCTATCCCTCACCAACATGGCGAACCACAAGGGATGAATCACCCTACTAGCTCCAGATCTTGTTCAACGCGGGCAGGCCGATGTGACCAGCCAGCACAGAAACAACTTGAGAGCACATAGTACCTAGGTGGCTAATGCCCGCTTTCTTGGCTATCCCTCACCAACATGGCGAACCACAAGCGATGAATCACCCTACTAGCTCCAGATCTTGTTCAACGCGGGCAGGCCGATGTGACCAGCCTACACAGAAACAACTTGAGAGCACATAGTAGCTAGGTGGCTGATGCCAGCTTTCTTGGCTATCCCTCACCAACATGGCGAACCACAAGCGATGAATCACCCTACTAGCTCCAGATCTTGTTCAACGCGGGCAGGCCGATGTGACCAGCCAGCACAGAAACAACTTGA
The DNA here is from genome assembly GCA_036971475.1 of Prosapia bicincta. Lineage (NCBI taxonomy): Eukaryota > Metazoa > Arthropoda > Insecta > Hemiptera > Cercopidae > Prosapia > Prosapia bicincta. Next base: position 2,882,512 of record JBAIZL010000099.1, read on the forward strand.
GAGCACATAGTAGCTAGGTGGCTGATGCCAGCTTTCTTGGCTATCCCTCACCAACATGGCGAACCACAAGCGATGAATCACCCTACTAGCTCCAGATCTTGTTCAACGCGGGCAGGCCGATGTGACCAGCCAGCACAGAAACAACTTGAGAGCACATAGTAGCTAGGTGGCTGATGCCAGCTTTCTTGGCTATCCCTCACCAACATGGCGGACTGCAAGCGATGAATCACCCTACTAGCTCCAGATCTTGTTCAACGCGGGCAGGCCGATGTGACCAGCCTACACAGAAACAACTTGAGAGCACATAGTAGCTAGGTGGCTGATGCCCGCTTTCTTGGCTATCCCTCACCAACATGGCGGACTGCAAGCGATGAATCACCCTACTAGCTCCAGATCTTGTTCAACGCGGGCAGGCCGATGTGACCAGCCTACACAGAAACAACTTGAGAGCACATAGTAGCTAGGTGGCTAATGCCCGCTTTCTTGGCTATCCCTCACCAACATGGCGAACCACAAGCGATGAATCACCCTACTAGCTCCAGATCTTGTTCAACGCGGGCAGGCCGATGTGACCAGCCAACACAGAAACAACTTGAGAGCACATAGTAGCTAGGTGGCTAATGCCCGCTTTCTTGGCTATCCTTCACCAACATGGCGGACCACAAGCGATGAATCACCCTACTAGCTCCAGATCTTGTTCAACGCGGCCAGGTAGATGTGACCAGCCTACACAGAAAAGAACTGGAGAGCACATAGTAGCTAGGTGGCTGATGCCAGCTTTCTTGGCTATCCCTCACCAACATGGCGGACTGCAAGCGATGAATCACCCTACTAGCTCCAGATCTTGTTCAACGCGGGCAGGCCGATGTGACCAGCCAACACAGAAACAACTTGAGAGCACATAGTAGCTAGGTGGCCGATGCCCGCTTTCTTGGCTATCCCTCACCAACATGGCGAACCACAAGCGATGAATCACCCTACTAGCTCCAGATCTTGTTCAACGCGGGCAGGCCGATGTGACCAGCCAACACAGAAACAACTTGAGAGCACATAGTAGCTAGGTGGCTAATGCCCGCTTTCTTGGCTATCCTTCACCAACATGGCGGACCACAAGCGATGAATCACCCTACTAGCTCCAGATCTTGTTCAACGCGGCCAGGTAGATGTGACCAGCCAACACAGAAACAACTTGAGAGCACATAGTAGCTAGGTGGCTGATGATCGCTTTCTTGGCTATCCCTCACCACCATGGCGAACCACAAGCGATGAATCACCCTACTAGCTCCAGATCTTGTTCAACGCGGGCAGGCCGATGTGACCAGCCAACACAGAAACAACTTGAGAGCACATAGTAGCTAGGTGGCTGATGCCCGCTTTCTTGGCTATCCCTCACCAACATGGCGGGCCACAAGCGATGAATCACCCTACTAGCTCCAGATCTTGTTCAACGCGGGCAGGCCGATGTGACCAGCCAGCACAGAAAAGAACTGGAGAGCACATAGTAGCTAGGTGGCTGATGCCAGCTTTCTTGGCTATCCCTCACCAACATGGCGAACCACACCCTAGTAGCGAGCGTTACATCCCTCTTAGACAGTATTAATGACTAAGCTATTAGACTGTTGACCCTAAATAATAGGCCTAATATACTCACTGTATATAATAATTGTAACTGCCTATAAATTCTGATTAATTAGAAGTTTTATACAATAAATCAATAACACAATATAATATCAATGACTACATTACTGGACTGTTGCCCTATGAAGGTATAATATTATTCTGTAGCAATAAAGTTAAACAATATCGTTGTTTCTGTGCCCGTTGGGTGTGACCCTTGCATCGAGGCTTCACCTTGTTCTCGTTAAAAAGTTATGTCACAAACAAGTAGTATACAAATATTTTCTAAAAAGTAAATTTCTACTGAAGCAAAGAAAGGAAAATATTATCATTTTTTGCTTATTTCCAGTTTGTTTGTTTTATTCGTTTCATTCATTTTTAACCCTACAGCACTAATTATGATATTTTGTGGTAACAGTTTAAGGCTGTACAATTAAGGTGTCGATAACAACCAGATGGGGGGGGAGAATTCGATAGGTCTTTTAGAAATTAATTTCTTAGTATGGGAAAGTTGCCGCAGTGCCAAGGCGCGCTAGACTTTCAACATGAAGGTTCATAGTTCGAATCCCGATAATCCCACAAATTTTTATAATTTAATTATTGAATAAATATTTTTTTAAACTATATTTATATAAATTGTCATCGAATATAGGTTAAAATAAATGTATTTGACCTTCATTGTATAAATAAAAACGTAATTTATTAACGGTTGAAAATGTGTTCAAGATATATATATATATATATATATATATATATATATATATATATATATATATATATATATTGTAACATTTATAGAATGGGCTATATAATATTATTTAAGAATTGGAAGAATAGATTAGAAATAACTCACACAAAATTTAAAAAGAAATTCATTAAAAGATTGGTTAGATTAAATAGAAACTAATTTTAGGTAAAAGCCTAGAAAGGTTGTAAAACGTAAACAAGATATTTGAACTATTGCATTAGGGATTTTGTTGTATCAAATAACCTAACAAATAAGATTAAAACAAGATAATCTAATAATAATAATTATATGTAAACAAAATTGTAAACTTTAGTAACATAGGGCATAAATAATTGCTGGAGAGATAGAAGGTGAAAAACGGTTGTAAACAATGAAATGAAAGGTTATGTTCTATAAATCCAACCCAAAAACACACACATTTTGGAATTATTACAAAAGTAAAACGCAAAGACACTTCACACACAAATAATAGTAATTAAATAAACACTGGAAGGTTTGTTAAGGATAGGAAAGTTGAAACAGTATGGTAACCAAATTAAAACGCCATTGTAAACAATCTCGTTGTTGTAACAGATGTGAAAGCAAAGAAGTAGGTCAAGTTACAGTCGACTCTAGTGGGAAGAAATCGAACTAAATTACATGCAACATGAGTTTTGGGAAACGAATTGTCGCCATATTTTTAACATTTTGTAATAAAAAGAAGCGTTAGTTTAGTATAGCGTGGGGACGCCAAGGTAACGGACCTGCTCTGAGAAGTCAAATTCCATTTGAAGAATTTCGTCAAAGTTATACAGATTTGTGAAGAAACTTGGCCAAAATTAACAAGGATAAGTGAATTTAAAGCTATAATACAGTATTAATATAATTTGAAGTAACTAAAAGGAATTTAAGTGTGTTAAATATAAAATTTAAAGAGAACTGAATCTTACGTGAGCGACCAGCGGAACTTCGATAAATTGATAAGTTAAGTACCTAGCGATATATAAAAATAAACTTTAGTGGACTTTTAAGATTATAAGGAAGTTTAAAATTGTACATTATTAGAATATCTTGAAATTAATTAATAGTTAGTAATAAGAAACATAATCCAGTTCAAATAGTTTAGGGACCTTTTTGCTTATTCCAAATTTAAGTTTTTTCATCAGGAAGCTATTTATTAAAACTATTTTCTAAATTTAATCTTGTTTATCAAAATTTATTTAATTAACCAAAGAGTTAAAAGATATAGCCCATGCATATAAACCCCGAGATATTAAGAGATCTTAGAAATAGCCGAGGGTATAAAATCTTGAAACTAAAATTAAAGGAATTGAGTTTAGCATATTGTGTTAAAACTTGTTAAGTTGCATATTTTTTTGTTCTGTTTATTGTTTAAATGTTGAATTAAAATTGTTATAATAAAGAATTTTAAATTTTTCCTGAGTAGTTTTTGGTTTTAAATAGATAAATAGAGAAATATATATCATCAGTTAAATAATATTTAATAATATAAACCCCGTGTTGTGCTAATTTAATTTATAATATATATATATATATATATATATATATATATATATATATATATATATATATCAGGAAAGTGTGAGCTAATAGAAGGAATTTAATAAAAAGTAATATAAACAAAAATCTTTGAATTCCTTCTTAAATCAACAAAGTAAAATTTCATTTTAGTTACTTTTTGTTAAATAATTACAATTATTATAATTAAAGTAACCTAACCTATGCGTTTAAAATAGCTGTTCTATCACATAACCTATAACATAAAATCAGCTGTTTTTTAAATCATATGTTATGATTTATATTAAGCCAAATGGGACGAAATTATATTGCATATCTACCCCCTTTTGTGAAAAGTTTTACTCACAAATGAAACTAAAATTAATTCGTTATTAAATTTAATTAATGAATTAATATTTGAAAAAACTACATTAACATCAAGTGTCGTGCACTAGAAAATTAAAAAAATGTGTTTGAACTTGAGTTTAAAGAAATTTAAAATTAATAAGTACATACAGTTAATGCATCAAGATTAAATTTTTGTCTCCTCGTTGAAGCTAGTCATTAATCCCCTTTCGTCACTAGTTTGCTGAAACCTCATATCACAAATTAATTTTTTTTTATATGTTTACGTATTTACTAATTTTTAGAAAAAAGAAATACATGACTTTTATCAAAAACAGTCGACGCGATAAAATTGTCAGTCTGTTTCCCCTAACTATCGACCGTTCTGACTTTTTTTTAGTGCAATGGATAAGCCACATAGAGTGGAAACATAGCACATAATCTCAGTGCAATGGTATAAAAGGCAATAGTTTTCAATAGCTCAGTCATAAGATGTAGTGTAGAGACACAACCAAAATCTGTAAACGTTCATTTACGGAGGAAGGAGAAGCACGCAACTAGCGCTACAACTTGGCAACATCAACTGGTTTGGTGATCCCGCGACAGTAGCGACCCTAGGATCGAGTGATTGAACTAGATTGGCGTTTTGGTAAAATTGCGCTGACACTCTGATTAACGTATTCTCTATGATCAAGCGGAGCATTGATCAAATACTTCAGTGGACTTTATACAGTATGTTTCAAGTGTGCGACCCCTACACACAAATAAAACCCGACGGTGGAGATATACAAACAAATGTCGCTTTTATAGTGCTGCAGTGATAAATACAGGTGTTAGTAGTAATATTGTTTATAAACTTTAAAAATTTACGTGGAAACATAATGTTTACTACTTTACTAAACGTTAGGTAACTGTTGCAATCATTAAACTAGAGCTGTTAGTCAGGATCTATTCAAGGTCTCCGTTAACTAATTGCTCTTTATTCTTGAATCATTCTATCACTTTTATAATAAACGATATAAATTCGACCTTCTGCTTTCGTCACGATCAATCGAGACGGAAGTTAACCGCTGACTATAAAACAATGTGTGCTTACTAAGTAAACTATATCGGCCTCAGCGGCAAATACTTCCGATAACTTTGGTTTCAATGAAAATTGAAAGGTGTAGCTGCTATGAGGTAGAAGATTCGGGATGGTAAGTACAGAGATTAGCCCAGTGGGGCATAGAAGCTGTCAAGGAGAGGTTACAAGTGTTTACTAAGATAAGAGATATGTTGGAGTAGTTGAAAGACAAGATGGAAGGATAATATGCAAAATTCTGTTATACTAGAAGTTCGTTTCAGTCGAGAAAAACGCCAGAGGGCAGATACCTAGTCCAATGGTATTTAGGTTGAACTCCACCCACGTCCAGAAGACAGACTCAAAAAAGTCTTTACAAATGGAATGGGTGGAAGAAGCAAAAAGGTAGAGCTTTGGAAAGTCTACTCATCCAGTTTAGCCACCGGGCTCCAGAACTGGAGGAGTCTCCACTTTGCACCTCAATAGACACGTCACCACCAACAACAAACCACATATCCAAACCTAAATTCATAGCATCCCGAATCAACTGAGTACTTTGATCCAGGTGGCCATTCGAGATTTTATCCACTCTCGTGTGTGTGTGTATGTGTGTATCTGTGTGTGTGTGGGAAGGGGGGGGGGTTGTCAGTTTACAAAATACTCTGATCGCTTCGTTTCATACCGAGCGAGGTGACTCAGTCACGAGCTTTGTGCCAAATCCTATTCCTGATAGTAAGGATTAGAGCGGTCGATACTTAAGATGACGACCCGGGAAAATGTCATAAATACGTCACTTTGGCCACCGCGCTTACATATTAATGAAGTGGTAAACAAAATATTACTCCGTTTAAGCAATAACTCACGACTTAGATGTTTTGGGTTACCACTGACTCCTAAAAGCAGTCTCAGAAAACCACTGTCAAAAAAACTTGTTACCGAAAACATTTTCTGATACATCACCATGATTTACAACAGGTAAACGTAATATATAAATATCGTTTATAGCTGTCTCATTGTAAGATACAAAGGTAGCATGTTACTGAATGGACTTGTGTCACACCTTGATCTTTTATAGCTCTGTCATTGTAAGATACAAAAGTAGCATGTTACTGAATGGACTTGTGTCACACCTTGATCTTTTATAGCTCTGTCATTGTAAGATACTAAAGTAGCATGTTACTGATTGGACTTGTGTCACACCTTGATCTTTTATAGCTCTGTCATTGTAAGATACAAAAGTAGCATGTTACTGAATGGACTTGTGTCACACCTTGATCTTTTATAGCTCTGTCATTGTAAGATACAAAAGTAGCGTGTTACTGATTGGACTTGTGTCACACCTTGCTCTTTTATAGCTCTGTCATTGTAAGATACAAAAGTAGCATGTTACTGATTGGACTTGTGTCACACCTTGATCTTTTATAGCTCTGTCATTGTAAGATACAAAAGTAGCATGTTACTGAATGGACTTGTGTCACACCTTGATCTTTTATAGCTCTGTCATTGTAAGATACAAAAGTAGCATGTTACTGATTGGACTTGTGTCACACCTTGATCTTTTATAGCTCTGTCATTGTAAGATACAAAAGTAGCATGTTACTGAATGGACTTGTGTCACACCTTGATCTTTTATAGCTCTGTCATTGTAAGATACAAAAGTAGCGTGTTACTGATTGGACTTGTGTCACACCTTGATCTTTTATAGCTCTGTCATTGTAAGATACAAAAGTAGCATGTTACTGATTGGACTTGTGTCACACCTTGATCTTTTATAGCTCTGTCATTGTAAGATACAAAAGTAGCATGTTACTGAATGGACTTGTGTCACACCTTGATCTTTTATAGCTCTGTCATTGTAAGATACAAAAGTAGCGTGTTACTGATTGGACTTGTGTCACACCTTGATCTTTTATAGCTCTGTCATTGTAAGATACTAAAGTAGCATGTTACTGATTGGACTTGTGTCATACCTTGATCTTTTATAGCTCTGTCATTGTAAGATACTAAAGTAGCATGTTACTGATTGGACTTGTGTCACACCTTGATCTTTTATAGCTCTGTCATTGTAAGATACTAAAGTAGCGTGTTACTAAGTGGACTTGTGTCACACCTTGATCTTTTATAGCTCTCTCATTGTAAGATACAAAAGTAGCGTGTTACTAAGTGGACTTGTGTCACACCTTGATCTTTTATAGCTCTGTCATTGTAAGATACTAAAGTAGCGTGTTACTAAGTGGACTTGTGTCACACCTTGCTCTTTTATAGCTCTGTCATTGTAAGATACCAAAGTAGCGTGTTACTAAGTGGACTTGTGTCACACCTTGATCTTTTATAGCTCTCTCATTGTAAGATACAAAAGTAGCGTGTTACTAAGTGGACTTGTGTCACACCTTGCTCTTTTATAGCTCTCTCATTGTAAGATACAAAAGTAGCGTGTTACTAAGTGGACTTGTGTCACACCTTGATCTTTTATAGCTCTCTCATTGTAAGATACTAAAGTAGCGTGTTACTAAGTGGACTTGTGTCACACCTTGATCTTTTATAGCTCTCTCATTGTAAGATACAAAAGTAGCGTGTTACTAAGTGGACTTGTGTCACACCTTGATCTTTTATAGCTCTCTCATTGTCAGATACTAAAGTAGCGTGTTACTAAGTGGACTTGTGTCACACCTTGCTCTTTTATAGCTCTCTCATTGTAAGATACAAAAGTAGCGTGTTACTAAGTGGACTTGTGTCACACCTTGATCTTTTATAGCTCTCTCATTGTAAGATACTAAAGTAGCGTGTTACTAAGTGGACTTGTGTCACACCTTGCTCTTTTATAGCTCTCTCATTGTAAGATACAAAAGTAGCGTGTTACTAAGTGGACTTGTGTCACACCTTGATCTTTTATAGCTCTGTCATTGTAAGATACAAAGTAGCGTGTTACTGAGTGGACTTGTGTCACACCTTGCTCTTTTATAGCTCTCTCATTGTAAGATACTAAAGTAGCGTGTTACTAAGTGGACTTGTGTCACACCTTGATCTTTTATAGCTCTCTCATTGTAAGATACAAAAGTAGCGTGTTACTAAGTGGACTTGTGTCACACCTTGCTCTTTTATAGCTCTCTCATTGTAAGATACCAAAGTAGCGTGTTACTAAGTGGGCTTGTGTCACACCTTGCCCTTTTATAGCTCTCTCATTGTAAGATACTAAAGTAGCGTGTTACTAAGTGGACTTGTGTCACACCTTGATCTTTTATAGCTCTCTCATTGTAAGATACAAAAGTAGCGTGTTACTAAGTGGACTTGTGTCACACCTTGCTCTTTTATAGCTCTGTCATTGTAAGATACCAAAGTAGCGTGTTACTAAGTGGGCTTGTGTCACACCTTGCCCTTTTATAGCTCTCTCATCGTAAGATACTAAAGTAGCGTGTTACTAAGTGGACTTGTGTCACACCTTGATCTTTTATAGCTCTCTCATTGTAAGATACAAAAGTAGCGTGTTACTAAGTGGACTTGTGTCACACCTTGCTCTTTTATAGCTCTCTCATTGTAAGATACTAAAGTAGCGTGTTACTAAGTGGACTTGTGTCACACCTTGATCTTTTATAGCTCTCTCATTGTAAGATACAAAAGTAGCGTGTTACTAAGTGGACTTGTGTCACACCTTGATCTTTTATAGCTCTCTCATTGTAAGATACTAAAGTAGCGTGTTACTAAGTGGACTTGTGTCACACCTTGATCTTTTATAGCTCTCTCATTGTAAGATACAAAAGTAGCGTGTTACTAAGTGGACTTGTGTCACACCTTGATCTTTTATAGCTCTCTCATTGTAAGATACAAAAGTAGCGTGTTACTAAGTGGACTTGTGTCACACCTTGATCTTTTATAGCTCTCTCATTGTAAGATACCAAAGTAGCGTGTTACTAAGTGGGCTTGTGTCACACCTTGCCCTTTTATAGCTCTCTCATTGTAAGATACTAAAGTAGCGTGTTACTAAGTGGACTTGTGTCACACCTTGATCTTTTATAGCTCTCTCATTGTAAGATACAAAAGTAGCGTGTTACTAAGTGGACTTGTGTCACACCTTGCTCTTTTATAGCTCTGTCATTGTAAGATACCAAAGTAGCGTGTTACTAAGTGGGCTTGTGTCACACCTTGCCCTTTTATAGCTCTCTCATTGTAAGATACTAAAGTAGCGTGTTACTAAGTGGACTTGTGTCACACCTTGAACTTTTATAGCTCTCTCATTGTAAGATACAAAAGTAGCGTGTTACTAAGTGGACTTGTGTCACACCTTGCTCTTTTATAGCTCTCTCATTGTAAGATACTAAAGTAGCGTGTTACTAAGTGGACTTGTGTCACACCTTGATCTTTTATAGCTCTCTCATTGTAAGATACAAAAGTAGCGTGTTACTAAGTGGACTTGTGTCACACCTTGATCTTTTATAGCTCTCTCATTGTAAGATACTAAAGTAGCGTGTTACTAAGTGGACTTGTGTCACACCTTGATCTTTTATAGCTCTCTCATTGTAAGATACAAAAGTAGCGTGTTACTAAGTGGACTTGTGTCACACCTTGATCTTTTATAGCTCTCTCATTGTAAGATACTAAAGTAGCGTGTTACTAAGTGGACTTGTGTCACACCTTGATCTTTTATAGCTCTCTCATTGTAAGATACAAAAGTAGCGTGTTACTAAGTGGACTTGTGTCACACCTTGATCTTTTATAGCTCTCTCATTGTAAGATACTAAAGTAGCGTGTTACTAAGTGGACTTGTGTCACACCTTGCTCTTTTATAGCTCTCTCATTGTAAGATACAAAAGTAGCGTGTTACTAAGTGGACTTGTGTCACACCTTGATCTTTTATAGCTCTCTCATTGTAAGATACTAAAGTAGCGTGTTACTAAGTGGACTTGTGTCACACCTTGCTCTTTTATAGCTCTCTCATTGTAAGATACAAAAGTAGCGTGTTACTAAGTGGACTTGTGTCACACCTTGATCTTTTATAGCTCTGTCATTGTAAGATACAAAGTAGCGTGTTACTGAGTGGACTTGTGTCACACCTTGCTCTTTTATAGCTCTCTCATTGTAAGATACTAAAGTAGCGTGTTACTAAGTGGACTTGTGTCACACCTTGATCTTTTATAGCTCTCTCATTGTAAGATACAAAAGTAGCGTGTTACTAAGTGGACTTGTGTCACACCTTGCTCTTTTATAGCTCTCTCATTGTAAGATACCAAAGTAGCGTGTTACTAAGTGGGCTTGTGTCACACCTTGCCCTTTTATAGCTCTCTCATTGTAAGATACTAAAGTAGCGTGTTACTAAGTGGACTTGTGTCACACCTTGATCTTTTATAGCTCTCTCATTGTAAGATACAAAAGTAGCGTGTTACTAAGTGGACTTGTGTCACACCTTGCTCTTTTATAGCTCTGTCATTGTAAGATACCAAAGTAGCGTGTTACTAAGTGGGCTTGTGTCACACCTTGCCCTTTTATAGCTCTCTCATTGTAAGATACTAAAGTAGCGTGTTACTAAGTGGACTTGTGTCACACCTTGCTCTTTTATAGCTCTGTCATTGTAAGATACAAAAGTAGCGTGTTACTAAGTGGACTTGTGTCACACCTTGCTCTTTTATAGCTCTCTCATTGTAAGATACAAAGGTAGCATGTTACTGAATGGACTTGTGTCACACCTTGCTCTTTTATAGCTCTCTCATTGTAAGATACAAAAGTAGCGTGTTACTAAGTGGACTTGTGTCACACCTTGATCTTTTATAGCTCTGTCATTGTATGATACTAAAGTAGCGTGTTACTAAGTGGACTTGTGTCACACCTTGATCTTTTATAGCTCTGTCATTGTAAGATACTAAAGTAGCGTGTTACTAAGTGGACTTGTGTCACACCTTGATCTTTTATAGCTCTGTCATTGTAAGATACTAAAGTAGCGTGTTACTAAGTGGACTTGTGTCACACCTTGATCTTTTATAGCTCTCTCATTGTAAGATACAAAAGTAGCGTGTTACTAAGTGGACTTGTGTCACACCTTGATCTTTTATAGCTCTGTCATTGTAAGATACTAAAGTAGCGTGTTACTAAGTGGACTTGTGTCACACCTTGCTCTTTTATAGCTCTGTCATTGTAAGATACTAAAGTAGCGTGTTACTAAGTGGACTTGTGTCACACCTTGATCTTTTATAGCTCTGTCATTGTAAGATACTAAAGTAGCGTGTTACTAAGTGGACTTGTGTCACACCTTGCTCTTTTATAGCTCTGTCATTGTAAGATACTAAAGTAGCGTGTTACTAAGTGGACTTGTGTCACACCTTGCTCTTTTATAGCTCTGTCATTGTAAGATACTAAAGTAGCGTGTTACTAAGTGGACTTGTGTCACACCTTGCTCTTTTATAGCTCTGTCATTGTAAGATACTAAAGTAGCGTGTTACTAAGTGGACTTGTGTCACACCTTGCTCTTTTATAGCTCTGTCATTGTAAGATAATAAAGTAGCGTGTTACTAAGTGGACTTGTGTCACACCTTGATCTTTTATAGCTCTGTCATTGTAAGATACTAAAGTAGCGTGTTACTAAGTGGACTTGTGTCACACCTTGCTCTTTTATAGCTCTGTCATTGTAAGATACTAAAGTAGCGTGTTACTAAGTGGACTTGTGTCACACCTTGATCTTTTATAGCTCTGTCATTGTAAGATACTAAAGTAGCGTGTTACTAAGTGGACTTGTGTCACACCTTGCTCTTTTATAGCTCTCTCATTGTAAGATACAAAAGTAGCGTGTTACTAAGTGGACTTGTGTCACACCTTGCTCTTTTATAGCTGTCTCATTGTAAGATACAAAGGTAGCATGTTACTGAATGGACTTGTGTCACACCTTGCTCTTTTATAGCTCTCTCATTGTAAGATACAAAAGTAGCGTGTTACTAAGTGGACTTGTGTCACACCTTGATATTTTATAGCTCTGTCATTGTAAGATACTAAAGTAGCGTGTTACTAAGTGGACTTGTGTCACACCTTGATCTTTTATAGCTCTGTCATTGTAAGATACTAAAGTAGCGTGTTACTAAGTGGACTTGTGTCACACCTTGATCTTTTATAGCTCTGTCATTGTAAGATACTAAAGTAGCGTGTTACTAAGTGGACTTGTGTCACACCTTGATCTTTTATAGCTCTCTCATTGTAAGATACAAAAGTAGCGTGTTACTAAGTGGACTTGTGTCACACCTTGATCTTTTATAGCTCTGTCATTGTAAGATACTAAAGTAGCGTGTTACTAAGTGGACTTGTGTCACACCTTGCTCTTTTATAGCTCTGTCATTGTAAGATACTAAAGTAGCGTGTTACTAAGTGGACTTGTGTCACACCTTGATCTTTTATAGCTCTGTCATTGTAAGATACTAAAGTAGCGTGTTACTAAGTGGACTTGTGTCACACCTTGCTCTTTTATAGCTCTGTCATTGTAAGATACTAAAGTAGCGTGTTACTAAGTGGACTTGTGTCACACCTTGATCTTTTATAGCTCTCTCATTGTAAGATACTAAAGTAGCGTGTTACTAAGTGGACTTGTGTCACACCTTGATCTTTTATAGCTCTGTCATTGTAAGATACTAAAGTAGCGTGTTACTAAGTGGACTTGTGTCACACCTTGATCTTTTATAGCTCTGTCATTGTAAGATACTAAAGTAGCGTGTTACTAAGTGGACTTGTGTCACACCTTGATCTTTTATAGCTCTGTCATTGTAAGATACTAAAGTAGCGTGTTACTAAGTGGACTTGTGTCACACCTTGATCTTTTATAGCTCTCTCATTGTAAGATACAAAAGTAGCGTGTTACTAAGTGGACTTGTGTCACACCTTGATCTTTTATAGCTCTGTCATTGTAAGATACTAAAGTAGCGTGTTACTAAGTGGACTTGTGTCACACCTTGATCTTTTATAGCTCTGTCATTGTAAGATACTAAAGTAGCGTGTTACTAAGTGGACTTGTGTCACACCTTGATCTTTTATAGCTCTGTCATTGTAAGATACTAAAGTAGCGTGTTACTAAGTGGACTTGTGTCACACCTTGATCTTTTATAGCTCTCTCATTGTAAGATACAAAAGTAGCGTGTTACTAAGTGGACTTGTGTCACACCTTGATCTTTTATAGCTCTGTCATTGTAAGATACTAAAGTAGCGTGTTACTAGGTGGACTTGTGTCACACCTTGCTCTTTTATAGCTCTGTCATTGTAAGATACCAAAGTAGCGTGTTACTAAGTGGACTTGTGTCATACCTTGATCTTTTATAGCTCTGTCATTGTAAGATACCAAAGTAGCGTGTTACTAAGTGGACATGTGTCACACCTTGATCTTTTATAGCTCTGTCATTGTAAGATACAAAAGTAGCGTGTTACTGATTGGACTTGTGTCATACCTTGATCTTTTATAGCTCTTTCATTGTAAGATACCAAAGTAGCATGTTACTGATTGGACTTGTGTCACACCTTGATCTTTTATAGCTCTGTCATTGTAAGATACAAAAGTAGCATGTTACTGATTGGACTTGTGTCACACCTTGATCTTTTATAGCTCTTTCATTGTAAGATACAAAAGTAGCATGTTACTGATTGGACTTGTGTCATACCTTGATCTTTTATAGCTCTTTCATTGTAAGATACCAAAGTAGCATGTTACTGATTGGACTTGTGTCATACCTTGATCTTTTATAGCTCTTTCATTGTAAGATACCAAAGTAGCGTGTTACTAAGTGGACTTGTGTCACACCTTGATCTTTTATAGCTCTGTCATTGTAAGATACAAAAGTAGCATGTTACTGATTGGACTTGTTGTCACACCTTGATCTTTTATAGCTCTTTCATTGTAAGATACCAAAGTAGCATGTTACTGATTGGACTTGTGTCACACCTTGATCTTTTATAGCTCTGTCATTGTAAGATACCAAAGTAGCATGTTACTGATTGGACTTGTGTCATACCTTGATCTTTTATAGCTCTGTCATTGTAAGATACAAAAGTAGCATGTTACTGATTGGACTTGTGTCATACCTTGATCTTTTATAGCTCTGTCATTGTAAGATACCAAAGTAGCGTGTTACTGATTGGACTTGTGTCATACCTTGATCTTTTATAGCTCTGTCATTGTAAGATACCAAAGTAGCATGTTACTGATTGGACTTGTGTCATACCTTGATCTTTTATAGCTCTGTCATTGTAAGATACCAAAGTAGCATGTTACTGATTGGACTTGTGTCATACCTTGACCTTTTATAGCTCTGTCATTGTAAGATACCAAAGTAGCGTGTTACTGATTGGACTTGTGTCATACCTTGATCTTTTATAGCTCTGTCATTGTAAGATACCAAAGTAGCATGTTACTGATTGGACTTGTGTCATACCTTGATCTTTTATAGCTCTGTCATTGTAAGATACAAAAGTAGCGTGTTACTGATTGGACTTGTGTCACACCTTGATCTTTTATAGCTCTGTCATTGTAAGATACCAAAGTAGCGTGTTACTGAATGGACTTGTGTCACACCTTGATCTTTTATAGCTCTGTCATTGTAAGATACAAAAGTAGCGTGTTACTGATTGGACTTGTGTCACACCTTGATCTTTTATAGCTCTGTCATTGTAAGATACCAAAGTAGCGTGTTACTGAATGGACTTGTGTCACACCTTGATCTTTTATAGCTCTGTCATTGTAAGATACCAAAGTAGCATGTTACTGATTGGACTTGTGTCATACCTTGATCTTTTATAGCTCTGTCATTGTAAGATACAAAAGTAGCGTGTTACTGATTGGACTTGTGTCACACCTTGATCTTTTATAGCTCTGTCATTGTAAGATACCAAAGTAGCGTGTTACTGATTGGACTTGTGTCATACCTTGATCTTTTATAGCTCTGTCATTGTAAGATACCAAAGTAGCATGTTACTGATTGGACTTGTGTCATACCTTGATCTTTTATAGCTCTGTCATTGTAAGATACAAAAGTAGCGTGTTACTGATTGGACTTGTGTCACACCTTGCTCTTTTATAGCTTTGTCATTGTAAGATACAAAAGTAGCGTGTTACTGAATGGACTTGTGTCACACCTTGATCTTTTATAGCTCTGTCATTGTAAGATACAAAAGTAGCGTGTTACTGATTGGACTTGTGTCACACCTTGCCCTTTTATAGCTCTGTCATTGTAAGATACCAAAGTAGCGTAATACTGAATGGACTTGTGTCACACCTAGATCTTTTATAGCTCTGTCATTGTAAGATACAAAAGTAGCGTGTTACTGATTGGACTTGTGTCACACCTTGCTCTTTTATAGCTTTGTCATTGTAAGATACAAAAGTAGCGTGTTACTGAATGGACTTGTGTCACACCTTGATCTTTTATAGCTCTCTCGTTGTAAGATACAAAAGTAGCGTGTTACTGAGTGGACTTGTGTCACACCTTGCCCTTTTATAGCTCTCTCATTGTAAGATACAAAAGTAGCGTGTTACTGAGTGGACTTGTGTCACACCTTGATCTTTTATAGCTCTGTCATTGTAAGATACCAAAGTAGCGTGTTACTGATTGGACTTGTGTCACACCTTGATCTTTTATAGCTCTGTCATTGTAAGATACTAAAGTAGCATGTTACTGATTGGACTTGTGTCATACCTTGATCTTTTATAGCTCTGTCATTGTAAGATACTAAAGTAGCATGTTACTGATTGGACTTGTGTCATACCTTGATCTTTTATAGCTCTGTCATTGTAAGATACAAAAGTAGCGTGTTACTGAGTGGACTTGTGTCACACCTTGATCTTTTATAGCTCTGTCATTGTAAGATACTAAAGTAGCATGTTACTGATTGGACTTGTGTCATACCTTGATCTTTTATAGCTCTGTCATTGTAAGATACTAAAGTAGCATGTTACTGATTGGACTTGTGTCATACCTTGATCTTTTATAGCTCTGTCATTGTAAGATACCAAAGTAGCGTGTTACTGAATGGACTTGTGTCACACCTTGATCTTTTATAGCTCTGTCATTGTAAGATACCGAAGTAGCGTGTTACTGATTGGACTTGTGCCACACCTTGATCTTTTATAGCTCTGTCATTGTAAGATACCGAAGTAGCATGTTACTGATTGGACTTGTGTCATACCTTGATCTTTTATAGCTCTGTCATTGTAAGATACCTAAGTAGCGTGTTACTGAATGGACTTGTGTCACACCTTGATCTTTTATAGCTCTTTCATTGTAAGATACAAAAGTAGCGTGTTACTGAATGGACTTGTGTCACACCTTGATCTTTTATAGCTCTGTCATTGTAAGATACTAAAGTAGCATGTTACTGATTGGACTTGTGTCATACCTTGATCTTTTATAGCTCTGTCATTGTAAGATACTAAAGTAGCATGTTACTGATTGGACTTGTGTCACACCTTGATCTTTTAGAGCTCTGTCATTGTAAGATACTAAAGTAGCATGTTACTGATTGGACTTGTGTCACACCTTGATCTTTTATAGCTCTCTCATTGTAAGATACTAAAGTAGCATGTTACTGATTGGACTTGTGTCACACCTTGATCTTTTATAGCTCTCTCATTGTAAGATACTAAAGTAGCATGTTACTGATTGGACTTGTGTCACACCTTGATCTTTTAGAGCTCTGTCATTGTAAGATACTAAAGTAGCATGTTACTGATTGGACTTGTGTCACACCTTGATCTTTAATAGCTCTGTCATTGTAAGATACAAAAGTAGCGTGTTACTGATTGGACTTGTGTCACACCTTGCTCTTTTATAGCTCTTTCATTGTAAGATACAAAAGTAGCATGTTACTGATTGGACTTGTGTCACACCTTGATCTTTTATAGCTCTGTCATTGTAAGATACCAAAGTAGCGTGTTACTGATTGGACTTGTGTCATACCTTGATCTTTTATAGCTCTGTCATTGTAAGATACCAAAGTAGCATGTTACTGATTGGACTTGTGTCATACCTTGATCTTTTATAGCTCTGTCATTGTAAGATACCAAAGTAGCGTGTTACTGATTGGACTTGTGTCATACCTTGATCTTTTATAGCTCTGTCATTGTAAGATACCAAAGTAGCATGTTACTGATTGGACTTGTGTCATACCTTGATCTTTTATAGCTCTGTCATTGTAAGATACAAAAGTAGCGTGTTACTGATTGGACTTGTGTCATACCTTGATCTTTTATAGCTCTGTCATTGTAAGATACCAAAGTAGCATGTTACTGATTGGACTTGTGTCATACCTTGATCTTTTATAGCTCTGTCATTGTAAGATACTAAAGTAGCATGTTACTGATTGGACTTGTGTCATACCTTGATCTTTTATAGCTCTGTCATTGTAAGATACTAAAGTAGCATGTTACTGATTGGACTTGTGTCATACCTTGATCTTTTATAGCTCTGTCATTGTAAGATATTAAAGTAGCATGTTACTGATTGGACTTGTGTCATACCTTGATCTTTTATAGCTCTGTCATTGTAAGATACTAAAGTAGCATGTTACTGATTGGACTTGTGTCATACCTTGATCTTTTATAGCTCTGTCATTGTAAGATACTAAAGTAGCATGTTACTGATTGGACTTGTGTCATACCTTGATCTTTTATAGCTCTGTCATTGTAAGATACTAAAGTAGCATGTTACTGATTGGACTTGTGTCATACCTTGATCTTTTATAGCTCTGTCATTGTAAAATACTAAAGTAGCATGTTACTGATTGGACTTGTGTCATACCTTGATCTTTTATAGCTCTGTCATTGTAAGATACTAAAGTAGCATGTTACTGATTGGACTTGTGTCATACCTTGATCTTTTATAGCTCTGTCATTGTAAGATACTAAAGTAGCATGTTACTGATTGGACTTGTGTCATACCTTGATCTTTTATAGCTCTGTCATTGTAAGATACTAAAGTAGCATGTTACTGATTGGACTTGTGTCATACCTTGATCTTTTATAGCTCTGTCATTGTAAGATACTAAAGTAGCATGTTACTGATTGGACTTGTGTCATACCTTGATCTTTTATAGCTCTGTCATTGTAAGATACTAAAGTAGCATGTTACTGATTGGACTTGTGTCATACCTTGATCTTTTATAGCTCTGTCATTGTAAGATACTAAAGTAGCATGTTACTGATTGGACTTGTGTCATACCTTGATCTTTTATAGCTCTGTCATTGTAAGATACTAAAGTAGCATGTTACTGATTGGACTTGTGTCATACCTTGATCTTTTATAGCTCTGTCATTGTAAGATACTAAAGTAGCATGTTACTGATTGGACTTGTGTCATACCTTGATCTTTTATAGCTCTGTCATTGTAAGATACCAAAGTAGCGTGTTACTGATTGGACTTGTGTCATACCTTGATCTTTTATAGCTCTGTCATTGTAAGATACCAAAGTAGCATGTTACTGATTGGACTTGTGTCATACCTTGATCTTTTATAGCTCTGTCATTGTAAGATACAAAAGTAGCGTGTTACTGATTGGACTTGTGTCACACCTTGATCTTTTATAGCTCTGTCATTGTAAGATACAAAAGTAGCGTGTTACTGATTGGACTTGTGTCACACCTTGCTCTTTTATAGCTCTCTCATTGTAAGATACTAAAGTAGCATGTTACTAAGTGGACTTGTGTCACAGCTTGCTCTTTTATAGCTCTGTCATTGTAAGATACCAAAGTAGCGTGTTACTGATTGGACTTGTGTCACACCTTGATCTTTTATAGCTCTTTCATTGTAAGATACAAAGTAGCGTGTTACTGATTGGACTTGTGTCATACCTTGATCTTTTATAGCTCTGTCATTGTAAGATACAAAAGTAGCGTGTTACTGAATGTACTTGTGTCACACCTTGCCCTTTTATAGCTCTCTCATTGTAAGATACCAAAGTAGCGTGTTACTGATTGGACTTGTGTCACACCTTGATCTTTTAGAGCTCTGTCATTGTAAGATACTAAAGTAGCATGTTACTGATTGGACTTGTGTCACACCTTGATCTTTTATAGCTCTCTCATTGTAAGATACTAAAGTAGCATGTTACTGATTGGACTTGTGTCACACCTTGATCTTTTATAGCTCTCTCATTGTAAGATACTAAAGTAGCATGTTACTGATTGGACTTGTGTCACACCTTGATCTTTTAGAGCTCTGTCATTGTAAGATACTAAAGTAGCATGTTACTGATTGGACTTGTGTCACACCTTGATCTTTTATAGCTCTCTCATTGTAAGATACTAAAGTAGCATGTTACTGATTGGACTTGTGTCACACCTTGATCTTTTATAGCTCTCTCATTGTAAGATACTAAAGTAGCATGTTACTGATTGGACTTGTGTCACACCTTGATCTTTTATAGCTCTCTCATTGTAAGATACTAAAGTAGCATGTTACTGATTGGACTTGTGTCACACCTTGATCTTTTATAGCTCTCTCATTGTAAGATACTAAAGTAGCATGTTACTGATTGGACTTGTGTCACACCTTGATCTTTTAGAGCTCTGTCATTGTAAGATACTAAAGTAGCATGTTACTGATTGGACTTGTGTCACACCTTGATCTTTTATAGCTCTCTCATTGTAAGATACTAAAGTAGCATGTTACTGATTGGACTTGTGTCACACCTTGATCTTTTATAGCTCTCTCATTGTAAGATACTAAAGTAGCATGTTACTGATTGGACTTGTGTCACACCTTGATCTTTTAGAGCTCTGTCATTGTAAGATACTAAAGTAGCATGTTACTGATTGGACTTGTGTCACACCTTGATCTTTTATAGCTCTGTCATTGTAAGATACAAAAGTAGCGTGTTACTGATTGGACTTGTGTCACACCTTGCTCTTTTATAGCTCTTTCATTGTAAGATACAAAAGTAGCATGTTACTGATTGGACTTGTGTCACACCTTGATCTTTTATAGCTCTGTCATTGTAAGATACCAAAGTAGCGTGTTACTGAGTGGACTTGTGTCCCACCTTGCTCTAGCTCTGTAATTGTAAGATACCAAAGTAGCATGTTACTGATTGGACTTGTGTCACACCTTGATCTTTTATAGCTCTGTCATTGTAAGATACAAAAGTAGCGTGTTACTGATTGGACTTGTGTCACACCTTGATCTTTTATAGCTCTGTCATTGTAAGATACCAAAGTAGCGTGTTACTGATTGGACTTGTGTCACACCTTGATCTTTTATAGCTCTGTCATTGTAAGATACCAAAGTAGCGTGTTACTGAGTGGACTTGTGTCCCACCTTGCTCTAGCTCTGTAATTGTAAGATACCAAAGTAGCATGTTACTGATTGGACTTGTGTCACACCTTGATCTTTTATAGCTCTGTCATTGTAAGATACAAAAGTAGCGTGTTACTGATTGGACTTGTGTCACACCTTGATCTTTTATAGCTCTGTCATTGTAAGATACCAAAGTAGCGTGTTACTGATTGGACTTGTGTCAAACCTTGATCTTTTATAGCTCTGTCATTGTAAGATACCAAAGTAGCGTGTTACTGAGTGGACTTGTGTCCCACCTTGCTCTAGCTCTGTAATTGTAAGATACCAAAGTAGCATGTTACTGATTGGACTTGTGTCACACCTTGATCTTTTATAGCTCTGTAATTGTAAGATACCAAAGTAGCGTGTTACTGATTGGACTTGTGTCACACCTTGATCTTTTATAGCTCTGTCATTGTAAGATACAAAAGTAGCGTGTTACTGATTGGACTTGTGTCACACCTTGCTCTTTTATAGCTCTGTCATTGTAAGATACCAAAGTAGCATGTTACTGATTGGACTTGTGTCACACCTTGATCTTTTATAGCTCTTTCATTGTAAGATACTAAAGTAGCATGTTACTGATTGGACTTGTGTCACACCTTGATCTTTTATAGCTCTGTCATTGTAAGATACCAAAGTAAGGTGTTACTGATTGGACTTGTGTCACACCTTGATCTTTTATAGCTCTGTCATTGTAAGATACAAAAGTAGCATGTTACTGAATGGACTTGTGTCACACCTTGATCTTTTATAGCTCTGTCATTGTAAGATACCAAAGTAGCATGTTACTGATTGGACTTGTGTCACACCTTGATCTTTTATAGCTCTTTCATTGTAAGATACTAAAGTAGCATGTTACTGATTGGACTTGTGTCACACCTTGATCTTTTATAGCTCTGTCATTGTAAGATACTAAAGTAGCATGTTACTGATTGGACTTGTGTCACACCTTGATCTTTTATAGCTCTGTCATTGTAAGATACAAAAGTAGCGTGTTACTGATTGGACTTGTGTCACACCTTGCTCTTTTATAGCTCTTTCATTGTAAGATACTAAAGTAGCATGTTACTGATTGGACTTGTGTCACACCTTGATCTTTTATAGCTCTGTAATTGTAAGATACCAAAGTAGCATGTTACTGAATGGACTTGTGTCACACCTTGATCTTTTATAGCTCTGTCATTGTAAGATACCAAAGTAAGGTGTTACTGATTGGACTTGTGTCACACCTTGATCTTTTATAGCTCTGTCATTGTAAGATACAAAAGTAGCATGTTACTGAATGGACTTGTGTCACACCTTGATCTTTTATAGCTCTGTCATTGTAAGATACCAAAGTAGCATGTTACTGATTGGACTTGTGTCACACCTTGATCTTTTATAGCTCTTTCATTGTAAGATACTAAAGTAGCATGTTACTGATTGGACTTGTGTCACACCTTGATCTTTTATAGCTCTGTCATTGTAAGATACTAAAGTAGCATGTTACTGATTGGACTTGTGTCACACCTTGATCTTTTATAGCTCTGTCATTGTAAGATACAAAAGTAGCGTGTTACTGATTGGACTTGTGTCACACCTTGCTCTTTTATAGCTCTTTCATTGTAAGATACTAAAGTAGCATGTTACTGATTGGACTTGTGTCACACCTTGATCTTTTATAGCTCTGTCATTGTAAGATACAAAAGTAGCGTGTTACTGATTGGACTTGTGTCACACCTTGCTCTTTTATAGCTCTTTCATTGTAAGATACAAAAGTAGCATGTTACTGATTGGACTTGTGTCACACCTTGATCTTTTATAGCTCTGTCATTGTAAGATACAAAGTAGCGTGTTACTGATTGGACTTGTGTCACAGCTTGCTCTTTTATAGCTCTGTCATTGTAAGATACAAAAGTAGCATGTTACTGAATGGACTTGTGTCACACCTTGATCTTTTATAGCTCTCTCATTGTAAGATACCAAAGTAGCGTGTTACTGATTGGACTTGTGTCATACCTTGATCTTTTATAGCTCTGTCATTGTAAGATACCAAAGTAGCGTGTTACTGATTGGACTTGTGTCACACCTTGATCTTTTATAGCTCTGTCATTGTAAGATACAAAAGTAGCGTGTTACTGATTGGACTTGTGTCACACCTTGATCTTTTATAGCTCTGTCATTGTAAGATACCAAAGTAGCGTGTTACTGATTGGACTTGTGTCACACCTTGATCTTTTATAGCTCTGTCATTGTAAGATACTAAAGTAGCATGTTACTGATTGGACTTGTGTCATACCTTGATCTTTTATAGCTCTGTCATTGTAAGATACCAAAGTAGCGTGTTACTGATTGGACTTGTGTCACACCTTGATCTTTTATAGCTCTGTCATTGTAAGATACCAAAGTAGCGTGTTACTGATTGGACTTGTGTCACACCTTGATCTTTTATAGCTCTGTCATTGTAAGATACAAAAGTAGCGTGTTACTGATTGGACTTGTGTCACACCTTGATCTTTTATAGCTCTGTCATTGTAAGATACCAAAGTATCGTGTTACTAAGTGGACTTGTGTCACACCTTGCCCTTTTATAGCTCTGTCATTGTAAGATACAAAAGTAGCGTGTTACTGATTGGACTTGTGTCACACCTTGATCTTTTATAGCTCTGTCATTGTAAGATACCAAAGTATCGTGTTACTAAGTGGACTTGTGTCACACCTTGCCCTTTTATAGCTCTGTCATTGTAAGATACAAAAGTAGCGTGTTACTGATTGGACTTGTGTCACACCTTGATCTTTTATAGCTCTCTCATTGTAAGATACCAAAGTATCGTGTTACTAAGTGGACTTGTGTCACACCTTGCCCTTTTATAGCTCTGTCATTGTAAGATACAAAAGTAGCGTGTTACTGATTGGACTTGTGTCACACCTTGATCTTTTATAGCTCTGTCATTGTAAGATACCAAAGTAGCGTGTTACTGATTGGACTTGTGTCACACCTTGATCTTTTATAGCTCTGTCATTGTAAGATACCAAAGTAGCGTGTTACTAAGTGGACTTGTGTCACACCTTGCCCTTTTATAGCTCTGTCATTGTAAGATACCAAAGTAGCGTGTTACTGAGTGGACTTGTGTCACACCTTGATCTTTTATAGCTCTGTCATTGTAAGATACCAAAGTAGCGTGTTACTAAGTGGACTTGTGTCACAGCTTGCACTTTTATAGCTCTGTCATTGTAAGATACAAAAGTAGCGTGTTACTGATTGGACTTGTGTCACACCTTGATCTTTTATAGCTCTCTCATTGTAAGATACCAAAGTAGCGTGTTACTAAGTGGACTTGTGTCACACCTTGCCCTTTTATAGCTCTGTCATTGTAAGATACAAAAGTAGCGTGTTACTGATTGGACTTGTGTCACACCTTGATCTTTTATAGCTCTGTCATTGTAAGATACCAAAGTAGCGTGTTACTGATTGGACTTGTGTCACACCTTGATCTTTTATAGCTCTGTCATTGTAAGATACCAAAGTAGCGTGTTACTAAGTGGACTTGTGTCACACCTTGCCCTTTTATAGCTCTGTCATTGTAAGATACCAAAGTAGCGTGTTACTGATTGGACTTGTGTCACACCTTGATCTTTTATAGCTCTGTCATTGTAAGATACCAAAGTAGCGTGTTACTAAGTGGACTTGTGTCACAGCTTGCACTTTTATAGCTCTGTCATTGTAAGATACAAAAGTAGCGTGTTACTGATTGGACTTGTGTCACACCTTGATCTTTTATAGCTCTCTCATTGTAAGATACCAAAGTAGCGTGTTACTAAGTGGACTTGTGTCACACCTTGATCTTTTATAGCTCTGTCATTGTAAGATACCAAAGTAGCGTGTTACTAAGTGGACTTGTGTCACAGCTTGCACTTTTATAGCTCTGTCATTGTAAGATACAAAAGTAGCGTGTTACTGATTGGACTTGTGTCACACCTTGATCTTTTATAGCTCTCTCATTGTAAGATACCAAAGTAGCGTGTTACTAAGTAGACTTGTGTCACACCTTGCCCTTTTATAGCTCTGTCATTGTAAGATACAAAAGTAGCGTGTTACTGATTGGACTTGTGTCACACCTTGATCTTTTATAGCTCTGTCATTGTAAGATACCAAAGTAGCGTGTTACTGATTGGACTTGTGTCACACCTTGATCTTTTATAGCTCTGTCATTGTAAGATACCAAAGTAGCGTGTTACTAAGTGGACTTGTGTCACACCTTGCCCTTTTATAGCTCTGTCATTGTAAGATACCAAAGTAGCGTGTTACTGATTGGACTTGTGTCACACCTTGATCTTTTATAGCTCTGTCATTGTAAGATACCAAAGTAGCGTGTTACTAAGTGGACTTGTGTCACAGCTTGCACTTTTATAGCTCTGTCATTGTAAGATACAAAAGTAGCGTGTTACTGATTGGACTTGTGTCACACCTTGATCTTTTATAGCTCTCTCATTGTAAGATACCAAAGTAGCGTGTTACTAAGTGGACTTGTGTCACACCTTGATCTTTTATAGCTCTGTCATTGTAAGATACAAAAGTAGCGTGTTACTGATTGGACTTGTGTCACACTTTGATCTTTTATAGCTCTGTCATTGTAAGATACCAAAGTAGCGTGTTACTGAGTGGACTTGTGTCACACCTTGCTCTTTTATAGCTCTGTCATTGTAAGATACAAAAGTAGCGTGTTACTGATTGGACTTGTGTCACACCTTGATCTTTTATATCTCTGTCATTGTAAGATACCAAAGTAGCGTGTTACTGAGTGGACTTGTGTCACACCTTGCTCTTTTATAGCTCTCTCATTGTAAGATACAAAAGTAGCGTGTTACTGAGTGGACTTGTGTCACACCTTGCTCTTTTATAGCTCTGTCATTGTAAGATACAAAAGTAGCGTGTTACTAAGTGGGCTTGTGTCACACCTTGCCCTTTTATAGCTCTGTCATTGTAAGATACCAAAGTAGCGTGTTACTGATTGGACTTGTGTCACACCTTGATCTTTTATAGCTCTGTCATTGTAAGATACAAAAGTAGCGTGTTACTGAGTGGACTTGTGTCACACCTTGCTCTTTTATAGCTCTGTCATTGTAAGATACAAAAGTAGCATGTTACTGAGTGGACTTGTGTCACACCTTGATCTTTTATAGCTCTGTCATTGTAAGATACAAAAGTAGCGTGTTACTGAGTGGACTTGTGTCACACCTTGATCTTTTATAGCTCTGTCATTGTAAGATACCAAAGTAAGGTGTTACTAAGTGGACTTGTGTCACAGCTTGCTCTTTTATAGCTCTCTCATTGTAAGATACAAAAGTAGCGTGTTACTAAGTGGGCTTGTGTCACACCTTGCTCTTTTATAGCTCTGTCATTGTAAGATACAAAGTAGCGTGTTACTGAGTGGACTTGTGTCACACCTTGCTCTTTTATAGCTCTCTCATTGTAAGATACAAAAGTAGCGTGTTACTGAGTGGACTTGTGTCACACCTTGCTCTTTTATAGCTCTGTCATTGTAAGATACAAAAGTAGCGTGTTACTAAGTGGGCTTGTGTCATACCTTGATCTTTTATAGCTCTGTCATTGTAAGATACTAAAGTAGCATGTTACTGATTGGACTTGTGTCATACCTTGATCTTTTATAGCTCTGTCATTGTAAGATACTAAAGTAGCATGTTACTGATTGGACTTGTGTCATACCTTGATCTTTTATAGCTCTGTCATTGTAAGATACTAAAGTAGCATGTTACTGATTGGACTTGTGTCATACCTTGATCTTTTATAGCTCTGTCATTGTAAGATACTAAAGTAGCATGTTACTGATTGGACTTGTGTCATACCTTGATCTTTTATAGCTCTGTCATTGTAAGATACTAAAGTAGCATGTTACTGATTGGACTTGTGTCATACCTTGATCTTTTATAGCTCTGTCATTGTAAGATACTAAAGTAGCATGTTACTGATTGGACTTGTGTCATACCTTGATCTTTTATAGCTCTGTCATTGTAAGATACTAAAGTAGCATGTTACTGATTGGACTTGTGTCATACCTTGATCTTTTATAGCTCTGTCATTGTAAGATACCAAAGTAGCGTGTTACTGATTGGACTTGTGTCATACCTTGATCTTTTATAGCTCTGTCATTGTAAGATACCAAAGTAGCATGTTACTGATTGGACTTGTGTCATACCTTGATCTTTTATAGCTCTGTCATTGTAAGATACAAAAGTAGCGTGTTACTGATTGGACTTGTGTCACACCTTGCTCTTTTATAGCTCTTTCATTGTAAGATACAAAAGTAGCATGTTACTGATTGGACTTGTGTCACACCTTGATCTTTTATAGCTCTGTCATTGTAAGATACAAAAGTAGCATGTTACTGATTGGACTTGTGTAACACCTTGATCTTTTATAGCTCTGTCATTGTAAGATACAAAAGTAGCGTGTTACTGATTGGACTTGTGTCATACCTTGATCTTTTATAGCTCTGTCATTGTAAGATACAAAAGTAGCATGTTACTGATTGGACTTGTGTCATACCTTGATCTTTTATAGCTCTCTCATTGTAAGATACCAAAGTAGCGTGTTACTGATTGGACTTGTGTCACAGCTTGATCTTTTATAGCTCTGTCATTGTAAGATACAAAAGTAGCGTGTTACTGATTGGACTTGTGTCATACCTTGATCTTTTATAGCTCTGTCATTGTAAGATACAAAAGTAGCGTGTTACTGATTGGACTTGTGTCATACCTTGATCTTTTATAGCTCTGTCATTGTAAGATACAAAAGTAGCGTGTTACTGATTGGACTTGTGTCATACCTTGATCTTTTATAGCTCTGTCATTGTAAGATACAAAAGTAGCGTGTTACTGATTGGACTTGTGTCATACCTTGATCTTTTATAGCTCTGTCATTGTAAGATACAAAAGTAGCGTGTTACTGATTGGACTTGTGTCATACCTTGATCTTTTATAGCTCTGTCATTGTAAGATACAAAAGTAGCGTGTTACTGATTGGACTTGTGTCATACCTTGATCTTTTATAGCTCTGTCATTGTAAGATACAAAAGTAGCATGTTACTGATTGGACTTGTGTCATACCTTGATCTTTTATAGCTCTGTCATTGTAAGATACAAAAGTAGCGTGTTACTGATTGGACTTGTGTCATACCTTGATCTTTTATAGCTCTGTCATTGTAAGATACAAAAGTAGCATGTTACTGATTGGACTTGTGTCATACCTTGATCTTTTATAGCTCTGTCATTGTAAGATACAAAAGTAGCGTGTTACTGATTGGACTTGTGTCATACCTTGATCTTTTATAGCTCTGTCATTGTAAGATACAAAAGTAGCATGTTACTGATTGGACTTGTGTCACACCTTGATCTTTTATAGCTCTGTCATTGTAAGATACAAAAGTAGCGTGTTACTGATTGGACTTGTGTCATACCTTGATCTTTTATAGCTCTGTCATTGTAAGATACAAAAGTAGCGTGTTACTGATTGGACTTGTGTCATACCTTGATCTTTTATAGCTCTGTCATTGTAAGATACAAAAGTAGCGTGTTACTGATTGGACTTGTGTCATACCTTGATCTTTTATAGCTCTGTCATTGTAAGATACAAAAGTAGCATGTTACTGATTGGACTTGTGTCATACCTTGATCTTTTATAGCTCTCTCATTGTAAGATACAAAAGTAGCGTGTTACTGATTGGACTTGTGTCATACCTTGATCTTTTATAGCTCTGTCATTGTAAGATACAAAAGTAGCGTGTTACTGATTGGACTTGTGTCATACCTTGATCTTTTATAGCTCTGTCATTGTAAGATACAAAAGTAGCGTGTTACTGATTGGACTTGTGTCACACCTTGATCTTTTATAGCTCTGTCATTGTAAGATACAAAAGTAGCATGTTACTGATTGGACTTGTGTCACACCTTGATCTTTTATAGCTCTGTCATTGTAAGATACCAAAGTAGCGTGTTACTAAGTGGACTTGTGTCACACCTTGCTCTTTTATAGCTCTTTCATTGTAAGATACAAAAGTAGCATGTTACTGATTGGACTTGTGTCACACCTTGATCTTTTATAGCTCTGTCATTGTAAGATACTAAAGTAGCATGTTACTGATTGGACTTGTGTCACACCTTGCTCTTTTATAGCTCTTTCATTGTAAGATACTAAAGTAGCATGTTACTGATTGGACTTGTGTCACACCTTGATCTTTTATAGCTCTGTCATTGTAAGATACCAAAGTAGCGTGTTACTAAGTGGACTTGTGTCACACCTTGCTCTTTTATAGCTCTTTCATTGTAAGATACTAAAGTAGCATGTTACTGATTGGACTTGTGTCACACCTTGATCTTTTATAGCTCTGTCATTGTAAGATACTAAAGTAGCGTGTTACTGATTGGACTTGTGTCACACCTTGCTCTTTTATAGCTCTTTCATTGTAAGATACAAAAGTAGCATGTTACTGATTGGACTTGTGTCACACCTTGATCTTTTATAGCTCTGTCATTGTAAGATACCAAAGTAGCGTGTTACTGAGTGGACTTGTGTCCCACCTTGCTCTAGCTCTGTAATTGTAAGATACCAAAGTAGCATGTTACTGATTGGACTTGTGTCACACCTTGATCTTTTGTAGCTCTGTCATTGTAAGATACAAAAGTAGCGTGTTACTGATTGGACTTGTGTCACACCTTGATCTTTTATAGCTCTGTCATTGTAAGATACCAAAGTAGCGTGTTACTGATTGGACTTGTGTCACACCTTGATCTTTTATAGCTCTGTCATTGTAAGATACCAAAGTAGCGTGTTACTGAGTGGACTTGTGTCCCACCTTGCTCTAGCTCTGTAATTGTAAGATACCAAAGTAGCATGTTACTGATTGGACTTGTGTCACACCTTGATCTTTTATAGCTCTGTCATTGTAAGATACAAAAGTAGCGTGTTACTGATTGGACTTGTGTCACACCTTGATCTTTTATAGCTCTGTCATTGTAAGATACCAAAGTAGCGTGTTACTGATTGGACTTGTGTCACACCTTGCCCTTTTATAGCTCTGTCATTGTAAGATACCAAAGTAGCGTGTTACTGATTGGACTTGTGTCATACCTTGATCTTTTATAGCTCTGTCATTGTAAGATACAAAAGTAGCATGTTACTGATTGGACTTGTGTCATACCTTGATCTTTTATAGCTCTGTCATTGTAAGATACAAAAGTAGCGTGTTACTGATTGGACTTGTGTCATACCTTGATCTTTTATAGCTCTGTCATTGTAAGATACCAAAGTAGCGTGTTACTAAGTGGACTTGTGTCATACCTTGATCTTTTATAGCTCTGTCATTGTAAGATACCAAAGTAGCGTGTTACTGAGTGGACTTGTGTCCCACCTTGCTCTAGCTCTGTAATTGTAAGATACCAAAGTAGCATGTTACTGATTGGACTTGTGTCACACCTTGATCTTTTATAGCTCTGTAATTGTAAGATACCAAAGTAGCGTGTTACTGATTGGACTTGTGTCACACCTTGATCTTTTATAGCTCTGTCATTGTAAGATACAAAAGTAGCGTGTTACTGATTGGACTTGTGTCACACCTTGCTCTTTTATAGCTCTTTCATTGTAAGATACTAAAGTAGCATGTTACTGATTGGACTTGTGTCACACCTTGATCTTTTATAGCTCTGTCATTGTAAGATACTAAAGTAGCATGTTACTGATTGGACTTGTGTCACACCTTGATCTTTTATAGCTCTGTCATTGTAAGATACAAAAGTAGCGTGTTACTGATTGGACTTGTGTCACACCTTGCTCTTTTATAGCTCTCTCATTGTAAGATACCAAAGTAGCGTGTTACTGATTGGACTTGTGTCACAGCTTGCTCTTTTATAGCTCTGTCATTGTAAGATACCAAAGTAGCGTGTTACTGATTGGACTTGTGTCGAACCTTGCTCTTTTATAGCTCTGTCATTGTAAGATACCAAAGTAGCGTGTTACTAAGTGGACTTGTGTCACACCTTGATCTTTTAGAGCTCTGTCATTGTAAGATACCAAAGTAGCGTGTTACTGAGTGGACTTGTGCCACAGCTTGCTCTTTTATAGCTCTTTCATTGTAAGATACTAAAGTAGCATGTTACTGATTGGACTTGTGTCACACCTTGCTCTTTTATAGCTCTGTCATTGTAAGATACAAAGTAGCGTGTTACTGATTGGACTTGTGTCACAGCTTGCTCTTTTATAGCTCTGTCATTGTAAGATACTAAAGTAGCATGTTACTGATTGGACTTGTGTCACAGCTTGCTCTTTTATAGCTCTGTCATTGTAAGATACAAAGTAGCGTGTTACTGATTGGACTTGTGTCACAGCTTGCTCTTTTATAGCTCTTTCATTGTAAGATACTAAAGTAGCATGTTACTGATTGGACTTGTGTCACACCTTGCTCTTTTATAGCTCTGTCATTGTAAGATACAAAGTAGCGTGTTACTGATTGGACTTGTGTCACACCTTGCTCTTTTATAGCTCTGTCATTGTAAGATACAAAGTAGCGTGTTACTGATTGGACTTGTGTCACACCTTGCTCTTTTATAGCTCTGTCATTGTAAGATACAAAGTAGCGTGTTACTGATTGGACTTGTGTCACACCTTGCTCTTTTATAGCTCTGTCATTGTAAGATACAAAGTAGCGTGTTACTGATTGGACTTGTGTCACACCTTGCTCTTTTATAGCTCTGTCATTGTAAGATACAAAGTAGCGTGTTACTGATTGGACTTGTGTCACACCTTGCTCTTTTATAGCTCTTTCATTGTAAGATACAAAGTAGCGTGTTACTGATTGGACTTGTGTCACACCTTGCTCTTTTATAGCTCTGTCATTGTAAGATACAAAGTAGCGTGTTACTGATTGGACTTGTGTCACACCTTGCTCTTTTATAGCTCTGTCATTGTAAGATACAAAGTAGCGTGTTACTGATTGGACTTGTGTCACACCTTGATCTTTTATAGCTCTGTCATTGTAAGATACAAAGTAGCATGTTACTGATTGGACTTGTGTCACACCTTGCTCTTTTATAGCTCTGTCATTGTAAGATACAAAGTAGCGTGTTACTGATTGGACTTGTGTCACACCTTGCTCTTTTATAGCTCTTTCATTGTAAGATACTAAAGTAGCATGTTACTGATTGGACTTGTGTCACACCTTGATCTTTTATAGCTCTGTCATTGTAAGATACAAAGTAGCGTGTTACTGATTGGACTTGTGTCACAGCTTGCTCTTTTATAGCTCTGTCATTGTAAGATACAAAAGTAGCATGTTACTGAATGGACTTGTGTCACACCTTGATCTTTTATAGCTCTCTCATTGTAAGATACCAAAGTAGCGTGTTACTGATTGGACTTGTGTCATACCTTGATCTTTTATAGCTCTGTCATTGTAAGATACCAAAGTAGCGTGTTACTGATTGGACTTGTGTCACACCTTGATCTTTTATAGCTCTGTCATTGTAAGATACAAAAGTAGCGTGTTACTGATTGGACTTGTGTCACACCTTGATCTTTTATAGCTCTCTCATTGTAAGATACTAAAGTAGCATGTTACTGATTGGACTTGTGTCATACCTTGATCTTTTATAGCTCTGTCATTGTAAGATACCAAAGTAGCGTGTTACTGATTGGACTTGTGTCACACCTTGATCTTTTATAGCTCTGTCATTGTAAGATACTAAAGTAGCATGTTACTGATTGGACTTGTGTCACACCTTGATCTTTTATAGCTCTGTCATTGTAAGATACTAAAGTAGCATGTTACTGATTGGACTTGTGTCATACCTTGATCTTTTATAGCTCTGTCATTGTAAGATACCAAAGTAGCGTGTTACTGATTGGACTTGTGTCACACCTTGATCTTTTATAGCTCTGTCATTGTAAGATACCAAAGTAGCATGTTACTGATTGGACTTGTGTCACACCTTGATCTTTTATAGCTCTGTCATTGTAAGATACCAAAGTAGCGTGTTACTGATTGGACTTGTGTCATACCTTGATCTTTTATAGCTCTGTCATTGTAAGATACCAAAGTAGCGTGTTACTGATTGGACTTGTGTCACACCTTGATCTTTTATAGCTCTGTCATTGTAAGATACTAAAGTAGCATGTTACTGATTGGACTTGTGTCATACCTTGATCTTTTATAGCTCTGTCATTGTAAGATACCAAAGTAGCGTGTTACTGATTGGACTTGTGTCACACCTTGATCTTTTATAGCTCTGTCATTGTAAGATACCAAAGTAGCGTGTTACTGATTGGACTTGTGTCACACCTTGATCTTTTATAGCTCTGTCATTGTAAGATACAAAAGTAGCGTGTTACTGATTGGACTTGTGTCATACCTTGATCTTTTATAGCTCTGTCATTGTAAGATACAAAAGTAGCATGTTACTGATTGGACTTGTGTCATACCTTGATCTTTTATAGCTCTGTCATTGTAAGATACAAAAGTAGCGTGTTACTGATTGGACTTGTGTCATACCTTGATCTTTTATAGCTCTGTCATTGTAAGATACAAAAGTAGCATGTTACTGATTGGACTTGTGTCACACCTTGATCTTTTATAGCTCTGTCATTGTAAAATACAAAAGTAGCGTGTTACTGATTGGACTTGTGTCATACCTTGATCTTTTATAGCTCTGTCATTGTAAGATACAAAAGTAGCGTGTTACTGATTGGACTTGTGTCATACCTTGATCTTTTATAGCTCTGTCATTGTAAGATACAAAAGTAGCGTGTTACTGATTGGACTTGTGTCATACCTTGATCTTTTATAGCTCTGTCATTGTAAGATACAAAAGTAGCATGTTACTGATTGGACTTGTGTCATACCTTGATCTTTTATAGCTCTCTCATTGTAAGATACAAAAGTAGCGTGTTACTGATTGGACTTGTGTCATACCTTGATCTTTTATAGCTCTGTCATTGTAAGATACAAAAGTAGCGTGTTACTGATTGGACTTGTGTCATACCTTGATCTTTTATAGCTCTGTCATTGTAAGATACAAAAGTAGCGTGTTACTGATTGGACTTGTGTCACACCTTGATCTTTTATAGCTCTGTCATTGTAAGATACAAAAGTAGCATGTTACTGATTGGACTTGTGTCACACCTTGATCTTTTATAGCTCTGTCATTGTAAGATACCAAAGTAGCGTGTTACTAAGTGGACTTGTGTCACACCTTGCTCTTTTATAGCTCTTTCATTGTAAGATACAAAAGTAGCATGTTACTGATTGGACTTGTGTCACACCTTGATCTTTTATAGCTCTGTCATTGTAAGATACTAAAGTAGCATGTTACTGATTGGACTTGTGTCACACCTTGCTCTTTTATAGCTCTTTCATTGTAAGATACTAAAGTAGCATGTTACTGATTGGACTTGTGTCACACCTTGATCTTTTATAGCTCTGTCATTGTAAGATACCAAAGTAGCGTGTTACTAAGTGGACTTGTGTCACACCTTGCTCTTTTATAGCTCTTTCATTGTAAGATACTAAAGTAGCATGTTACTGATTGGACTTGTGTCACACCTTGATCTTTTATAGCTCTGTCATTGTAAGATACTAAAGTAGCGTGTTACTGATTGGACTTGTGTCACACCTTGCTCTTTTATAGCTCTTTCATTGTAAGATACAAAAGTAGCATGTTACTGATTGGACTTGTGTCACACCTTGATCTTTTATAGCTCTGTCATTGTAAGATACCAAAGTAGCGTGTTACTGAGTGGACTTGTGTCCCACCTTGCTCTAGCTCTGTAATTGTAAGATACCAAAGTAGCATGTTACTGATTGGACTTGTGTCACACCTTGATCTTTTGTAGCTCTGTCATTGTAAGATACAAAAGTAGCGTGTTACTGATTGGACTTGTGTCACACCTTGATCTTTTATAGCTCTGTCATTGTAAGATACCAAAGTAGCGTGTTACTGATTGGACTTGTGTCACACCTTGATCTTTTATAGCTCTGTCATTGTAAGATACCAAAGTAGCGTGTTACTGAGTGGACTTGTGTCCCACCTTGCTCTAGCTCTGTAATTGTAAGATACCAAAGTAGCATGTTACTGATTGGACTTGTGTCACACCTTGATCTTTTATAGCTCTGTCATTGTAAGATACAAAAGTAGCGTGTTACTGATTGGACTTGTGTCACACCTTGATCTTTTATAGCTCTGTCATTGTAAGATACCAAAGTAGCGTGTTACTGATTGGACTTGTGTCATACCTTGATCTTTTATAGCTCTGTCATTGTAAGATACCAAAGTAGCGTGTTACTGAGTGGACTTGTGTCCCACCTTGCTCTAGCTCTGTAATTGTAAGATACCAAAGTAGCATGTTACTGATTGGACTTGTGTCACACCTTGATCTTTTATAGCTCTGTAATTGTAAGATACCAAAGTAGCGTGTTACTGATTGGACTTGTGTCACACCTTGATCTTTTATAGCTCTGTCATTGTAAGATACAAAAGTAGCGTGTTACTGATTGGACTTGTGTCACACCTTGCTCTTTTATAGCTCTTTCATTGTAAGATACTAAAGTAGCATGTTACTGATTGGACTTGTGTCACACCTTGATCTTTTATAGCTCTGTCATTGTAAGATACTAAAGTAGCATGTTACTGATTGGACTTGTGTCACACCTTGATCTTTTATAGCTCTGTCATTGTAAGATACAAAAGTAGCGTGTTACTGATTGGACTTGTGTCACACCTTGCTCTTTTATAGCTCTCTCATTGTAAGATACCAAAGTAGCGTGTTACTGATTGGACTTGTGTCACAGCTTGCTCTTTTATAGCTCTGTCATTGTAAGATACCAAAGTAGCGTGTTACTGATTGGACTTGTGTCGAACCTTGCTCTTTTATAGCTCTGTCATTGTAAGATACCAAAGTAGCGTGTTACTAAGTGGACTTGTGTCACACCTTGATCTTTTAGAGCTCTGTCATTGTAAGATACCAAAGTAGCGTGTTACTGAGTGGACTTGTGCCACAGCTTGCTCTTTTATAGCTCTTTCATTGTAAGATACTAAAGTAGCATGTTACTGATTGGACTTGTGTCACACCTTGCTCTTTTATAGCTCTGTCATTGTAAGATACAAAGTAGCGTGTTACTGATTGGACTTGTGTCACAGCTTGCTCTTTTATAGCTCTGTCATTGTAAGATACTAAAGTAGCATGTTACTGATTGGACTTGTGTCACAGCTTGCTCTTTTATAGCTCTGTCATTGTAAGATACAAAGTAGCGTGTTACTGATTGGACTTGTGTCACAGCTTGCTCTTTTATAGCTCTTTCATTGTAAGATACTAAAGTAGCATGTTACTGATTGGACTTGTGTCACACCTTGCTCTTTTATAGCTCTGTCATTGTAAGATACAAAGTAGCGTGTTACTGATTGGACTTGTGTCACACCTTGCTCTTTTATAGCTCTGTCATTGTAAGATACAAAGTAGCGTGTTACTGATTGGACTTGTGTCACACCTTGCTCTTTTATAGCTCTGTCATTGTAAGATACAAAGTAGCGTGTTACTGATTGGACTTGTGTCACACCTTGCTCTTTTATAGCTCTGTCATTGTAAGATACAAAGTAGCGTGTTACTGATTGGACTTGTGTCACACCTTGCTCTTTTATAGCTCTGTCATTGTAAGATACAAAGTAGCGTGTTACTGATTGGACTTGTGTCACACCTTGCTCTTTTATAGCTCTTTCATTGTAAGATACAAAGTAGCGTGTTACTGATTGGACTTGTGTCACACCTTGCTCTTTTATAGCTCTGTCATTGTAAGATACAAAGTAGCGTGTTACTGATTGGACTTGTGTCACACCTTGCTCTTTTATAGCTCTGTCATTGTAAGATACAAAGTAGCGTGTTACTGATTGGACTTGTGTCACACCTTGATCTTTTATAGCTCTGTCATTGTAAGATACAAAGTAGCATGTTACTGATTGGACTTGTGTCACACCTTGCTCTTTTATAGCTCTGTCATTGTAAGATACAAAGTAGCGTGTTACTGATTGGACTTGTGTCACACCTTGCTCTTTTATAGCTCTTTCATTGTAAGATACTAAAGTAGCATGTTACTGATTGGACTTGTGTCACACCTTGATCTTTTATAGCTCTGTCATTGTAAGATACAAAGTAGCGTGTTACTGATTGGACTTGTGTCACAGCTTGCTCTTTTATAGCTCTGTCATTGTAAGATACAAAAGTAGCATGTTACTGAATGGACTTGTGTCACACCTTGATCTTTTATAGCTCTCTCATTGTAAGATACCAAAGTAGCGTGTTACTGATTGGACTTGTGTCATACCTTGATCTTTTATAGCTCTGTCATTGTAAGATACCAAAGTAGCGTGTTACTGATTGGACTTGTGTCACACCTTGATCTTTTATAGCTCTGTCATTGTAAGATACAAAAGTAGCGTGTTACTGATTGGACTTGTGTCACACCTTGATCTTTTATAGCTCTCTCATTGTAAGATACTAAAGTAGCATGTTACTGATTGGACTTGTGTCATACCTTGATCTTTTATAGCTCTGTCATTGTAAGATACCAAAGTAGCGTGTTACTGATTGGACTTGTGTCACACCTTGATCTTTTATAGCTCTGTCATTGTAAGATACTAAAGTAGCATGTTACTGATTGGACTTGTGTCACACCTTGATCTTTTATAGCTCTGTCATTGTAAGATACTAAAGTAGCATGTTACTGATTGGACTTGTGTCATACCTTGATCTTTTATAGCTCTGTCATTGTAAGATACCAAAGTAGCGTGTTACTGATTGGACTTGTGTCACACCTTGATCTTTTATAGCTCTGTCATTGTAAGATACCAAAGTAGCATGTTACTGATTGGACTTGTGTCACACCTTGATCTTTTATAGCTCTGTCATTGTAAGATACCAAAGTAGCGTGTTACTGATTGGACTTGTGTCATACCTTGATCTTTTATAGCTCTGTCATTGTAAGATACCAAAGTAGCGTGTTACTGATTGGACTTGTGTCACACCTTGATCTTTTATAGCTCTGTCATTGTAAGATACTAAAGTAGCATGTTACTGATTGGACTTGTGTCATACCTTGATCTTTTATAGCTCTGTCATTGTAAGATACCAAAGTAGCGTGTTACTGATTGGACTTGTGTCACACCTTGATCTTTTATAGCTCTGTCATTGTAAGATACAAAAGTAGCGTGTTACTGATTGGACTTGTGTCACACCTTGATCTTTTATAGCTCTGTCATTGTAAGATACCAAAGTAGCGTGTTACTGATTGGACTTGTGTCACACCTTGATCTTTTATAGCTCTGTCATTGTAAGATACAAAAGTAGCGTGTTACTGATTGGACTTGTGTCACACCTTGATCTTTTATAGCTCTCTCATTGTAAGATACCAAAGTAGCGTGTTACTAAGTGGACTTGTGTCACACCTTGCCCTTTTATAGCTCTGTCATTGTAAGATACAAAAGTAGCGTGTTACTGATTGGACTTGTGTCACACCTTGATCTTTTATAGCTCTGTCATTGTAAGATACCAAAGTAGCGTGTTACTGATTGGACTTGTGTCACACCTTGATCTTTTATAGCTCTGTCATTGTAAGATACCAAAGTAGCGTGTTACTAAGTGGACTTGTGTCACACCTTGCCCTTTTATAGCTCTGTCATTGTAAGATACCAAAGTAGCGTGTTACTGAGTGGACTTGTGTCACACCTTGATCTTTTATAGCTCTGTCATTGTAAGATACCAAAGTAGCGTGTTACTAAGTGGACTTGTGTCACAGCTTGCACTTTTATAGCTCTGTCATTGTAAGATACAAAAGTAGCGTGTTACTGATTGGACTTGTGTCACACCTTGATCTTTTATAGCTCTCTCATTGTAAGATACCAAAGTAGCGTGTTACTAAGTGGACTTGTGTCACACCTTGCCCTTTTATAGCTCTGTCATTGTAAGATACAAAAGTAGCGTGTTACTGATTGGACTTGTGTCACACCTTGATCTTTTATAGCTCTGTCATTGTAAGATACCAAAGTAGCGTGTTACTGATTGGACTTGTGTCACACCTTGATCTTTTATAGCTCTGTCATTGTAAGATACCAAAGTAGCGTGTTACTAAGTGGACTTGTGTCACACCTTGCCCTTTTATAGCTCTGTCATTGTAAGATACCAAAGTAGCGTGTTACTGATTGGACTTGTGTCACACCTTGATCTTTTATAGCTCTGTCATTGTAAGATACCAAAGTAGCGTGTTACTAAGTGGACTTGTGTCACAGCTTGCACTTTTATAGCTCTGTCATTGTAAGATACAAAAGTAGCGTGTTACTGATTGGACTTGTGTCACACCTTGATCTTTTATAGCTCTCTCATTGTAAGATACCAAAGTAGCGTGTTACTAAGTGGACTTGTGTCACACCTTGATCTTTTATAGCTCTGTCATTGTAAGATACCAAAGTAGCGTGTTACTAAGTGGACTTGTGTCACAGCTTGCACTTTTATAGCTCTGTCATTGTAAGATACAAAAGTAGCGTGTTACTGATTGGACTTGTGTCACACCTTGATCTTTTATAGCTCTCTCATTGTAAGATACCAAAGTAGCGTGTTACTAAGTGGACTTGTGTCACACCTTGCCCTTTTATAGCTCTGTCATTGTAAGATACAAAAGTAGCGTGTTACTAAGTGGACTTGTGTCACAGCTTGCACTTTTATAGCTCTGTCATTGTAAGATACAAAAGTAGCGTGTTACTGATTGGACTTGTGTCACACCTTGATCTTTTATAGCTCTGTCATTGTAAGATACCAAAGTAGCGTGTTACTGATTGGACTTGTGTCACACCTTGATCTTTTATAGCTCTCTCATTGTAAGATACCAAAGTAGCGTGTTACTAAGTGGACTTGTGTCACACCTTGATCTTTTATAGCTCTGTCATTGTAAGATACAAAAGTAGCGTGTTACTGATTGGACTTGTGTCACACCTTGATCTTTTATAGCTCTGTCATTGTAAGATACCAAAGTAGCGTGTTACTGAGTGGACTTGTGTCACACCTTGCTCTTTTATAGCTCTGTCATTGTAAGATACAAATGTAGCGTGTTACTGATTGGACTTGTGTCACACCTTGATCTTTTATAGCTCTGTCATTGTAAGATACCAAAGTAGCGTGTTACTGAGTGGACTTGTGTCACACCTTGCTCTTTTATAGCTCTCTCATTGTAAGATACAAAAGTAGCGTGTTACTGAGTGGACTTGTGTCACACCTTGATCTTTTATAGCTCTGTCATTGTAAGATACAAAAGTAGCGTGTTACTGAGTGGACTTGTGTCACACCTTGCTCTTTTATAGCTCTGTCATTGTAAGATACAAAAGTAGCATGTTACTGAGTGGACTTGTGTCACACCTTGATCTTTTATAGCTCTGTCATTGTAAGATACCAAAGTAAGGTGTTACTAAGTGGACTTGTGTCACAGCTTGCTCTTTTATAGCTCTCTCATTGTAAGATACAAAAGTAGCGTGTTACTAAGTGGGCTTGTGTCACACCTTGCTCTTTTATAGCTCTGTCATTGTAAGATACAAAGTAGCGTGTTACTGAGTGGACTTGTGTCACACCTTGCTCTTTTATAGCTCTCTCATTGTAAGATACAAAAGTAGCGTGTTACTGAGTGGACTTGTGTCACACCTTGATCTTTTATAGCTCTGTCATTGTAAGATACAAAGTAGCGTGTTACTGAGTGGACTTGTGTCACACCTTGCTCTTTTATAGCTCTCTCATTGTAAGATACAAAAGTAGCATGTTACTGAGTGGACTTGTGTCACACCTTGATCTTTTATAGCTCTGTCATTGTAAGATACCAAAGTAAGGTGTTACTAAGTGGACTTGTGTCACAGCTTGCTCTTTTATAGCTCTCTTATTGTAAGATACAAAAGTAGCGTGTTACTAAGTGGGCTTGTGTCACACCTTGCTCTTTTATAGCTCTGTCATTGTAAGATACAAAGTAGCGTGTTACTGAGTGGACTTGTGTCACACCTTGCTCTTTTATAGCTCTCTCATTGTAAGATACAAAAGTAGCGTGTTACTGAGTGGACTTGTGTCACACCTTGCTCTTTTATAGCTCTGTCATTGTAAGATACAAAAGTAGCGTGTTACTAAGTGGGCTTGTGTCACACCTTGCCCTTTTATAGCTCTGTCATTGTAAGATACCAAAGTAGCGTGTTACTGAGTGGACTTGTGTCACACCTTGATCTTTTATAGCTCTGTCATTGTAAGATACAAAAGTAGCGTGTTACTGAGTGGACTTGTGTCACACCTTGATCTTTTATAGCTCTGTCATTGTAAGATACAAAAGTAGCATGTTACTGAGTGGACTTGTGTCACACCTTGATCTTTTATAGCTCTGTCATTGTAAGATACCAAAGTAAGGTGTTACTAAGTGGACTTGTGTCACAGCTTGCTCTTTTATAGCTCTCTCATTGTAAGATACAAAAGTAGCGTGTTACTAAGTGGGCTTGTGTCACACCTTGCTCTTTTATAGCTCTGTCATTGTAAGATACAAAGTAGCGTGTTACTGAGTGGACTTGTGTCACACCTTGCTCTTTTATAGCTCTCTCATTGTAAGATACAAAAGTAGCGTGTTACTGAGTGGACTTGTGTCACACCTTGATCTTTTATAGCTCTGTCATTGTAAGATACAAAGTAGCGTGTTACTGAGTGGACTTGTGTCACACCTTGCTCTTTTATAGCTCTCTCATTGTAAGATACAAAAGTAGCATGTTACTGAGTGGACTTGTGTCACACCTTGATCTTTTATAGCTCTGTCATTGTAAGATACCAAAGTAAGGTGTTACTAAGTGGACTTGTGTCACAGCTTGCTCTTTTATAGCTCTCTCATTGTAAGATACAAAAGTAGCGTGTTACTAAGTGGGCTTGTGTCACACCTTGCTCTTTTATAGCTCTGTCATTGTAAGATACAAAGTAGCGTGTTACTGAGTGGACTTGTGTCACACCTTGCTCTTTTATAGCTCTCTCATTGTAAGATACAAAAGTAGCGTGTTACTGAGTGGACTTGTGTCACACCTTGCTCTTTTATAGCTCTGTCATTGTAAGATACAAAAGTAGCGTGTTACTAAGTGGGCTTGTGTCACACCTTGCCCTTTTATAGCTCTGTCATTGTAAGATACCAAAGTAGCGTGTTACTGAGTGGACTTGTGTCACACCTTGATCTTTTATAGCTCTGTCATTGTAAGATACAAAAGTAGCGTGTTACTGAGTGGACTTGTGTCACACCTTGATCTTTTATAGCTCTGTCATTGTAAGATACAAAAGTAGCGTGTTACTAAGTGGGCTTGTGTCACACCTTGCCCTTTTATAGCTCTGTCATTGTAAGATACCAAAGTAGCGTGTTACTGATTGGACTTGTGTCACACCTTGATCTTTTATAGCTCTGTCATTGTAAGATACAAAAGTGGCGTGTGACTGAGTGGACTTGTGTCACACCTTGCTCTTTTATAGCTCTCTCATTGTAAGATACAAAAGTAGCGTGTTACTAAGTGGGCTTGTGTCACACCTTGCCCTTTTATAGCTCTGTCATTGTAAGATACCAAAGTAGCGTGTTACTAAGTGGGCTTGTGCCACACCTTGATCTTTTATAGCTCTGTCATTGTAAGATACCAAAGTAA
This sequence comes from Prosapia bicincta, assembly GCA_036971475.1. Taxonomy (NCBI): domain Eukaryota; kingdom Metazoa; phylum Arthropoda; class Insecta; order Hemiptera; family Cercopidae; genus Prosapia; species Prosapia bicincta. Next base: position 2,924,780 of record JBAIZL010000099.1, read on the forward strand.
GGTGTTACTAAGTGGACTTGTGTCACAGCTTGCTCTTTTATAGCTCTCTCATTGTAAGATACAAAAGTAGCGTGTTACTAAGTGGGCTTGTGTCACACCTTGCTCTTTTATAGCTCTGTCATTGTAAGATACAAAGTAGCCTGTTACTGATTGGACTTGTGTCGAACCTTGCTCTTTTATAGCTCTCTCATTGTAAGATACCAAAGTAGCGTGTTACTAAGTGGACTTGTGTCGAACCTTGCTCTTTTATAGCTCTCTCATTGTAAGATACAACAGTAGCGTGTTACTGAGTGGACTTGTGTCACACCTTGCTCTTTTATAGCTCTGTCATTGTAAGATACAAAAGTAGCGTGTTACTGAGTGGACTTGTGTCACACCTTGCTCTTTTATAGCTCTCTCATTGTAAGATACAAAAGTAGCGTGTTACTGAGTGGACTTGTGTCACACCTTGCTCTTTTATAGCTCTCTCATTGTAAGATACAAAAGTAGCGTGTTACTGAGTGGACTTGTGTCACACCTTGCTCTTTTATAGCTCTGTCATTGTAAGATACAAAAGTAGCGTGTTACTAAGTGGGCTTGTGTCACACCTAGCTCTTTTATAGCTCTGTCATTGTAAGATACAAAAGTAGCGTGTTACTAAGTGAACTTGTGTCACACCTTGCTCTTTTATAGCTCTGTCATTGTAAGATACCAAAGTAGCGTGTTACTAAGTGGACTTGTGTCACAGCTTGATCTTTTATAGCTCTCTCATTGTAAGATACAAAAGTAGCGTGTTACTGAGTGGAATTGTGTCACACCTTGCTCTTTTATAGCTCTCTCATTGTAAGATACAAAAGTAGCGTGTTACTGAGTGGACTTGTGTCACACCTTGCTCTTTTATAGCTCTGTCATTGTAAGATACCAAAGTAGCGTGTTACTGAGTGGACTTGTGTCACACCTTGTTCTTTTATAGCTCTCTCATTGTAAGATACAAAAGTAGCGTGTTACTAAGTGGACTTGTGTCACACCTTGCTCTTTTATAGCTCTGTCATTGTAAGATACAAAAGTAGCGTGTTACTGAGTGGACTTGTGTCACACCTTGATCTTTTATAGCTCTCTCATTGTAAGATACAAAAGTAGCGTGTTACTGAGTGGACTTGTGTCACACCTTGATCTTTTATAGCTCTCTCATTGTAAGATACAAAAGTAGCGTGTTACTGAGTGGACTTGTGTCACACCTTGATCTTTTATAGCTCTGTCATTGTAAGATACAAAAGTAGCGTGTTACTGAGTGGACTTGTGTCACACCTTGATCTTTTATAGCTCTCTCATTGTAAGATACAAAAGTAGCGTGTTACTAAGTGGACTTGTGTCACACCTTGCTCTTTTATAGCTCTGTCATTGTAAGATACAAAAGTAGCGTGTTACTGAGTGGACTTGTGTCACACCTTGCTCTTTTATAGCTCTCTCATTGTAAGATACAAAAGTAGCGTGTTACTGAGTGGACTTGTGTCACACCTTGCTCTTTTATAGCTCTGTCATTGTAAGATACAAAAGTAGCGTGTAACTGAGTGGACTTGTGTCACACCTTGATCTTTTATAGCTCTCTCATTGTAAGATACAAAAGTAGCGTGTTACTGAGTGGACTTGTGTCACACCTTGCTCTTTTATAGCTCTCTCATTGTAAGATACAAAAGTAGCGTGTTACTAAGTGGACTTGTGTCACACCTTGCTCTTTTATAGCTCTCTCATTGTAAGATACAAAAGTAGCGTGTTACTGAGTGGACTTGTGTCACACCTTGCTCTTTTATAGCTCTCTCATTGTAAGATACAAAAGTAGCGTGTTACTGAGTGGACTTGTGTCACACCTTGCTCTTTTATAGCTCTCTCATTGTAAGATACAAAAGTAGCGTGTTACTGAGTGGACTTGTGTCACACCTTGATCTTTTATAGCTCTGTCATTGTAAGATACAAAAGTAGCGTGTTACTGAGTGGACTTGTGTCACACCTTGATCTTTTATAACTCTCTCATTGTAAGATACAAAAGTAGCGTGTTACTGAGTGGACTTGTGTCACACCTTGCTCTTTTATAGCTCTCTCATTGTAAGATACAAAAGTAGCGTGTTACTGAGTGGACTTGTGTCACACCTTGCTCTTTTATAGCTCTCTCATTGTAAGATACAAAAGTAGCGTGTTACTGAGTGGACTTGTGTCACACCTTGCCCTTTTATAGCTCTCTCATTGTAAGATACCAAAGTAGCATGTTACTGATTGGACTTGTGTCACACCTTGCTCTTTTATAGCTCTCTCATTGTAAGATAAAGAAGTAGCGTGTTACTGAGTGGACTTGTGTCACACCTTGCTCTTTTATAGCTCTCTCATTGTAAGATACTAAAGTAGCATGTTACTGATTGGACTTGTGTCACACCTTGATCTTTTATAGCTCTGTCATTGTAAGATACCAAAGTAGCGTCTTACTGAGTGGACTTGTGTCACACCTTGCCCTTTTATAGCTCTGTCATTGTAAGATACTAAAGTAGCATGTTACTGATTGGACTTGTGTCACACTTTGATCTTTTATAGCTCTGTCATTGTAAGATACCAAAGTAGCGTGTTACTGATTGGACTTGTGTCACACCTTGATCTTTTATAGCTCTGTCATTGTAAGATACTAAAGTAGCATGTTACTGATTGGACTTGTGTCACACCTTGATCTTTTATAGCTCTGTCATTGTAAGATACCAAAGTAGCGTGTTACTGATTGGACTTGTGTCACACCTTGCTCTTTTATAGCTCTGTCATTGTAAGATACTAAAGTAGCATGTCACTGATTGGACTTGTGTCACACCTTGCTCTTTTATAGCTCTGTCATTGTAAGATACTAAAGTAGCATGTTACTGATTGGACTTGTGTCACACCTTGCTCTTTTATAGCTCTGTCATTGTAAGATACTAAAGTAGCATGTTACTGATTGGACTTGTGTCACACCTTGCTCTTTTATAGCTCTGTCATTGTAAGATACTAAAGTAGCATGTTACTGATTGGACTTGTGTCACACCTTGCTCTTTTATAGCTCTGTCATTGTAAGATACTAAAGTAGCGTGTTACTGAGTGGACTTGTGTCACACCTTGCTCTTTTATAGCTCTGTCATTGTAAGATACCAAAGTAGCGTGTTACTGATTGGACTTGTGTCACACCTTGATCTTTTATAGCTCTGTCATTGTAAGATACCAAAGTAAGGTGTTACTAAGTGGACTTGTGTCACACCTTGCCCTTTTATAGCTCTGTCATTGTAAGATACCAAAGTAGCGTGTTACTGAATGGACTTGTGTCACACCTTGCCCTTTTATAGCTCTGTCATTGTAAGATACCAAAGTAGCGTGTTACTGATTGGACTTGTGTCACACCTTGCCCTTTTATAGCTCTGTCATTGTAAGATACCAAAGTAGCGTGTTACTGAGTGGACTTGTGTCATACCTTGATCTTTTATAGCTCTGTCATTGTAAGATACCAAAGTAGCGTGTTACTGATTGGACTTGTGTCACACCTTGCCCTTTTATAGCTCTGTCATTGTAAGATACCAAAGTAGCGTGTTACTGATTGGACTTGTGTCACACCTTGCCCTTTTATAGCTCTGTCATTGTAAGATACCAAAGTAGCGTGTTACTGATTGGACTTGTGTCACACCTTGCCCTTTTATAGCTCTGTCATTGTAAGATACCAAAGTAGCGTGTTACTGATTGGACTTGTGTCACACCTTGCCCTTTTATAGCTCTGTCATTGTAAGATACCAAAGTAGCGTGTTACTGAGTGGACTTGTGTCATACCTTGATCTTTTATAGCTCTGTCATTGTAAGATACTAAAGTAGCATGTTACTGATTGGACTTGTGTCACACCTTGATCTTTTATAGCTCTGTCATTGTAAGATACCAAAGTAGCGTGTTACTGATTGGACTTGTGTCACACCTTGCCCTTTTATAGCTCTGTCATTGTAAGATACCAAAGTAGCGTGTTACTGAATGGACTTGTGTCACACCTTGCCCTTTTATAGCTCTGTCATTGTAAGATACCAAAGTAGCGTGTTACTGATTGGACTTGTGTCACACCTTGCCCTTTTATAGCTCTGTCATTGTAAGATACCAAAGTAGCGTGTTACTGATTGGACTTGTGTCACACCTTGCCCTTTTATAGCTCTGTCATTGTAAGATACCAAAGTAGCGTGTTACTGATTGGACTTGTGTCACACCTTGCCCTTTTATAGCTCTGTCATTGTAAGATACCAAAGTAGCGTGTTACTGATTGGACTTGTGTCACACCTTGCTCTTTTATAGCTCTGTCATTGTAAGATACCAAAGTAGCGTGTTACTGATTGGACTTGTGTCACACCTTGCCCTTTTATAGCTCTGTCATTGTAAGATACCAAAGTAGCGTGTTACTGATTGGACTTGTGTCACACCTTGCCCTTTTATAGCTCTGTCATTGTAAGATACCAAAGTAGCGTGTTACTGATTGGACTTGTGTCACACCTTGCCCTTTTACAGCTCTGTCATTGTAAGATACCAAAGTAGCGTGTTACTGATTGGACTTGTGTCACACCTTGCCCTTTTATAGCTCTGTCATTGTAAGATACCAAAGTAGCGTGTTACTGATTGGACTTGTGTCACACCTTGCCCTTTTATAGCTCTGTCATTGTAAGATACCAAAGTAGCGTGTTACTGATTGGACTTGTGTCACACCTTGCCCTTTTATAGCTCTGTCATTGTAAGATACCAAAGTAGCGTGTTACTGATTGGACTTGTGTCACACCTTGCCCTTTTATAGCTCTGTCATTGTAAGATACCAAAGTAGCGTGTTACTGATTGGACTTGTGTCACACCTTGCCCTTTTATAGCTCTGTCATTGTAAGATACCAAAGTAGCGTGTTACTGATTGGACTTGTGTCACACCTTGCTCTTTTATAGCTCTGTCATTGTAAGATACCAAAGTAGCGTGTTACTGATTGGACTTGTGTCACACCTTGCCCTTTTATAGCTCTGTCATTGTAAGATACCAAAGTAGCGTGTTACTGATTGGACTTGTGTCACACCTTGCTCTTTTATAGCTCTGTCATTGTAAGATACCAAAGTAGCGTGTTACTGATTGGACTTGTGTCACACCTTGCCCTTTTATAGCTCTGTCATTGTAAGATACCAAAGTAGCGTGTTACTGATTTTACTTGTGTCACACCTTGCCCTTTTATAGCTCTGTCATTGTAAGATACCAAAGTAGCGTGTTACTGATTGGACTTGTGTCACACCTTGCTCTTTTATAGCTCTGTCATTGTAAGATACCAAAGTAGCGTGTTACTGATTGGACTTGTGTCACACCTTGCCCTTTTATAGCTCTGTCATTGTAAGATACCAAAGTAAGGTGTTACTGAGTGGACTTGTGTCACACCTTGATCTTTTATAGCTCTGTCATTGTAAGATACAAAAGTAGCATGTTACTGATTGGACTTGTGTCGAACCTTGCTCTTTTATAGCTCTCTCATTGTAAGATACCAAAGTAGCGTGTTACTAAGTGGACTTGTGTCACACCTTGCCCTTTTATAGCTCTGTCATTGTAAGATACCAAAGTAAGGTGTTACTGAGTGGACTTGTGTCACACCTTGATCTTTTATAGCTCTGTCATTGTAAGATACAAAAGTAGCGTGTTACTAAGTGGACTTGTGTCACACCTTGCCCTTTTATAGCTCTGTCATTGTAAGATACAAAAGTAGCGTGTTACTGATTGGACTTGTGTCACACCTTGCTCTTTTATAGCTCTGTCATTGTAAGATACCAAAGTAGCGTGTTACTAAGTGGACTTGTGTCACACCTTGCCCTTTTATAGCTCTGTCATTGTAAGATACCAAAGTAGCGTGTTACTAAGTGGACTTGTGTCACACCTTGATCTTTTATAGGTTGTCATTGTAAGATACAAAAGTAGCATGTTACTGATTGGACTTGTGTCACACCTTGCTCTTTTATAGCTCTGTCATTGTAAGATACCAAAGTAGCGTGTTACTAAGTGGACTTGCGTCACACCTTGCCCTTTTATAGCTCTGTCATTGTAAGATACCAAAGTAGCGTGTTACTAAGTGGACTTGTGTCACACCTTGATCTTTTATAGCTCTGTCATTGTAAGATACAAAGGTAGCATGTTACTGAATGGACTTGTGTCACACCTTGATCTTTTATAGCTCTGTCATTGTAAGATACAAAAGTAGCGTGTTACTGATTGGACTTGTGTCACACCTTGATCTTTTATAGCTCTGTCATTGTAAGATACAAAAGTAGCGTGTTACTAAGTGGACTTGTGTCACAGCTTGCTCTTTTATAGCTCTTTCATTGTAAGATACAAAAGTAGCATGTTACTGATTGGACTTGTGTCACACCTTGATCTTTTATAGCTCTGTCATTGTAAGATACAAAAGTAGCATGTTACTGATTGGACTTGTGTCACACCTTGATCTTTTATAGCTCTGTCATTGTAAGATACAAAAGTAGCATGTTACTGATTGGACTTGTGTCACACCTTGATCTTTTATAGCTCTGTCATTGTAAGATACAAAAGTAGCATGTTACTGAGTGGACTTGTGTCACACCTTGCTCTTTTATAGCTCTCTCATTGTAAGATACTAAAGTAGCATGTTACTGATTGGACTTGTGTCACACCTTGATCTTTTATAGCTCTGTCATTGTAAGATACCAAAGTAGCGTCTTACTGAGTGGACTTGTGTCACACCTTGCCCTTTTATAGCTCTGTCATTGTAAGATACTAAAGTAGCATGTTACTGATTGGACTTGTGTCACACTTTGATCTTTTATAGCTGTGTCATTGTAAGATACCAAAGTAGCGTGTTACTGATTGGACTTGTGTCACACCTTGATCTTTTATAGCTCTGTCATTGTAAGATACTAAAGTAGCATGTTACTGATTGGACTTGTGTCACACCTTGATCTTTTATAGCTCTGTCATTGTAAGATACCAAAGTAGCGTGTTACTGATTGGACTTGTGTCACACCTTGCTCTTTTATAGCTCTGTCATTGTAAGATACTAAAGTAGCATGTCACTGATTGGACTTGTGTCACACCTTGCTCTTTTATAGCTCTGTCATTGTAAGATACTAAAGTAGCATGTTACTGATTGGACTTGTGTCACACCTTGCTCTTTTATAGCTCTGTCATTGTAAGATACTAAAGTAGCATGTTACTGATTGGACTTGTGTCACACCTTGCTCTTTTATAGCTCTGTCATTGTAAGATACTAAAGTAGCATGTTACTGATTGGACTTGTGTCACACCTTGCTCTTTTATAGCTCTGTCATTGTAAGATACTAAAGTAGCGTGTTACTGAGTGGACTTGTGTCACACCTTGCTCTTTTATAGCTCTGTCATTGTAAGATACCAAAGTAGCGTGTTACTGATTGGACTTGTGTCACACCTTGATCTTTTATAGCTCTGTCATTGTAAGATACCAAAGTAAGGTGTTACTAAGTGGACTTGTGTCACACCTTGCCCTTTTATAGCTCTGTCATTGTAAGATACCAAAGTAGCGTGTTACTGAATGGACTTGTGTCACACCTTGCCCTTTTATAGCTTTGTCATTGTAAGATACCAAAGTAGCGTGTTACTGATTGGACTTGTGTCACACCTTGCCCTTTTATAGCTCTGTCATTGTAAGATACCAAAGTAGCGTGTTACTGAGTGGACTTGTGTCATACCTTGATCTTTTATAGCTCTGTCATTGTAAGATACCAAAGTAGCGTGTTACTGATTGGACTTGTGTCACACCTTGCCCTTTTATAGCTCTGTCATTGTAAGATACCAAAGTAGCGTGTTACTGATTGGACTTGTGTCACACCTTGCCCTTTTATAGCTCTGTCATTGTAAGATACCAAAGTAGCGTGTTACTGATTGGACTTGTGTCACACCTTGCCCTTTTATAGCTCTGTCATTGTAAGATACCAAAGTAGCGTGTTACTGATTGGACTTGTGTCACACCTTGCCCTTTTATAGCTCTGTCATTGTAAGATACCAAAGTAGCGTGTTACTGAGTGGACTTGTGTCATACCTTGATCTTTTATAGCTCTGTCATTGTAAGATACTAAAGTAGCATGTTACTGATTGGACTTGTGTCACACCTTGATCTTTTATAGCTCTGTCATTGTAAGATACCAAAGTAGCGTGTTACTGATTGGACTTGTGTCACACCTTGCCCTTTTATAGCTCTGTCATTGTAAGATACCAAAGTAGCGTGTTACTGAATGGACTTGTGTCACACCTTGCCCTTTTATAGCTCTGTCATTGTAAGATACCAAAGTAGCGTGTTACTGATTGGACTTGTGTCACACCTTGCCCTTTTATAGCTCTGTCATTGTAAGATACCAAAGTAGCGTGTTACTGATTGGACTTGTGTCACACCTTGCCCTTTTATAGCTCTGTCATTGTAAGATACCAAAGTAGCGTGTTACTGATTGGACTTGTGTCACACCTTGCCCTTTTATAGCTCTGTCATTGTAAGATACCAAAGTAGCGTGTTACTGATTGGACTTGTGTCACACCTTGCTCTTTTATAGCTCTGTCATTGTAAGATACCAAAGTAGCGTGTTACTGATTGGACTTGTGTCACACCTTGCCCTTTTATAGCTCTGTCATTGTAAGATACCAAAGTAGCGTGTTACTGATTGGACTTGTGTCACACCTTGCCCTTTTATAGCTCTGTCATTGTAAGATACCAAAGTAGCGTGTTACTGATTGGACTTGTGTCACACCTTGCCCTTTTACAGCTCTGTCATTGTAAGATACCAAAGTAGCGTGTTACTGATTGGACTTGTGTCACACCTTGCCCTTTTATAGCTCTGTCATTGTAAGATACCAAAGTAGCGTGTTACTGATTGGACTTGTGTCACACCTTGCCCTTTTATAGCTCTGTCATTGTAAGATACCAAAGTAGCGTGTTACTGATTGGACTTGTGTCACACCTTGCCCTTTTATAGCTCTGTCATTGTAAGATACCAAAGTAGCGTGTTACTGATTGGACTTGTGTCACACCTTGCCCTTTTATAGCTCTGTCATTGTAAGATACCAAAGTAGCGTGTTACTGATTGGACTTGTGTCACACCTTGCCCTTTTATAGCTCTGTCATTGTAAGATACCAAAGTAGCGTGTTACTGATTGGACTTGTGTCACACCTTGCTCTTTTATAGCTCTGTCATTGTAAGATACCAAAGTAGCGTGTTACTGATTGGACTTGTGTCACACCTTGCCCTTTTATAGCTCTGTCATTGTAAGATACCAAAGTAGCGTGTTACTGATTGGACTTGTGTCACACCTTGCTCTTTTATAGCTCTGTCATTGTAAGATACCAAAGTAGCGTGTTACTGATTGGACTTGTGTCACACCTTGCCCTTTTATAGCTCTGTCATTGTAAGATACCAAAGTAGCGTGTTACTGATTTTACTTGTGTCACACCTTGCCCTTTTATAGCTCTGTCATTGTAAGATACCAAAGTAGCGTGTTACTGATTGGACTTGTGTCACACCTTGCTCTTTTATAGCTCTGTCATTGTAAGATACCAAAGTAGCGTGTTACTGATTGGACTTGTGTCACACCTTGCCCTTTTATAGCTCTGTCATTGTAAGATACCAAAGTAAGGTGTTACTGAGTGGACTTGTGTCACACCTTGATCTTTTATAGCTCTGTCATTGTAAGATACAAAAGTAGCATGTTACTGATTGGACTTGTGTCGAACCTTGCTCTTTTATAGCTCTCTCATTGTAAGATACCAAAGTAGCGTGTTACTAAGTGGACTTGTGTCACACCTTGCCCTTTTATAGCTCTGTCATTGTAAGATACCAAAGTAAGGTGTTACTGAGTGGACTTGTGTCACACCTTGATCTTTTATAGCTCTGTCATTGTAAGATACAAAAGTAGCGTGTTACTAAGTGGACTTGTGTCACACCTTGCCCTTTTATAGCTCTGTCATTGTAAGATACAAAAGTAGCGTGTTACTGAATGGACTTGTGCCACACCTTGCCCTTTTATAGCTCTGTCATTGTAAGATACAAAAGTAGCGTGTTACTGATTGGACTTGTGTCACACCTTGCTCTTTTATAGCTCTGTCATTGTAAGATACCAAAGTAGCGTGTTACTAAGTGGACTTGTGTCACACCTTGCCCTTTTATAGCTCTGTCATTGTAAGATACCAAAGTAGCGTGTTACTAAGTGGACTTGTGTCACACCTTGATCTTTTATAGGTTGTCATTGTAAGATACAAAAGTAGCATGTTACTGATTGGACTTGTGTCACACCTTGCTCTTTTATAGCTCTGTCATTGTAAGATACCAAAGTAGCGTGTTACTAAGTGGACTTGCGTCACACCTTGCCCTTTTATAGCTCTGTCATTGTAAGATACCAAAGTAGCGTGTTACTAAGTGGACTTGTGTCACACCTTGATCTTTTATAGCTCTGTCATTGTAAGATACAAAGGTAGCATGTTACTGAATGGACTTGTGTCACACCTTGATCTTTTATAGCTCTGTCATTGTAAGATACAAAAGTAGCGTGTTACTGATTGGACTTGTGTCACACCTTGATCTTTTATAGCTCTGTCATTGTAAGATACAAAAGTAGCGTGTTACTAAGTGGACTTGTGTCACAGCTTGCTCTTTTATAGCTCTTTCATTGTAAGATACAAAAGTAGCATGTTACTGATTGGACTTGTGTCACACCTTGATCTTTTATAGCTCTGTCATTGTAAGATACAAAAGTAGCATGTTACTGATTGGACTTGTGTCACACCTTGATCTTTTATAGCTCTGTCATTGTAAGATACAAAAGTAGCATGTTACTGATTGGACTTGTGTCACACCTTGATCTTTTATAGCTCTGTCATTGTAAGATACAAAAGTAGCATGTTACTGATTGGACTTGTGTCACACCTTGCTCTTTTATAGCTCTTTCATTGTAAGATACAAAAGTAGCATGTTACTGATTGGACTTGTGTCACAGCTTGCTCTTTTATAGCTCTGTCATTGTAAGATACAAAAGTAGCATGTTACTGATTGGACTTGTGTCACACCTTGCTCTTTTATAGCTCTTTCATTGTAAGATACAAAAGTAGCATGTTACTGATTGGACTTGTGTCACACCTTGATCTTTTATAGCTCTGTCATTGTAAGATACTAAAGTAGCATGTTACTGATTGGACTTGTGTCACACCTTGATCTTTTATAGCTCTGTCATTGTAAGATACTAAAGTAGCATGTTACTGATTGGACTTGTGTCACACCTTGATCTTTTATAGCTCTTTCATTGTAAGATACAAAAGTAGCATGTTACTGATTGGACTTGTGTCACACCTTGATCTTTTATAGCTCTGTCATTGTAAGATACTAAAGTAGCATGTTACTGATTGGACTTGTGTCACACCTTGATCTTTTATAGCTCTGTCATTGTAAGATACCAAAGTAGCGTGTTACTGATTGGACTTGTGTCACACCTTGATCTTTTATAGCTCTGTCATTGTAAGATACTAAAGTAGCATGTTACTGATTGGACTTGTGTCACACCTTGATCTTTTATAGCTCTGTCATTGTAAGATACCAAAGTAGCGTGTTACTGATTGGACTTGTGTCACACCTTGATCTTTTATAGCTCTGTCTTTGTAAGATACAAAAGTAGCGTGTTACTGAATGGACTTGTGTCATACCTTGCTCTTTTATAGCTCTGTCATTGTAAGATACAAAAGTAGCATGTTACTGATTGGACTTGTGTCACACCTTGATCTTTTATAGCTCTGTCATTGTAAGATACCAAAGTAGCGTGTTACTGATTGGACTTGTGTCACACCTTGATCTTTTATAGCTCTGTCATTGTAAGATACAAAAGTAGCGTGTTACTAAGTGGGCTTGTGTCACACCTAGCTCTTTTATAGCTCTGTCATTGTAAGATACTAAAGTAGCATGTTACTGATTGGACTTGTGTCACACCTTGATCTTTTATAGCTCTGTCATTGTAAGATACCAAAGTAGCGTGTTACTGATTGGACTTGTGTCACACCTTGATCTTTTATAGCTCTGTCATTGTAAGATACTAAAGTAGCATGTTACTGATTGGACTTGTGTCACACCTTGATCTTTTATAGCTCTGTCATTGTAAGATACCAAAGTAGCGTGTTACTGATTGGACTTGTGTCACACCTTGATCTTTTATAGCTCTGTCATTGTAAGATACAAAAGTAGCGTGTTACTGAATGGACTTGTGTCATACCTTGCTCTTTTATAGCTCTGTCATTGTAAGATACAAAAGTAGCATGTTACTGATTGGACTTGTGTCACACCTTGATCTTTTATAGCTCTGTCATTGTAAGATACCAAAGTAGCGTGTTACTGATTGTACTTGTGTCACACCTTGATCTTTTATAGCTCTGTCATTGTAAGATACAAAAGTAGCGTGTTACTAAGTGGGCTTGTGTCACACCTAGCTCTTTTATAGCTCTGTCATTGTAAGATACCAAAGTAGCGTGTTACTGATTGGACTTGTGTCACACCTTGATCTTTTATAGCTCTCTCATTGTAAGATACAATAGTAGCGTGTTACTAAGTGGGCTTGTGTCACACCTAGCTCTTCTATAGCTCTGTCATTGTAAGATACCAAAGTAGCGTGTTACTGATTGGACTTGTGTCACACCTTGATCTTTTATAGCTCTGTCATTGTAAGATACCAAAGTAGCGTGTTACTAAGTGGACTTGCGTCACACCTTGCCCTTTTATAGCTCTGTCATTGTAAGATACCAAAGTAGCGTGTTACTGATTGGACTTGTGTCACACCTTGATCTTTTATAGCTCTCTCATTGTAAGATACCAAAGTAGCGTGTTACTGATTGGACTTGTGTCACACCTTGACCTTTTATAGCTCTCTCATTGTAAGATACCAAAGTAGCGTGTTACTGATTGGACTTGTGTCACACCTTGATCTTTTATAGCTCTCTCATTGTAAGATACCAAAGTAGCGTGTTACTGATTGGACTTGTGTCATACCTTGATCTTTTATAGCTCTCTCATTGTAAGATACAAAAGTAGCGTGTTACTGATTGGACTTGTGTCACACCTTGATCTTTTATAGCTCTCTCATTGTAAGATACCAAAGTAGCGTGTTACTGATTGGACTTGTGTCACACCTTGATCTTTTATATCTCTCTCATTGTAAGATACCAAAGTAGCGTGTTACTGATTGGACTTGTGTCATACCTTGATCTTTTATAGCTCTCTCATTGTAAGATACAAAAGTAGCGTGTTACTGATTGGACTTGTGTCACACCTTGATCTTTTATAGCTCTCTCATTGTAAGATACAAAAGTAGCGTGTTACTGAATGGACTTGTGTCACACCTTGATCTTTTATAGCTCTCTCATTGTAAGATACAAAAGTAGCGTGTTACTGATTGGACTTGTGTCACACCTTGATCTTTTATAGCTCTCTCATTGTAAGATACAAAAGTAGCGTGTTACTGATTGGACTTGTGTCATACCTTGATCTTTTATAGCTCTGTCATTGTAAGATACCAAAGTAGCGTGTTACTGATTGGACTTGTGTCACACCTTGATCTTTTATAGCTCTATCATTGTAAGATACAAAAGTAGCGTGTTACTGATTGGACTTGTGTCATACCTTGATCTTTTATAGCTCTGTCATTGTAAGATACCAAAGTAGCGTGTTACTGATTGGACTTGTGTCACACCTTGATCTTTTATAGCTCTCTCATTGTAAGATACAAAAGTAGCGTGTTACTGATTGGACTTGTGTCATACCTTGATCTTTTATAGCTCTGTCATTGTAAGATACAAAAGTAGCGTGTTACTGAATGGACTTGTGTCACACCTTGATCTTTTATAGCTCTCTCATTGTAAGATACTAAAGTAGCATGTTACTGATTGGACTTGTGTCACACCTTGATCTTTTATAGCTCTCTCATTGTAAGATACAAAAGTAGTGTGTTACTAAGTGGACTTGTGTCACACCTTGCCCTTTTATAGCTCTGTCATTGTAAGATACCAAAGTAGCGTGTTACTGATTGGACTTGTGTCACACCTTGATCTTTTATAGCTCTCTCATTGTAAGATACCAAAGTAGCGTGTTACTAAGTGGACTTGTGTCACACCTTGCCCTTTTATAGCTCTGTCATTGTAAGATACCAAAGTAGCGTGTTACTGATTGGACTTGTGTCACAGCTTGCTCTTTAATAGCTCTCTCATTGTAAGATACAAAAGTAGCGTGTTACTGAATGGACTTGTGTCACACCTTGATCTTTTATAGCTCTCTCATTGTAAGATACAAAAGTAGCGTGTTACTGAATGGACTTGTGTCACACCTTGATCTTTTATAGCTCTCTCATTGTAAGATACAAAAGTAGCGTGTTACTGAATGGACTTGTGTCACACCTTGATCTTTTATAGCTCTCTCATTGTAAGATACAAAAGTAGCGTGTTACTAAGTGGACTTGCGTCACACCTTGCCCTTTTATAGCTCTGTCATTGTAAGATACCAAAGTAGCGTGTTACTGATTGGACTTGTGTCACACCTTGATCTTTTATAGCTCTCTCATTGTAAGATACTAAAGTAGCATGTTACTGATTGGACTTGTGTCACACCTTGATCTTTTATAGCTCTCTCATTGTAAGATACCAAAGTAGCGTGTTACTAAGTGGACTTGTGTCACACCTTGCCCTTTTATAGCTCTGTCATTGTAAGATACCAAAGTAGCGTGTTACTGATTGGACTTGTGTCACAGCTTGCTCTTTAATAGCTCTCTCATTGTAAGATACAAAAGTAGCGTGTTACTGAATGGACTTGTGTCACACCTTGATCTTTTATAGCTCTCTCATTGTAAGATACAAAAGTAGCGTGTTACTGAATGGACTTGTGTCACACCTTGATCTTTTATAGCTCTCTCATTGTAAGATACAAAAGTAGCGTGTTACTGATTGGACTTGTGTCACACCTTGATCTTTTATAGCTCTCTCATTGTAAGATACAAAAGTAGCGTGTTACTAAGTGGACTTGTGTCACACCTTGCTCTTTTATAGCTCTCTCATTGTAAGATACAAAAGTAGCGTGTTACTAAGTGGACTTGTGTCACACCTTGCCCTTTTATAGCTCTGTCATTGTAAGATACCAAAGTAGCGTGTTACTAAGTGGACTTGTGTCACAGCTTGCTCTTTTATAGCTCTCTCATTGTAAGATACAAAAGTAGCGTGTTACTAAGTGGACTTGTGTCACACCTTGCCCTTTTATAGCTCTGTCATTGTAAGATACAAAAGTAGCGTGTTACTAAGTGGACTTGTGTCACACCTTGATCTTTTATAGCTCTCTCATTGTAAGATACAAAAGTAGCGTGTTACTAAGTGGACTTGTGTCACACCTTGCCCTTTTATAGCTCTGTCATTGTAAGATACCAAAGTAGCGTGTTACTAAGTGGACTTGTGTCACAGCTTGCTCTTTAATAGCTCTCTCATTGTAAGATACAAAAGTAGCGTGTTACTAAGTGGACTTGTGTCACACCTTGATCTTTTATAGCTCTCTCATTGTAAGATACAAAAGTAGCGTGTTACTGAATGGACTTGTGTCACACCTTGATCTTTTATAGCTCTCTCATTGTAAGATACCAAAGTAGCGTGTTACTGATTGGACTTGTGTCACACCTTGATCTTTTATAGCTCTCTCATTGTAAGATACAAAAGTAGCGTGTTACTAAGTGGACTTGTGTCACAGCTTGCTCTTTAATAGCTCTCTCATTGTAAGATACAAAAGTAGCGTGTTACTAAGTGGACTTGTGTCACAGCTTGCTCTTTAATAGCTCTCTCATTGTAAGATACCAAAGTAGCGTGTTACTGAATGGACTTGTGTCACAGCTTGCTCTTTTATAGCTCTGTCATTGTAAGATACCAAAGTAGCGTGTTACTAAGTGGACTTGTGTCACAGCTTGCTCTTTTATAGCTCTGTCATTGTAAGATACCAAAGTAGCGTGTTACTAAGTGGACTTGTGTCACAGCTTGCTCTTTTATAGCTCTGTCATTGTAAGATACCAAAGTAGCGTGTTACTAAGTGGACTTGTGTCACAGCTTGCTCTTTTATAGCTCTGTCATTGTAAGATACCAAAGTAGCGTGTTACTAAGTGGACTTGTGTCACAGCTTGCTCTTTAATAGCTCTGTCATTGTAAGATACCAAAGTAGCGTGTTACTAAGTGGACTTGTGTCACAGCTTGCTCTTTTATAGCTCTGTCATTGTAAGATACCAAAGTAGCGTGTTACTAAGTGGACTTGTGTCACAGCTTGCTCTTTTATAGCTCTGTCATTGTAAGATACCAAAGTAGCGTGTTACTGAGTGGACTTGTGTCACAGCTTGCTCTTTTATAGCTCTGTCATTGTAAGATACCAAAGTAGCGTGTTACTAAGTGGACTTGTGTCACAGCTTGCTCTTTTATAGCTCTGTCATTGTAAGATACAAAAGTAGCGTGTTACTGAATGGACTTGTGTCACACCTTGATCTTTTATAGCTCTCTCATTGTAAGATACCAAAGTAGCGTGTTACTAAGTGGACTTGTGTCACAGCTTGCTCTTTTATAGCTCTGTCATTGTAAGATACAAAAGTAGCGTGTTACTGAGTGGACTTGTGTCACAGCTTGCTCTTTAATAGCTCTCTCATTGTAAGATACCAAAGTAGCGTGTTACTAAGTGGACTTGTGTCACAGCTTGCTCTTTTATAGCTCTGTCATTGTAAGATACAAAAGTAGCGTGTTACTAAGTGGACTTGTGTCACAGCTTGCTCTTTAATAGCTCTCTCATTGTAAGATACCAAAGTAGCGTGTTACTAAGTGGACTTGTGTCACAGCTTGCTCTTTAATAGCTCTCTCATTGTAAGATACCAAAGTAGCGTGTTACTAAGTGGACTTGTGTCACAGCTTGCTCTTTAATAGCTCTCTCATTGTAAGATACCAAAGTAGCGTGTTACTAAGTGGACTTGTGTCACAGCTTGATCTTTTATAGCTCTGTCATTGTAAGATACAAAAGTAGCGTGTTACTAAGTGGACTTGTGTCACAGCTTGCTCTTTAATAGCTCTGTCATTGTAAGATACAAAAGTAGCGTGTTACTAAGTGGACTTGTGTCACAGCTTGCTCTTTTATAGCTCTGTCATTGTAAGATACTAAAGTAGCATGTTACTGATTGGACTTGTGTCACAGCTTGCTCTTTTATAGCTCTGTCATTGTAAGATACCAAAGTAGCGTGTTACTAAGTGGACTTGTGTCACAGCTTGCTCTTTTATAGCTCTGTCATTGTAAGATACCAAAGTAGCGTGTTACTAAGTGGACTTGTGTCACAGCTTGCTCTTTTATAGCTCTGTCATTGTAAGATACCAAAGTAGCGTGTTACTAAGTGGACTTGTGTCACAGCTTGCTCTTTAATAGCTCTGTCATTGTAAGATACCAAAGTAGCGTGTTACTAAGTGGACTTGTGTCACAGCTTGCTCTTTTATAGCTCTGTCATTGTAAGATACCAAAGTAGCGTGTTACTAAGTGGACTTGTGTCACAGCTTGCTCTTTTATAGCTCTGTCATTGTAAGATACCAAAGTAGCGTGTTACTGAGTGGACTTGTGTCACAGCTTGCTCTTTTATAGCTCTGTCATTGTAAGATACCAAAGTAGCGTGTTACTAAGTGGACTTGTGTCACAGCTTGCTCTTTTATAGCTCTGTCATTGTAAGATACAAAAGTAGCGTGTTACTGAATGGACTTGTGTCACACCTTGATCTTTTATAGCTCTCTCATTGTAAGATACCAAAGTAGCGTGTTACTAAGTGGACTTGTGTCACAGCTTGCTCTTTTATAGCTCTGTCATTGTAAGATACAAAAGTAGCGTGTTACTGAGTGGACTTGTGTCACAGCTTGCTCTTTAATAGCTCTCTCATTGTAAGATACCAAAGTAGCGTGTTACTAAGTGGACTTGTGTCACAGCTTGCTCTTTTATAGCTCTGTCATTGTAAGATACAAAAGTAGCGTGTTACTAAGTGGACTTGTGTCACAGCTTGCTCTTTAATAGCTCTCTCATTGTAAGATACCAAAGTAGCGTGTTACTAAGTGGACTTGTGTCACAGCTTGCTCTTTAATAGCTCTCTCATTGTAAGATACCAAAGTAGCGTGTTACTAAGTGGACTTGTGTCACAGCTTGCTCTTTAATAGCTCTCTCATTGTAAGATACCAAAGTAGCGTGTTACTAAGTGGACTTGTGTCACAGCTTGATCTTTTATAGCTCTGTCATTGTAAGATACAAAAGTAGCGTGTTACTAAGTGGACTTGTGTCACAGCTTGCTCTTTAATAGCTCTGTCATTGTAAGATACAAAAGTAGCGTGTTACTAAGTGGACTTGTGTCACAGCTTGCTCTTTTATAGCTCTGTCATTGTAAGATACTAAAGTAGCATGTTACTGATTGGACTTGTGTCACACCTTGATCTTTTATAGCTCTGTCATTGTAAGATACCAAAGTAGCGTGTTACTGAATGGACTTGTGTCACACCTTGATCTTTTATAGCTCTCTCATTGTAAGATACCAAAGTAGCGTGTTACTAAGTGGACTTGTGTCACAGCTTGCTCTTTAATAGCTCTCTCATTGTAAGATACCAAAGTAGCGTGTTACTGATTGGACTTGTGTCATACCTTGATCTTTTATAGCTCTGTCATTGTAAGATACCAAAGTAGCGTGTTACTAAGTGGACTTGTGTCACAGCTTGCTCTTTTATAGCTCTGTCATTGTAAGATACCAAAGTAGCGTGTTACTAAGTGGACTTGTGTCACAGCTTGCTCTTTAATAGCTCTCTCATTGTAAGATACCAAAGTAGCGTGTTACTAAGTGGACTTGTGTCACAGCTTGCTCTTTAATAGCTCTCTCATTGTAAGATACCAAAGTAGCGTGTTACTGATTGGACTTGTGTCATACCTTGATCTTTTATAGCTCTGTCATTGTAAGATACCAAAGTAGCGTGTTACTAAGTGGACTTGTGTCACAGCTTGCTCTTTAATAGCTCTCTCATTGTAAGATACCAAAGTAGCGTGTTACTGATTGGACTTGTGTCATACCTTGATCTTTTATAGCTCTGTCATTGTAAGATACCAAAGTAGCGTGTTACTAAGTGGACTTGTGTCACAGCTTGCTCTTTAATAGCTCTCTCATTGTAAGATACCAAAGTAGCGTGTTACTGATTGGACTTGTGTCATACCTTGATCTTTTATAGCTCTGTCATTGTAAGATACCAAAGTAGCGTGTTACTAAGTGGACTTGTGTCACAGCTTGCTCTTTTATAGCTCTGTCATTGTAAGATACCAAAGTAGCGTGTTACTAAGTGGACTTGTGTCACAGCTTGCTCTTTAATAGCTCTCTCATTGTAAGATACCAAAGTAGCGTGTTACTGATTGGACTTGTGTCACACCTTGATCTTTTATAGCTCTCTCATTGTAAGATACCAAAGTAGCGTGTTACTAAGTGGACTTGTGTCACAGCTTGCTCTTTAATAGCTCTCTCATTGTAAGATACCAAAGTAGCGTGTTACTGATTGGACTTGTGTCATACCTTGATCTTTTATAGCTCTGTCATTGTAAGATACCAAAGTAGCGTGTTACTAAGTGGACTTGTGTCACAGCTTGCTCTTTAATAGCTCTCTCATTGTAAGATACCAAAGTAGCGTGTTACTGATTGGACTTGTGTCATACCTTGATCTTTTATAGCTCTGTCATTGTAAGATACCAAAGTAGCGTGTTACTAAGTGGACTTGTGTCACAGCTTGCTCTTTAATAGCTCTCTCATTGTAAGATACCAAAGTAGCGTGTTACTGATTGGACTTGTGTCATACCTTGATCTTTTATAGCTCTGTCATTGTAAGATACCAAAGTAGCGTGTTACTAAGTGGACTTGTGTCACAGCTTGCTCTTTTATAGCTCTGTCATTGTAAGATACCAAAGTAGCGTGTTACTAAGTGGACTTGTGTCACAGCTTGCTCTTTAATAGCTCTCTCATTGTAAGATACCAAAGTAGCGTGTTACTGATTGGACTTGTGTCACACCTTGATCTTTTATAGCTCTCTCATTGTAAGATACCAAAGTAGCGTGTTACTAAGTGGACTTGTGTCACAGCTTGCTCTTTAATAGCTCTCTCATTGTAAGATACCAAAGTAGCGTGTTACTGATTGGACTTGTGTCACACCTTGCCCTTTTATAGCTCTGTCATTGTAAGATACCAAAGTAGCGTGTTACTAAGTGGACTTGTGTCACACCTTGCTCTTTTATAGCTCTGTCATTGTAAGATACCAAAGTAGCGTGTTACTAAGTGGACTTGTGTCACAGCTTGCTCTTTAATAGCTCTCTCATTGTAAGATACCAAAGTAGCGTGTTACTAAGTGGACTTGTGTCACAGCTTGCTCTTTTATAGCTCTGTCATTGTAAGATACCAAAGTAGCGTGTTACTAAGTGGACTTGTGTCACAGCTTGCTCTTTAATAGCTCTCTCATTGTAAGATACCAAAGTAGCGTGTTACTAAGTGGACTTGTGTCACACCTTGCTCTTTTATAGCTCTGTCATTGTAAGATACCAAAGTAGCGTGTTACTAAGTGGACTTGTGTCACAGCTTGCTCTTTAATAGCTCTCTCATTGTAAGATACCAAAGTAGCGTGTTACTAAGTGGACTTGTGTCACACCTTGCTCTTTTATAGCTCTGTCATTGTAAGATACAAAAGTAGCGTGTTACTGATTGGACTTGTGTCACACCTTGCTCTTTTATAGCTCTGTCATTGTAAGATACCAAAGTAGCGTGTTACTAAGTGGACTTGTGTCACAGCTTGCTCTTTAATAGCTCTCTCATTGTAAGATACCAAAGTAGCGTGTTACTGATTGGACTTGTGTCACACCTTGATCTTTTATAGCTCTGTCATTGTAAGATACAAAAGTAGCGTGTTACTGATTGGACTTGTGTCACACCTTGATCTTTTATAGCTCTCTCATTGTAAGATACCAAAGTAGCGTGTTACTAAGTGGACTTGTGTCACAGCTTGCTCTTTAATAGCTCTCTCATTGTAAGATACAAAAGTAGCGTGTTACTAAGTGGACTTGTGTCACAGCTTGCTCTTTTATAGCTCTGTCATTGTAAGATACCAAAGTAGCGTGTTACTAAGTGGACTTGTGTCACAGCTTGCTCTTTTATAGCTCTGTCATTGTAAGATACCAAAGTAGCGTGTTACTGATTGGACTTGTGTCACACCTTGATCTTTTATAGCTCTCTCATTGTAAGATACCAAAGTAGCGTGTTACTAAGTGGACTTGTGTCACAGCTTGATCTTTTATAGCTCTGTCATTGTAAGATACAAAAGTAGCGTGTTACTAAGTGGACTTGTGTCACAGCTTGCTCTTTAATAGCTCTCTCATTGTAAGATACCAAAGTAGCGTGTTACTGAGTGGACTTGTGTCACACCTTGATCTTTTATAGCTCTGTCATTGTAAGATACAAAAGTAGCGTGTTACTAAGTGGACTTGTGTCACAGCTTGATCTTTTATAGCTCTGTCATTGTAAGATACAAAAGTAGCGTGTTACTAAGTGGACTTGTGTCACAGCTTGCTCTTTAATAGCTCTCTCATTGTAAGATACCAAAGTAGCGTGTTACTGAGTGGACTTGTGTCACACCTTGATCTTTTATAGCTCTGTCATTGTAAGATACCAAAGTAGCATGTTACTGAGTGGACTTGTGTCACACCTTGATCTTTTATAGCTCTGTCATTGTAAGATACCAAAGTAGCGTGTTACTGAGTGGACTTGTGTCACACCTTGATCTTTAATAGCTCTCTCATTGTAAGATACCAAAGTAGCGTGTTACTGAGTGGACTTGTGTCACACCTTGATCTTTTATAGCTCTGTCATTGTAAGATACCAAAGTAGCATGTTACTGAGTGGACTTGTGTCACACCTTGATCTTTAATAGCTCTCTCATTGTAAGATACCAAAGTAGCGTGTTACTGAGTGGACTTGTGTCACACCTTGATCTTTTATAGCTCTGTCATTGTAAGATACCAAAGTAGCGTGTTACTGAGTGGACTTGTGTCACACCTTGATCTTTTATAGCTCTCTCATTGTAAGATACCAAAGTAGCATGTTACTGATTGGACTTGTGTCATACCTTGATCTTTTATAGCTCTCTCATTGTAAGATACAAAAGTAGCGTGTTACTGATTGGACTTGTGTCACACCTTGATCTTTTATAGCTCTCTCATTGTAAGATACCAAAGTAGCGTGTTACTGATTGGACTTGTGTCACACCTTGATCTTTTATATCTCTCTCATTGTAAGATACCAAAGTAGCGTGTTACTGATTGGACTTGTGTCATACCTTGATCTTTTATAGCTCTCTCATTGTAAGATACAAAAGTAGCGTGTTACTGATTGGACTTGTGTCACACCTTGATCTTTTATAGCTCTCTCATTGTAAGATACAAAAGTAGCGTGTTACTGAATGGACTTGTGTCACACCTTGATCTTTTATAGCTCTCTCATTGTAAGATACAAAAGTAGCGTGTTACTGATTGGACTTGTGTCACACCTTGATCTTTTATAGCTCTGTCATTGTAAGATACAAAAGTAGCGTGTTACTGATTGGACTTGTGTCACACCTTGATCTTTTATAGCTCTATCATTGTAAGATACAAAAGTAGCGTGTTACTGATTGGACTTGTGTCACACCTTGATCTTTTATAGCTCTGTCATTGTAAGATACAAAAGTAGCGTGTTACTGATTGGACTTGTGTCACACCTTGATCTTTTATAGCTCTATCATTGTAAGATACAAAAGTAGCGTGTTACTGATTGGACTTGTGTCACACCTTAATCTTTTATAGCTCTCTCATTGTAAGATACCAAAGTAGCGTGTTACTGATTGGACTTGTGTCATACCTTGATCTTTTATAGCTCTCTCATTGTAAGATACCAAAGTAGCGTGTTACTGATTGGACTTGTGTCACACCTTGATCTTTTATAGCTCTGTCATTGTAAGATACCAAAGTAGCGTGTTACTGATTGGACTTGTGTCACACCTTGATCTTTTATAGCTCTGTCATTGTAAGATACCAAAGTAGCGTGTTACTGATTGGACTTGTGTCACACCTTGATCTTTTATAGCTCTGTCATTGTAAGATACAAAAGTAGCGTGTTACTGATTGGACTTGTGTCACACCTTGATCTTTTATAGCTCTGTCATTGTAAGATACCAAAGTAGCGTGTTACTGATTGGACTTGTGTCACACCTTGATCTTTTATAGCTCTGTCATTGTAAGATACCAAAGTAGCGTGTTACTGATTGGACTTGTGTCACACCTTGATCTTTTATAGCTCTGTCATTGTAAGATACCGAAGTAGCGTGTTACTGAATGGACTTGTGTCACACCTTGATCTTTTATAGCTCTCTCATTGTAAGATACAAAAGTAGCGTGTTACTGAATGGACTTGTGTCACACCTTGATCTTTTATAGCTCTGTCATTGTAAGATACCAAAGTAGCGTGTTACTGAATGTCCGTGTGTCCCACCTTGCTCTTTTATAGCTCTGTCATTGTAAGATACCAAAGTAGCGTGTTACTAAGTGGACTTGTGCCACACCTTGATCTTTTATAGCTCTCTCATTGTAAGATACAAAAGTAGCGTGTTACTGAATGGACTTGTGTCACACCTTGATCTTTTATAGCTCTGTCATTGTAAGATACCAAAGTAGCGTGTTACTAAGTGGACTTGTGTCACACCTTGATCTTTTATAGCTCTCTCATTGTAAGATACAAAAGTAGCGTGTTACTGAATGGACTTGTGTCACACCTTGATCTTTTATAGCTCTGTCATTGTAAGATACCAAAGTAGCGTGTTACTGAATGTCCGTGTGTCCCACCTTGCTCTTTTATAGCTCTGTCATTGTAAGATACCAAAGTAGCGTGTTACTAAGTGGACTTGTGTCACACCTTGATCTTTTATAGCTCTCTCATTGTAAGATACCAAAGTAGCGTGTTACTAAGTGGACTTGTGTCACAGCTTGCTCTTTTATAGCTCTGTCATTGTAAGATACCAAAGTAGCGTGTTACTAAGTGGACTTGTGTCACACCTTGATCTTTTATAGCTCTGTCATTGTAAGATACCAAAGTAGCGTGTTACTAAGTGGACTTGTGTCACACCTTGATCTTTTATAGCTCTCTCATTGTAAGATACAAAAGTAGCGTGTTACTAAGTGGACTTGTGTCACACCTTGCTCTTTTATAGCTCTGTCATTGTACGATACCAAAGTAGCGTGTTACTAAGTGGACTTGTGTCACAGCTTGCTCTTTTATAGCTCTGTCATTGTAAGATACCAAAGTAGCGTGTTACTAAGTGGACTTGTGTCACACCTTGATCTTTTATAGCTCTCTCATTGTAAGATACCAAAGTAGCGTGTTACTAAGTGGACTTGTGTCACACCTTGATCTTTTATAGCTCTGTCATTGTAAGATACCAAAGTAGCGTGTTACTAAGTGGACTTGTGTCACAGCTTGCTCTTTTATAGCTCTGTCATTGTAAGATACCAAAGTAGCGTGTTACTAAGTGGACTTGTGTCACAGCTTGCTCTTTTATAGCTCTCTCATTGTAAGATACCAAAGTAGCGTGTTACTAAGTGGACTTGTGTCACAGCTTGCTCTTTTATAGCTCTGTCTTTGTAAGATACCAAAGTAGCATGTTACTAAGTGGACTTGTGTCACAGCTTGCTCTTTTATAGCTCTCTCATTGTAAGATACCAAAGTAGCGTGTTACTGATTAGACTTGTGTCACACCTTGATCTTTTATAGCTCTCTCATTGTAAGATACAAAAGTAGCGTGTTACTGATTGGACTTGTGTCACACCTTGATCTTTTATAGCTCTCTCATTGTAAGATACCAAAGTAGCGTGTTACTGATTAGACTTGTGTCACACCTTGATCTTTTATAGCTCTCTCATTGTAAGATACCAAAGTAGCGTGTTACTGATTGGACTTGTGTCATACCTTGATCTTTTATAGCTCTCTCATTGTAAGATACCAAAGTAGCGTGTTACTGATTGGACTTGTGTCACACCTTGATCTTTTATAGCTCTGTCATTGTAAGATACCAAAGTAGCGTGTTACTGATTGGACTTGTGTCACACCTTGATCTTTTATAGCTCTGTCATTGTAAGATACCAAAGTAGCGTGTTACTGATTGGACTTGTGTCACACCTTGATCTTTTATAGCTCTGTCATTGTAAGATACAAAAGTAGCGTGTTACTAAGTGGACTTGTGTCACACCTTGATCTTTTATAGCTCTCTCATTGTAAGATACCAAAGTAGCGTGTTACTAAGTGGACTTGTGTCACACCTTGATCTTTTATAGCTCTCTCATTGTAAGATACCAAAGTAGCGTGTTACTAAGTGGACTTGTGTCACACCTTGATCTTTTATAGCTCTGTCATTGTAAGATACAAAAGTAGCGTGTTACTAAGTGGACTTGTGTCACAGCTTGCTCTTTTATAGCTCTGTCATTGTAAGATACCAAAGTAGCGTGTTACTAAGTGGACTTGTGTCACACCTTGATCTTTTATAGCTCTCTCATTGTAAGATACCAAAGTAGCGTGTTACTAAGTGGACTTGTGTCACACCTTGATCTTTTATAGCTCTGTCATTGTAAGATACCAAAGTAGCGTGTTACTAAGTGGACTTGTGTCACAGCTTGCTCTTTTATAGCTCTGTCATTGTAAGATACCAAAGTAGCGTGTTACTAAGTGGACTTGTGTCACAGCTTGCTCTTTTATAGCTCTCTCATTGTAAGATACCAAAGTAGCGTGTTACTAAGTGGACTTGTGTCACAGCTTGCTCTTTTATAGCTCTGTCTTTGTAAGATACCAAAGTAGCATGTTACTAAGTGGACTTGTGTCACAGCTTGCTCTTTTATAGCTCTCTCATTGTAAGATACCAAAGTAGCGTGTTACTGATTAGACTTGTGTCACACCTTGATCTTTTATAGCTCTCTCATTGTAAGATACAAAAGTAGCGTGTTACTGATTGGACTTGTGTCACACCTTGATCTTTTATAGCTCTCTCATTGTAAGATACCAAAGTAGCGTGTTACTGATTAGACTTGTGTCACACCTTGATCTTTTATAGCTCTCTCATTGTAAGATACCAAAGTAGCGTGTTACTGATTGGACTTGTGTCATACCTTGATCTTTTATAGCTCTCTCATTGTAAGATACCAAAGTAGCGTGTTACTGATTGGACTTGTGTCACACCTTGATCTTTTATAGCTCTGTCATTGTAAGATACCAAAGTAGCGTGTTACTGATTGGACTTGTGTCACACCTTGATCTTTTATAGCTCTGTCATTGTAAGATACCAAAGTAGCGTGTTACTGATTGGACTTGTGTCACACCTTGATCTTTTATAGCTCTGTCATTGTAAGATACAAAAGTAGCGTGTTACTGATTGGACTTGTGTCACACCTTGATCTTTTATAGCTCTCTCATTGTAAGATACAAAAGTAGCGTGTTACTGAATGGACTTGTGTCACACCTTGATCTTTTATAGCTCTCTCATTGTAAGATACAAAAGTAGCGTGTTACTAAGTGGACTTGTGTCACACCTTGCTCTTTTATAGCTCTCTCATTGTAAGATACCAAAGTAGCGTGTTACTGATTGGACTTGTGTCACACCTTGATCTTTTATAGCTCTGTCATTGTAAGATACAAAAGTAGCGTGTTACTGATTGGACTTGTGGCACACCTTGATCTTTTATAGCTCTCTCATTGTAAGATACAAAAGTAGCGTGTTACTAAGTGGACTTGTGTCACACCTTGCTCTTTTATAGCTCTGTCATTGTAAGATACCAAAGTAGCGTGTTACTGATTGGACTTGTGGCACACCTTGATCTTTTATAGCTCTCTCATTGTAAGATACAAAAGTAGCGTGTTACTAAGTGGACTTGTGTCACACCTTGCTCTTTTATAGCTCTTTCATTGTAAGATACAAAAGTAGCGTGTTACTAAGTGGACTTGTGTCACACCTTGCTCTTTTATAGCTCTGTCATTGTAAGATACAAAAGTAGCGTGTTACTGATTGGACTTGTGGCACACCTTGATCTTTTATAGCTCTCTCATTGTAAGATACAAAAGTAGCGTGTTACTAAGTGGACTTGTGTCACACCTTGCTCTTTTATAGCTCTCTCATTGTAAGATACCAAAGTAGCGTGTTACTGATTGGACTTGTGTCATACCTTGATCTTTTATAGCTCTCTCATTGTAAGATACCAAAGTAGCGTGTTACTGATTGGACTTGTGTCACACCTTGATCTTTTATAGCTCTGTCATTGTAAGATACCAAAGTAGCGTGTTACTGATTGGACTTGTGTCACACCTTGATCTTTTATAGCTCTGTCATTGTAAGATACCAAAGTAGCGTGTTACTGATTGGACTTGTGTCACACCTTGATCTTTTATAGCTCTGTCATTGTAAGATACAAAAGTAGCGTGTTACTGATTGGACTTGTGTCACACCTTGATCTTTTATAGCTCTCTCATTGTAAGATACAAAAGTAGCGTGTTACTGAATGGACTTGTGTCACACCTTGATCTTTTATAGCTCTCTCATTGTAAGATACAAAAGTAGCGTGTTACTAAGTGGACTTGTGTCACACCTTGCTCTTTTATAGCTCTCTCATTGTAAGATACCAAAGTAGCGTGTTACTGATTGGACTTGTGTCACACCTTGATCTTTTATAGCTCTGTCATTGTAAGATACAAAAGTAGCGTGTTACTGATTGGACTTGTGGCACACCTTGATCTTTTATAGCTCTCTCATTGTAAGATACAAAAGTAGCGTGTTACTAAGTGGACTTGTGTCACACCTTGCTCTTTTATAGCTCTGTCATTGTAAGATACCAAAGTAGCGTGTTACTGATTGGACTTGTGGCACACCTTGATCTTTTATAGCTCTCTCATTGTAAGATACAAAAGTAGCGTGTTACTAAGTGGACTTGTGTCACACCTTGCTCTTTTATAGCTCTCTCATTGTAAGATACAAAAGTAGCGTGTTACTAAGTGGACTTGTGTCACACCTTGCTCTTTTATAGCTCTGTCATTGTAAGATACAAAAGTAGCGTGTTACTGATTGGACTTGTGGCACACCTTGATCTTTTATAGCTCTCTCATTGTAAGATACAAAAGTAGCGTGTTACTAAGTGGACTTGTGTCACACCTTGCTCTTTTATAGCTCTCTCATTGTAAGATACCAAAGTAGCGTGTTACTGATTGGACTTGTGTCACACCTTCATCTTTTATAGCTCTGTCATTGTAAGATACAAAAGTAGCGTGTTACTGATTGGACTTGTGTCACACCTTGATCTTTTATAGCTCTGTCATTGTAAGATACCAAAGTAGCGTGTTACTGAATGGCCTTGTGTCCCACCTTGCTCTTTTATAGCTCTGTCATTGTAAGATACCAAAGTAGCGTGTTACTAAGTGGACTTGTGTCACACCTTGATCTTTTATAGCTCTCTCATTGTAAGATACCAAAGTAGCGTGTTACTAAGTGGACTTGTGTCACAGCTTGCTCTTTTATAGCTCTGTCATTGTAAGATACCAAGGTAGCGTGTTACTAAGTGGACTTGTGTCACACCTTGATCTTTTATAGCTCTCTCATTGTAAGATACCAAAGTAGCGTGTTACTAAGTGGACTTGTGTCACAGCTTGCTCTTTTATAGCTCTCTCATTGTAAGATACCAAAGTAGCGTGTTACTAAGTGGACTTGTGTCACAGCTTGCTCTTTTATAGCTCTGTCATTGTAAGATACCAAAGTAGCATGTTACTAAGTGGACTTGTGTCACAGCTTGCTCTTTTATAGCTCTCTCATTGTAAGATACCAAAGTAGCGTGTTACTAAGTGGACTTGTGTCACAGCTTGCTCTCTTATAGCTCTCTCATTGTAAGATACCAAAGTAGCGTGTTACTAAGTGGACTTGTGTCACAGCTTGCTCTTTTATAGCTCTCTCATTGTAAGATACCAAAGTAGCGAGTTACTAAGTGGACTTGTGTCACAGCTTGCTCTTTTATAGCTCTGTCATTGTAAGATACCAAAGTAGCATGTTACTAAGTGGACTTGTGTCACAGCTTGCTCTTTTATAGCTCTCTCATTGTAAGATACCAAAGTAGCGTGTTACTAAGTGGACTTGTGTCACAGCTTGCTCTTTTATAGCTCTCTCATTGTAAGATACCAAAGTAGCGTGTTACTAAGTGGACTTGTGTCACAGCTTGATCTTTTATAGCTCTCTCATTGTAAGATACCAAAGTAGCGTGTTACTAAGTGGACTTGTGTCACAGCTTGCTCTTTTATAGCTCTCTCATTGTAAGATACCAAAGTAGCGTGTTACTAAGTGGACTTGTGTCACAGCTTGCTCTTTTATAGCTCTGTCATTGTAAGATACCAAAGTAGCATGTTACTAAGTGGACTTGTGTCACAGCTTGCTCTTTTATAGCTCTCTCATTGTAAGATACCAAAGTAGCGTGTTACTAAGTGGACTTGTGTCACAGCTTGCTCTTTTATAGCTCTCTCATTGTAAGATACCAAAGTAGCGTGTTACTAAGTGGACTTGTGTCACAGCTTGCTCTTTTATAGCTCTCTCATTGTAAGATACCAAAGTAGCGAGTTACTAAGTGGACTTGTGTCACAGCTTGCTCTTTTATAGCTCTGTCATTGTAAGATACCAAAGTAGCATGTTACTAAGTGGACTTGTGTCACAGCTTGCTCTTTTATAGCTCTCTCATTGTAAGATACCAAAGTAGCGTGTTACTAAGTGGACTTGTGTCACAGCTTGCTCTTTTATAGCTCTCTCATTGTAAGATACCAAAGTAGCGTGTTACTAAGTGGACTTGTGTCACAGCTTGCTCTTTTATAGCTCTCTCATTGTAAGATACCAAAGTAGCGTGTTACTAAGTGGACTTGTGTCACAGCTTGCTCTTTTATAGCTCTCTCATTGTGAGATACCAAAGTAGCGTGTTACTAAGTGGACTTGTGTCACAGCTTGCTCTTTTATAGCTCTGTCATTGTAAGATACCAAAGTAGCGTGTTACTAAGTGGACTTGCGTCACACCTTGCTCTTTTAGAGCTCTGTCATTGTAAGATACCAAAGTAGCGTGTTACTAAGTGGACTTGTGTCACAGCTTGATCTTTTATAGCTCTCTCATTGTAAGATACCAAAGTAGCGTGTTACTAAGTGGACTTGTGTCACACCTTGATCTTTTATAGCTCTGTCATTGTAAGATACCAAAGTAGCGTGTTACTAAGTGGACTTGTGTCACAGCTTGCTCTTTTATAGCTCTGTCATTGTAAGATACCAAAGTAGCGTGTTACTAAGTGGACTTGTGTCACAGCTTGCTCTTTTATAGCTCTCTCATTGTAAGATACCAAAGTAGCGTGTTACTAAGTGGGCTTGTGTCACAGCTTGCTCTTTTATAGCTCTCTCATTGTAAGATACCAAAGTAGCGTGTTACTAAGTGGACTTGTGTCACAGCTTGCTCTTTTATAGCTCTCTCATTGTAAGATACCAAAGTAGCGTGTTACTAAGTGGACTTGTGTCACAGCTTGCTCTTTTATAGCTCTGTCATTGTAAGATACCAAAGTAGCGTGTTACTAAGTGGACTTGTGTCACACCTTGCTCTTTTAGAGCTCTGTCATTGTAAGATACCAAAGTAGCGTGTTACTAAGTGGACTTGTGTCACAGCTTGCTCTTTTATAGCTCTCTCATTGTAAGATACCAAAGTAGCGTGTTACTAAGTGGACTTGTGTCACAGCTTGCTCTTTTATAGCTCTCTCATTGTAAGATACCAAAGTAGCGTGTTACTAAGTGGACTTGTGTCACAGCTTGCTCTTTTATAGCTCTCTCATTGTAAGATACCAAAGTAGCGTGTTACTAAGTGGGCTTGTGTCACAGCTTGCTCTTTTATAGCTCTCTCATTGTAAGATACCAAAGTAGCGTGTTACTAAGTGGACTTGTGTCACAGCTTCCTCTTTTATAGCTCTCTCATTGTAAGATACCAAAGTAGCGTGTTACTAAGTGGACTTGTGTCACAGCTTGCTCTTTTATAGCTCTGTCATTGTAAGATACCAAAGTAGCGTGTTACTAAGTGGACTTGTGTCACAGCTTGCTCTTTTATAGCTCTGTCATTGTAAGATACAAAAGTAGCGTGTTACTAAGTGGGCTTGTGTCACACCTAGCTCTTTTATAGCTCTCTCATTGTAAGATACCAAAGTAGCGTGTTACTAAGTGGACTTGTGTCACAGCTTGCTCTTTTATAGCTCTCTCATTGTAAGATACCAAAGTAGCGTGTTACTAAGTGGACTTGTGTCACACCTTGCTCTTTTATAGCTCTCTCATTGTAAGATACAAAAGTAGCGTGTTACTGAATGGACTTGTGTCACACCTTGCTCTTTTATAGCTCTCTCATTGTAAGATACCAAAGTAGCGTGTTACTAAGTGGGCTTGTGTCACAGCTTGCTCTTTTATAGCTCTCTCATTGTAAGATACCAAAGTAGCGTGTTACTAAGTGGACTTGTGTCACAGCTTGCTCTTTTATAGCTCTCTCATTGTAAGATACCAAAGTAGCGTGTTACTAAGTGGACTTGTGTCACAGCTTGCTCTTTTATAGCTCTGTCATTGTAAGATACCAAAGTAGCGTGTTACTAAGTGGACTTGTGTCACAGCTTGCTCTTTCATAGCTCTGTCATTGTAAGATACAAAAGTAGCGTGTTACTAAGTGGGCTTGTGTCACACCTAGCTCTTTTATAGCTCTCTCATTGTAAGATACCAAAGTAGCGTGTTACTAAGTGAACTTGTGTCACAGCTTGCTCTTTTATAGCTCTCTCATTGTAAGATACCAAAGTAGCGTGTTACTAAGTGGACTTGTGTCACACCTTGCTCTTTTATAGCTCTCTCATTGTAAGATACCAAAGTAGCGTGTTACTGAATGGACTTGTGTCACACCTTGCTCTTTTATAGCTCTGTCATTGTAAGATACAAAAGTAGCGTGTTACTAAGTGGGCTTGTGTCACACCTAGCTCTTTTATAGCTCTCTCATTGTAAGATACAAAAGTAGCGTGTTACTAAGTGGACTTGTGTCACAGCTTGCTCTTTTATAGCTCTCTCATTGTAAGATACAAAAGTAGCGTGTTACTGAATGGACTTGTGTCACACCTTGCTCTTTTATAGCTCTGTCATTGTAAGATACAAAAGTAGCGTGTTACTAAGTGGGCTTGTGTCACACCTAGCTCTTTTATAGCTCTCTCATTGTAAGATACCAAAGTAGCGTGTTACTAAGTGGACTTGTGTCACAGCTTGCTCTTTTATAGCTCTGTCATTGTAAGATACCAAAGTAGCGTGTTACTAAGTGGACTTGTGTCACAGCTTGCTCTTTTATAGCTCTGTCATTGTAAGATACAAAAGTAGCGTGTTACTAAGTGGGCTTGTGTCACACCTAGCTCTTTTATAGCTCTGTCATTGTAAGATACCAAAGTAGCGTGTTACTAAGTGGGCTTGTGTCACACCTAGCTCTTTTATAGCTCTGTCATTGTAAGATACCAAAGTAGCGTGTTACTAAGTGGGCTTGTGTCACACCTAGCTCTTTTATAGCTCTGTCATTGTAAGATACCAAAGTAGCGTGTTACTAAGTGGACTTGTGTCACAGCTTGCTCTTTTATAGCTCTGTCATTGTAAGATACAAAAGTAGCGTGTAACTAAGTGGGCTTGTGTCACACCTAGCTCTTTTATAGCTCTGTCATTGTAAGATACAAAAGTAGCGTGTTACTAAGTGGGCTTGTGTCACACCTAGCTCTTTTATAGCTCTGTCATTGTAAGATACCAAAGTAGCGTGTTACTAAGTGGGCTTGTGTCACACCTAGCTCTTTTATAGCTCTGTCATTGTAAGATACCAAAGTAGCGTGTTACTAAGTGGACTTGTGTCACAGCTTGCTCTTTTATAGCTCTGTCATTGTAAGATACAAAAGTAGCGTGTTACTAAGTGGGCTTGTGTCACACCTAGCTCTTTTATAGCTCTGTCATTGTAAGATACCAAAGTAGCGTGTTACTACGTGGACTTGTGTCACACCTTGCCCTTTTATAGCTCTGTCATTGTAAGATACCAAAGTAGCGTGTTACTAAGTGGACTTGTGTCACACCTTGCCCTTTTATAGCTCTGTCATTGTAAGATACCAAAGTAGCGTGTTACTAAGTGGACTTGTGTCACGCCTTGCCCTTTTATAGCTCTGTCATTGTAAGATACCAAAGTAGCGTGTTACTAAGTGGACTTGTGTCACACCTAGCTCTTTTATAGCTCTGTCATTGTAAGATATAAAAGTAGCGTGTTACTAAGTGGACTTGTGTCACACCTTGCCCTTTTATAGCTCTGTCATTGTAAGATACCAAAGTAAGGTGTTTCTAAGTGGACTTGTGTCACACCTTGCCCTTTTATAGCTCTGTCATTGTAAGATACCAATGTAGCGTGTTACTGAGTGGACTTGTGCCACAGCTTGCTCTTTTATAGCTCTCTCATTGTAAGATACCAAAGTAGCGTGTTACTAAGTGGGCTTGTGTCACACCTAGCTCTTTTATAGCTCTGTCATTGTAAGATACAAAAGTAAGGTGTTACTAAGTGGACTTGTGCCACAGCTTGCTCTTTTATAGCTCTGTCATTGTAAGATACCAAAGTAGCGTGTTACTGAGTGGACTTGTGCCACAGCTTGCTCTTTTATAGCTCTGTCATTGTAAGATACCAAAGTAAGGTGTTACTAAGTGGACTTGTGTCACACCTTGCCCTTTTATAGCTCTGTCATTGTAAGATACAAAAGTAGCGTGTTACTAAGTGGGCTTGTGTCACACCTAGCTCTTTTATAGCTCTGTCATTGTAAGATACCAAAGTAGCGTGTTACTAAATGGACTTGTGCCACAGCTTGCTCTTTTATAGCTCTGTCATTGTAAGATACCAAAGTAAGGTGTTACTAAGTGGACTTGTGTCACACCTTGCCCTTTTATAGCTCTGTCATTGTAAGATAAAAAAGTAGCGTGTTACTAAGTGGGCTTGTGTCACACCTAGCTCTTTTATAGCTCTGTCATTGTAAGATACCAAAGTAGCGTGTTACTAAGTGGGCTTGTGTCACACCTAGCTCTTTTATAGCTCTGTCATTGTAAGATACCAAAGTAGCGTGTTACTGAGTGGACTTGTGCCACAGCTTGCTCTTTTATAGCTCTGTCATTGTAAGATACCAAAGTAAGGTGTTACTAAGTGGACTTGTGTTACAGCTTGCTCTTTTATAGCTCTGTCATTGTAAGATACAAAAGTAGCGTGTTACTAAGTGGACTTGTGCCACAGCTTGCTCTTTTATAGCTCTGTCATTGTAAGATATACAAAGTAGCGTGTTACTGAGTGGACCTGTGCCACAGCTTGCTCTTTTATAGCTCTGTCATTGTAAGATACCAAAGTAAGGTGTTACTAAGTGGACTTGTGTCACACCTTGCTCTTTTATAGCTCTGTCTTTGTAAGATACAAAAGTAGCGTGTTACTAAGTGGGCTTGTGTCACACCTAGCTCTTTTATAGCTCTGTCATTGTACGATACCAAAGTAGCGTGTTACTGAGTGGACTTGTGCCACAGCTTGCTCTTTTATAGCTCTGTCATTGTAAGATACCAAAGTAAGGTGTTACTAAGTGGACTTGTGTCACACCTTGCCCTTTTATAGCTCTGTCATTGTAAGATACAAAAGTAGCGTGTTACTAAGTGGACTTGTGTCACACCTTGCCCTTTTATAGCTCTGTCATTGTAAGATACCAAAGTAGCTTGTTACCGAGTGGACTTGTGCCACAGCTTGCTATTTTATAGCTCTGTCATTGTAAGATACCAAAGTAAGGTGTTACTAAGTGGACTTGTGTCACAGCTTGCTCTTTTATAGCTCTGTCATTGTAAGATACCAAAGTAGCGTGTTACTGAGTGGACTTGTGCCACAGCTTGCTCTTTTATAGCTCTGTCATTGTAAGATACCAAAGTAAGGTGTTACTAAGTGGACTTGTGTCACACCTTGCCCTTTTATAGCTCTGTCATTGTAAGATACCAAAGTAAGGTGTTACTAAGTGGACTTGTGTCACACCTTGCCCTTTTATAGCTCTGTCATTGTAAGATACAAAAGTAGCGTGTTACTAAGTGATCTTGTGTCACACCTAGCTCTTTTATAGCTCTGTCATTGTAAGATACCAAAGTAGCGTGTTACTGAGTTTACTTGTGCCACAGCTTGCTCTTTTATAGCTCTCTCATTGTAAGATACCAAAGTAGCGTGTTACTGAGTTTACTTGTGCCACAGCTTGCTTTTTTATAGCTCTCTCATTGTAAGATACCAAAGTAGCGTGTTACTAAGTGGGCTTGTGTCACACCTAGCTCTTTTATAGCTCTGTCATTGTAAGATACCAAAAGAGCGTGTTACTGAGTGGACTTGTGTCACACCTAGCTCTTTTATAGCTCTGTCATTGTAAGATACCAAAGTAGCATGTTACTAAGTGGACTTGTGTCACAGCTTGCTCTTTTATCGCTCTCTCATTGTAAGATACCAAAGTAGCGTGTTACTAAGTGGACTTGTGTCACAGCTTGCTCTTTTATAGCTCTCTCATTGTAAGATACCAAAGTAGCGTGTTACTAAGTGGACTTGTGTCACAGCTTGCTCTTTTATAGCTCTCTCATTGTAAGATACCAAAGTAGCGTGTTACTAAGTTTACTTGTGTCACAGCTTGCTCTTTTATAGCTCTGTCATTGTAAGATACCAAAGTAGCATGTTACTAAGTGGACTTGTGTCACAGCTTGCTCTTTTATAGCTCTCTCATTGTAAGATACCAAAGTAGCGTGTTACTAAGTGGACTTGTGTCACAGCTTGCTCTTTTATAGCTCTCTCATTGTAAGATACCAAAGTAGCGTGTTACTAAGTGGACTTGTGTCACAGCTTGCTCTTTTATAGCTCTCTCATTGTAAGATACCAAAGTAGCGTGTTACTAAGTGGACTTGTGTCACAGCTTGCTCTTTTATAGCTCTGTCATTGTAAGATACCAAAGTAGCGTGTTACTAAGTGGACTTGTGTCACACCTTGCTCTTTTAGAGCTCTGTCATTGTAAGATACCAAAGTAGCATGTTACTAAGTGGACTTGTGTCACACCTTGCTCTTTTATAGCTCTCTCATTGTAAGATACCAAAGTAGCGTGTTACTAAGTGGACTTGTGTCACAGCTTGCTCTTTTATAGCTCTCTCATTGTAAGATACCAAAGTAGCGTGTTACTAAGTGGACTTGTGTCACAGCTTGCTCTTTTATAGCTCTCTCATTGTAAGATACCAAAGTAGCGTGTTACTAAGTGGGCTTGTGTCACAGCTTGCTCTTTTATAGCTCTCTCATTGTAAGATACCAAAGTAGCGTGTTACTAAGTAGACTTGTGTCACAGCTTGCTCTTTTATAGCTCTCTCATTGTAAGATACCAAAGTAGCGTGTTACTAAGTGGACTTGTGTCACAGCTTGCTCTTTTATAGCTCTGTCATTGTAAGATACCAAAGTAGCGTGTTACTAAGTGGACTTGTGTCACAGCTTGCTCTTTTATAGCTCTGTCATTGTAAGATACAAAAGTAGCGTGTTACTAAGTGGGCTTGTGTCACACCTAGCTCTTTTATAGCTCTCTCATTGTAAGATACCAAAGTAGCGTGTTACTAAGTGGACTTGTGTCACAGCTTGCTCTTTTATAGCTCTCTCATTGTAAGATACCAAAGTAGCGTGTTACTAAGTGGACTTGTGTCACACCTTGCTCTTTTATAGCTCTCTCATTGTAAGATACAAAAGTAGCGTGTTACTGAATGGACTTGTGTCACACCTTGCTCTTTTATAGCTCTCTCATTGTAAGATACCAAAGTAGCGTGTTACTAAGTTGGCTTGTGTCACAGCTTGCTCTTTTATAGCTCTCTCTTTGTAAGATACCAAAGTAGCGTGTTACTAAGTGGACTTGTGTCACAGCTTGCTCTTTTATAGCTCTCTCATTGTAAGATACCAAAGTAGCGTGTTACTAAGTGGACTTGTGTCACAGCTTGCTCTTTTATAGCTCTGTCATTGTAAGATACCAAAGTAGCGTGTTACTAAGTGGACTTGTGTCACAGCTTGCTCTTTTATAGCTCTG
This sequence comes from Prosapia bicincta, assembly GCA_036971475.1. Taxonomy (NCBI): domain Eukaryota; kingdom Metazoa; phylum Arthropoda; class Insecta; order Hemiptera; family Cercopidae; genus Prosapia; species Prosapia bicincta. The sequence goes on from JBAIZL010000099.1 coordinate 2,962,066, forward strand.
TCATTGTAAGATACAAAAGTAGCGTGTTACTAAGTGGGCTTGTGTCACACCTAGCTCTTTTATAGCTCTCTCATTGTAAGATACCAAAGTAGCGTGTTACTAAGTGGACTTGTGTCACAGCTTGCTCTTTTATAGCTCTCTCATTGTAAGATACCAAAGTAGCGTGTTACTAAGTGGACTTGTGTCACACCTTGCTCTTTTATAGCTCTCTCATTGTAAGATACCAAAGTAGCGTGTTACTGAATGGACTTGTGTCACACCTTGCTCTTTTATAGCTCTGTCATTGTAAGATACAAAAGTAGCGTGTTACTAAGTGGGCTTGTGTCACACCTAGCTCTTTTATAGCTCTCTCATTGTAAGATACCAAAGTAGCGTGTTACTATGTGGACTTGTGTCACAGCTTGCTCATTTATAGCTCTCTCATTGTAAGATACAAAAGTAGCGTGTTACTGAATGGACTTGTGTCACACCTTGCTCTTTTATAGCTCTGTCATTGTAAGATACAAAAGTAGCGTGTTACAAAGTGGGCTTGTGTCACACCTAGCTCTTTTATAGCTCTCTCATTGTAAGATACCAAAGTAGCGTGTTACTAAGTGGACTTGTGTCACAGCTTGCTCTTTTATAGCTCTGTCATTGTAAGATACCAAAGTAGCGTGTTACTAAGTGGACTTGTGTCACAGCTTGCTCTTTTATCGCTCTGTCATTGTAAGATACAAAAGTAGCGTGTTACTAAGTGGGCTTGTGTCACACCTAGCTCTTTCATAGCTCTGTCATTGTAAGATACCAAAGTAGCGTGTTACTAAGTGGGCTTGTGTCACACCTAGCTCTTTTATAGCTCTGTCATTGTAAGATACCAAAGTAGCGTGTTACTAAGTGGGCTTGTGTCACACCTAGCTCTTTTATAGCTCTGTCATTGTAAGATACCAAAGTAGCGTGTTACTAAGTGGACTTGTGTCACAGCTTGCTCTTTTATAGCTCTGTCATTGTAAGATAAAAAAGTAGCGTGTTACTAAGTGGGCTTGTGTCACACCTAGCTCTTTTATAGCTCTGTCATTGTAAGATACAAAAGTAGCGTGTTACTAAGTGGGCTTGTGTCACACCTAGCTCTTTTATAGCTCTGTCATTGTAAGATACCAAAGTAGCGTGTTACTAAGTGGGCTTGTGTCACACCTAGCTCTTTTATAGCTCTGTCATTGTAAGATACCAAAGTAGCGTGTTACTAAGTGGACTTGTGTCACAGCTTGCTCTTTTATAGCTCTGTCATTGTAAGATACAAAAGTAGCGTGTTACTAAGTGGGCTTGTGTCACACCTAGCTCTTTTATAGCTCTCTCATTGTAAGATACCAAAGTAAGGTGTTACTAAGTGGACCTGTGTCACACCTTGCCCTTTTATAGCTCTGTCATTGTAAGATATACAAAGTAGCGTGTTACTGAGTGGACTTGTGCCACAGCTTGCTCTTTTATAGCTCTGTCATTGTAAGATACCAAAGTAAGGTGTTACTAAGTGGACTTGTGTCACACCTAGCTCTTTTATAGCTCTGTCATTGTAAGATACCAAAGTAGCGTGTTACTAAGTGGGCTTGTGTCACACCTAGCTCTTTTATATCTCTGTCATTGTAAGATATACAAAGTAGCGTGTTACTAAGTGGACTTGTGTCACAGCTTGCTCTTTTATAGCTCTGTCATTGTAAGATACAAAAGTAGCGTGTTACTAAGTGGGCTTGTGTCACACCTAGCTCTTTTATAGCTCTGTCATTGTAAGATACCAAAGTAGCGTGTTACTAAGTGGGCTTGTGTCACACCTAGCTCTTTTATAGCTCTGTCATTGTAAGATACCAAAGTAGCGTGTTACTAAGTGGGCTTGTGTCACACCTAGCTCTTTTATAGCTCTGTCATTGTAAGATACCAAAGTAGCGTGTTACTAAGTGGACTTGTGTCACAGCTTGCTCTTTTATAGCTCTGTCATTGTAAGATACAAAAGTAGCGTGTTACTAAGTGGGCTTGTGTCACACCTAGCTCTTTTATAGCTCTGTCATTGTAAGATACAAAAGTAGCGTGTTACTAAGTGGGCTTGTGTCACACCTAGCTGTTTTATAGCTCTGTCATTGTAAGATACCAAAGTAGCGTGTTACTAAGTGGGCTTGTGTCACACCTAGCTCTTTTATAGCTCTGTCATTGTAAGATACCAAAGTAGCGTGTTACTAAGTGGACTTGTGTCACAGCTTGCTCTTTTATAGCTCTGTCATTGTAAGATACAAAAGTAGCGTGTTACTAAGTGGGCTTGTGTCACACCTAGCTCTTTTATAGCTCTCTCATTGTAAGATACCAAAGTAGCGTGTTACTAAGTGGACTTGTGTCACAGCTTGCTCTTTTATAGCTCTGTCATTGTAAGATACCAAAGTAGCGTGTTACTAAGTGGACTTGTGCCACAGCTTGCTCTTTTATAGCTCTGTCATTGTAAGATACCAAAGTAGCGTGTTACTAAGTGGACTTGTGTCACAGCTTGCTCTTTTATAGCTCTGTCATTGTAAGATACCAAAGTAGCGTGTTACTACGTGGACTTGTGTCACACCTTGCCCTTTTATAGCTCTGTCATTGTAAGATACCAAAGTAGCGTGTTACTAAGTGGACTTGTGTCACACCTTGCCCTTTTATAGCTCTGTCATTGTAAGATACCAAAGTAGCGTGTTACTAAGTGGACTTGTGTCACACCTTGCCCTTTTATAGCTCTGTCATTGTAAGATACCAAAGTAGCGTGTTACTAAGTGGACGTGTGTCACACGTAGCTCTTTTATAGCTCTGTCATTGTAAGATATAAAAGAAGCGTGTTACTAAGTGGACTTGTGTCACACCTTGCCCTTTTATAGCTCTGTCATTGTAAGATACCAAAGTAAGGTGTTTCTAAGTGGACTTTTGTCACACCTTGCCCTTTTATAGCTCTGTCATTGTAAGATACCAATGTAGCGTGTTACTGAGTGGACTTGTGCCACAGCTTGCTCTTTTATAGCTCTCTCATTGTAAGATACCAAAGTAGCGTGTTACTAAGTGGGCTTGTGTCACACCTAGCTCTTTTATAGCTCTGTCATTGTAAGATACAAAAGTAAGGTGTTACTAAAAGGACTTGTGCCACAGCTTGCTCTTTTATAGCTCTGTCATTGTAAGATACCAAAGTAGCGTGTTACTGAGTGGACTTGTGCCACAGCTTGCTCTTTTATAGCTCTGTCATTGTAAGATACCAAAGTAAGGTGTTACTAAGTGGACTTGTGTCACACCTTGCCCTTTTATAGCTCTGTCATTGTAAGATACAAAAGTAGCGTGTTACTAAGTGGGCTTGTGTCACACCTAGCTCTTTTATAGCTCTGTCATTGTAAGATACCAAAGTAGCGTGTTACTAAATGGACTTGTGCCACAGCTTGCTCTTTTATAGCTCTGTCATTGTAAGATACCAAAGTAAGGTGTTACTAAGTGGACTTGTGTCACACCTTGCCCTTTTATAGCTCTGTCATTGTAAGATACAAAAGTAGCGTGTTACTAAGTGGGCTTGTGTCACACCTAGCTCTTTTATAGCTCTGTCATTGTAAGATACCAAAGTAGCGTGTTACTAAGTAAGCTTGTGTCACACCTAGCTCTTTTATAGCTCTGTCATTGTAAGATACCAAAGTAGCGTGTTACTGAGTGGACTTGTGCCACAGCTTGCTCTTTTATAGCTCTGTCATTGTAAGATACCAAAGTAAGGTGTTACTAAGTGGACTTGTGTCACAGCTTGCTCTTTTATAGCTCTGTCATTGTAAGCTACAAAAGTAGCGTGTTACTAAGTGGACTTGTGCCACAGCTTGCTCTTTTATAGCTCTGTCATTGTAAGATACCAAAGTAAGGTGTTACTAAGTGGACCTGTGTCACACCTTGCCCTTTTATAGCTCTGTCATTGTAAGATATACAAAGTAGCGTGTTACTGAGTGGACTTGTGCCACAGCTTGCTCTTTTATAGCTCTGTCATTGTAAGATACCAAAGTAAGGTGTTACTAAGTGGACTTGTGTCACACCTTGCCCTTTTATAGCTCTGTCATTGTAAGATACAAAAGTAGCGTGTTACTAAGTGGGCTTGTGTCACACCTAGCTCTTTTATAGCTCTGTCATTGTAAGATACCAAAGTAGCGTGTTACTGAGTGGACTTGTGCCACAGCTTGCTCTTTTATAGCTCTGTCATTGTAAGATACCAAAGTAAGGTGTTACTAAGTGGACTTGTGTCACACCTTGCCCTTTTATAGCTCTGTCATTGTAAGATACAAAAGTAGCGTGTTACTAAGTGGACTTGTGTCACACCTTGCCCTTTTATAGCTCTGTCATTGTAAGATACCAAAGTAGCGTGTTACTGAGTGGACTTGTGCCACAGCTTGCTCTTTTATAGCTCTGTCATTGTAAGATACCAAAGTAAGGTGTTACTAAGTGGACTTGTGTCACACCTTGCCCTTTTATAGCTCTGTCATTGTAAGATACCAAAGTAAGGTGTTACTAAGTGGACTTGTGTCACACCTTGCCCTTTTATAGCTCTGTCATTGTAAGATACAAAAGTAGCGTGTTACTAAGTGGGCTTGTGTCACACCTAGCTCTTTTATAGCTCTGTCATTGTAAGATACCAAAGTAGCGTGTTACTGAGTTTACTTGTGCCACAGCTTGCTCTTTTATAGCTCTCTCATTGTAAGATACCAAAGTAGCGTGTTACTGAGTTTACTTGTGCCACAGCTTGCTTTTTTATAGCTCTCTCATTGTAAGATACCAAAGTAGCGTGTTACTAAGTGGGCTTGTGTCACACCTAGCTCTTTTATAGCTCTGTCATTGTAAGATACCAAAGTAGCGTGTTACTGAGTGGACTTGTGTCACACCTAGCTCTTTTATAGCTCTGTCATTGTAAGATACCAAAGTAGCATGTTACTAAGTGGACTTGTGTCACAGCTTGCTCTTTTATCGCTCTCTCATTGTAAGATACCAAAGTAGCGTGTTACTAAGTGGACTTGTGTCACAGCTTGCTCTTTTATAGCTCTCTCATTGTAAGATACCAAAGTAGCGTGTTACTAAGTTTACTTGTGTCACAGCTTGCTCTTTTATAGCTCTGTCATTGTAAGATACCAAAGTAGCATGTTACTAAGTGGACTTGTGTCACAGCTTGCTCTTTTATAGCTCTCTCATTGTAAGATACCAAAGTAGCGTGTTACTAAGTGGACTTGTGTCACAGCTTGCTCTTTTATAGCTCTCTCATTGTAAGATACCAAAGTAGCGTGTTACTAAGTGGACTTGTGTCACAGCTTGCTCTTTTATAGCTCTCTCATTGTAAGATACCAAAGTAGCGTGTTACTAAGTGGACTTGTGTCACAGCTTGCTCTTTTATAGCTCTGTCATTGTAAGATACCAAAGTAGCGTGTTACTAAGTGGACTTGTGTCACACCTTGCTCTTTTAGAGCTCTGTCATTGTAAGATACCAAAGTAGCGTGTTACTAAGTGGACTTGTGTCACAGCTTGCTCTTTTATAGCTCTCTCATTGTAAGATACCAAAGTAGCGTGTTACTAAGTGGACTTGTGTCACAGCTTGCTCTTTTATAGCTCTCTCATTGTAAGATACCAAAGTAGCGTGTTACTAAGTGGACTTGTGTCACAGCTTGCTCTTTTATAGCTCTCTCATTGTAAGATACCAAAGTAGCGTGTTACTAAGTGGGCTTGTGTCACAGCTTGCTCTTTTATAGCTCTCTCATTGTAAGATACCAAAGTAGCGTGTTACTAAGTAGACTTGTGTCACAGCTTGCTCTTTTATAGCTCTCTCATTGTAAGATACCAAAGTAGCGTGTTACCAAGTGGACTTGTGTCACAGCTTGCTCTTTTATAGCTCTGTCATTGTAAGATACCAAAGTAGCGTGTTACTAAGTGGACTTGAGTCACAGCTTGCTCTTTTATAGCTCTGTCATTGTAAGATACAAAAGTAGCGTGTTACTAAGTGGGCTTGTGTCACACCTAGCTCTTTTATAGCTCTCTCATTGTAAGATACCAAAGTAGCGTGTTACTAAGTGGACTTGTGTCACAGCTTGCTCTTTTATAGCTCTCTCATTGTAAGATACCAAAGTAGCGTGTTACTAAGTGGACTTGTGTCACACCTTGCTCTTTTATAGCTCTCTCATTGTAAGATACAAAAGTAGCGTGTTACTGAATGGACTTGTGTCACACCTTGCTCTTTTATAGCTCTCTCATTGTAAGATACCAAAGTAGCGTGTTACTAAGTTGGCTTGTGTCACAGCTTGCTCTTTTATAGCTCTCTCATTGTAAGATACCAAAGTAGCGTGTTACTAAGTGGACTTGTGTCACAGCTTGCTCTTTTATAGCTCTCTCATTGTAAGATACCAAAGTAGCGTGTTACTAAGTGGACTTGTGTCACAGCTTGCTCTTTTATAGCTCTGTCATTGTAAGATACCAAAGTAGCGTGTTACTAAGTGGACTTGTGTCACAGCTTGCTCTTTTATAGCTCTGTCATTGTAAGATACAAAAGTAGCGTGTTACTAAGTGGGCTTGTGTCACACCTAGCTCTTTTATAGCTCTCTCATTGTAAGATACCAAAGTAGCGTGTTACTAAGTGGACTTGTGTCACAGCTTGCTCTTTTATAGCTCTCTCATTGTAAGATACCAAAGTAGCGTGTTACTAAGTGGACTTGTGTCACACCTTGCTCTTTTATAGCTCTCTCATTGTAAGATACCAAAGTAGCGTGTTACTGAATGGACTTGTGTCACACCTTGCTCTTTTATAGCTCTGTCATTGTAAGATACAAAAGTAGCGTGTTACTAAGTGGGCTTGTGTCACACCTAGCTCTTTTATAGCTCTCTCATTGTAAGATACCAAAGTAGCGTGTTACTAAGTGGACTTGTGTCACAGCTTGCTCATTTATAGCTCTCTCATTGTAAGATACAAAAGTAGCGTGTTACTGAATGGACTTGTGTCACACCTTGCTCTTTTATAGCTCTGTCATTGTAAGATACAAAAGTAGCGTGTTACTAAGTGGGCTTGTGTCACACCTAGCTCTTTTATAGCTCTCTCATTGTAAGATACCAAAGTAGCGTGTTACTAAGTGGACTTGTGTCACAGCTTGCTCTTTTATAGCTCTGTCATTGTAAGATACTAAAGTAGCGTGTTACTAAGTGGACTTGTGTCACAGCTTGCTCTTTTATAGCTCTGTCATTGTAAGATACAAAAGTAGCGTGTTACTAAGTGGGCTTGTGTCACACCTAGCTCTTTTATAGCTCTGTCATTGTAAGATACCAAAGTAGCGTGTTACTAAGTGGGCTAGTGTCACACCTAGCTCTTTTATAGCTCTGTCATTGTAAGATACCAAAGTAGCGTGTTACTAAGTGGGCTTGTGTCACACCTAGCCTTTTTATAGCTCTGTCATTGTAAGATACCAAAGTAGCGTGTTACTAAGTGGACTTGTGTCACAGCTTGCTCTTTTATAGCTCTGTCATTGTAAGATACAAAAGTAGCGTGTTACTAAGTGGGCTTGTGTCACACCTAGCTCTTTTATAGCTCTGTCATTGTAAGATACAAAAGTAGCGTGTTACTAAGTGGGCTTGTGTCACACCTAGCTCTTTTATAGCTCTGTCATTGTAAGATACCAAAGTAGCGTGTTACTAAGTGGGCTTGTGTCACACCTAGCTCTTTTATAGCTCTGTCATTGTAAGATACCAAAGTAGCGTGTTACTAAGTGGACTTGTGTCACAGCTTGCTCTTTTATAGCTCTGTCATTGTAAGATACAAAAGTAGCGTGTTACTAAGTGGGCTTGTGTCACACCTAGCTCTTTTATAGCTCTCTCATTGTAAGATACCAAAGTAAGGTGTTACTAAGTGGACCTGTGTCACACCTTGCCCTTTTATAGCTCTGTCATTGTAAGATATACAAAGTAGCGTGTTACTGAGTGGACTTGTGCCACAGCTTGCTCTTTTATAGCTCTGTCATTGTAAGATACCAAAGTAAGGTGTTACTAAGTGGACTTGTGTCACACCTAGCTCTTTTATAGCTCTGTCATTGTAAGATACCAAAGTAGCGTGTTACTAAGTGGGCTTGTGTCACACCTAGCTCTTTTATAGCTCTGTCATTGTAAGATATACAAAGTAGCGTGTTACTAAGTGGACTTGTGTCACAGCTTGCTCTTTTATAGCTCTGTCATTGTAAGATACAAAAGTAGCGTGTTACTAAGTGGGCTTGTGTCACACCTAGGTCTTTTATAGCTCTGTCATTGTAAGATACCAAAGTAGCGTGTTACTAAGTGGGCTTGTGTCACACCTAGCTCTTTTATAGCTCTGTCATTGTAAGATACCAAAGTAGCGTGTTACTAAGTGGGCTTGTGTCACACCTAGCTCTTTTATAGCTCTGTCATTGTAAGATACCAAAGTAGCGTGTTACTAAGTGGACTTGTGTCACAGCTTGCTCTTTTATAGCTCTGTCATTGTAAGATACAAAAGTAGCGTGTTACTAAGTGGGCTTGTGTCACACCTAGCTCTTTTATAGCTCTGTCATTGTAAGATACAAAAGTAGCGTGTTACTAAGTGGGCTTGTGTCACACCTAGCTCTTTTATAGCTCTGTCATTGTAAGATACCAGAGTAGCGTGTTACTAAGTGGGCTTGTGTCACACCTAGCTCTTTTATAGCTCTGTCATTGTAAGATACCAAAGTAGCGTGTTACTAAGTGGACTTGTGTCACAGCTTGCTCTTTTATAGCTTTGTCATTGTAAGATACAAAAGTAGCGTGTTACTAAGTGGGCTTGTGTCACACCTAGCTCTTTTATAGCTCTCTCATTGTAAGATACCAAAGTAGCGTGTTACTAAGTGGACTTGTGTCACAGCTTGCTCTTTTATAGCTCTGTCATTGTAAGATACCAAAGTAGCGTGTTACTAAGTGGACTTGTGCCACAGCTTACTCTTTTATAGCCCTGTCATTGTAAGATACCAAAGTAGCGTGTTACTAAGTGGACTTGTGTCACAGCTTGCTCTTTTATAGCTCTGTCATTGTAAGATACCAAAGTAGCGTGTTACTACGTGGACTTGTGTCACACCTTGCCCTTTTATAGCTCTGTCATTGTAAGATACCAAAGTAGCGTGTTACTAAGTGGACTTGTGTCACACCTTGCCCTTTTATAGCTCTGTCATTGTAAGATACCAAAGTAGCGTGTTACTAAGTGGACTTGTGTCACACCTTGCCCTTTTATAGCTCTGTCATTGTAAGATACCAAAGTAGCGTGTTACTAAGTGGACTTGTGTCACACCTAGCTCTTTTATAGCTCTGTCATTGTAAGATATAAAAGTAGCGTGTTACTAAGTGGACTTGTGTCACACCTTGCCCTTTTATAGCTCTGTCATTGAAAGATACCAAAGTAAGGTGTTTCTAAGTGGACTTGTGTCACACCTTGCCCTTTTATAGCTCTGTCATTGTAAGATACCAATGTAGCGTGTTACTGAGTGGACTTGTGCCACAGCTTGCTCTTTTATAGCTCTCTCATTGTAAGATACCAAAGTAGCGTGTTACTAAGTGGGCTTGTGTCACACCTAGCTCTTTTATAGCTCTGTCATTGTAAGATACAAAAGTAAGGTGTTACTAAGTGGACTTGTGCCACAGCTTGCTCTTTTATAGCTCTGTCATTGTAAGATACCAAAGTAGCGTGTTACTGAGTGGACTTGTGCCACAGCTTGCTCTTTTATAGCTCTGTCATTGTAAGATACCAAAGTAAGGTGTTACTAAGTGGACTTGTGTCACACCTTGCCCTTTTATAGCTCTGTCATTGTAAGATACAAAAGTAGCGTGTTACTAAGTGGGCTTGTGTCACACCTAGCTCTTTTATAGCTCTGTCATTGTAAGATACCAAAGTAGCGTGTTACTAAATGGACTTGTGCCACAGCTTGCTCTTTTATAGCTCTGTCATTGTAAGATACCAAAGTAAGGTGTTACTAATTGGACTTGTGTCACACCTTGCCCTTTTATAGCTCTGTCATTGTAAGATACAAAAGTAGCGTGTTACTAAGTGGGCTTGTGTCACACCTAGCTCTTTTATAGCTCTGTCATTGTAAGATACCAAAGTAGCGTGTTACTAAGTGGGCTTGTGTCACACCTAGCTCTTTTATAGCTCTGTCATTGTAAGATACCAAAGTAGCGTGTTACTGAGTGGACTTGTGCCACAGCTTGCTCTTTTATAGCTCTGTCATTGTAAGATACCAAAGTAAGGTGTTACTAAGTGGACTTGTGTCACAGCTTGCTCTTTTATAGCTCTGTCATTGTAAGATACAAAAGTAGCGTGTTACTAAGTGGACTTGTGCCACAGCTTGCTCTTTTATAGCTCTGTCATTGTAAGATACCAAAGTAAGGTGTTACTAAGTGGACCTGTGTCACACCTTGCCCTTTTATAGCTCTGTCATTGTAAGATACACAAAGTAGCGTGTTACTGAGTGGACTTGTGCCACAGCTTGCTCTTTTATAGCTCTGTCATTGTAAGATACCAAAGTAAGGTGTTACTAAGTGGACTTGTGTCACACCTTGCCCTTTTATAGCTCTGTCATTGTAAGATACAAAAGTAGCGTGTTACTAAGTGGGCTTGTGTCACACCTAGCTCTTTTATAGCTCTGTCATTGTAAGATACCAAAGTAGCGTGTTACTGAGTGGACTTGTGCCACAGCTTGCTCTTTTATAGCTCTGTCATTGTAAGATACCAAAGTAAGGTGTTACTAAGTGGACTTGTGTCACACCTTGCCCTTTTATAGCTCTGTCATTGTAAGATACAAAAGTAGCGTGTTACTAAGTGGACTTGTGTCACACCTTGCCCTTTTATAGCTCTGTCATTGTAAGATACCAAAGTAGCGTGTTACTGAGTGGACTTGTGCCACAGCTTGCTATTTTATAGCTCTGTCATTGTAAGATACCAAAGTAAGGTGTTACTAAGTGGACTTGTGTCACAGCTTGCTCTTTTATAGCTCTGTCATTGTAAGATACCAAAGTAGCGTGTTACTGAGTGGACTTGTGCCACAGCTTGCTCTTTTATAGCTCTGTCATTGTAAGATACCAAAGTAAGGTGTTACTAAGTGGACTTGTGTCACACCTTGCCCTTTTATAGCTCTGTCATTGTAAGATACAAAAGTAGCGTGTTACTAAGTGGGCTTGTGTCACACCTAGCTCTTTTATAGCTCTGTCATTGTAAGATACCAAAGTAGCGTGTTACTAAGTGGACTTGTGCCACAGCTTGCTCTTTTATAGCTCTGTCATTGTAAGATACCAAAGTAAGGTGTTACTAAGTGGACTTGTGTCACACCTTGCCCTTTTATAGCTCTGTCATTGTAAGATACAAAAGTAGCGTGTTACTAAGTGGGCTTGTGTCACACCTAGCTCTTTTATAGCTCTGTCATTGTAAGATACCAAAGTAGCGTGTTACTGAGTTTACTTGTGCCACAGCTTGCTCTTTTATAGCTCTCTCATTGTAAGATACCAAAGTAGCGTGTTACTGAGTTTACTTGTGCCACAGCTTGCTTTTTTATAGCTCTCTCATTGTAAGATACCAAAGTAGCGTGTTACTAAGTGGGCTTGTGTCACACCTTGCCCTTTTATAGCTCTGTCATTGTAAGATACAAAAGTAGCGTGTTACTAAGTGGGCTTGTGTCACACCTAGCTCTTTTATAGCTCTGTCATTGTAAGATACCAAAGTAGCGTGTTACTAAGTGGGCTTGTGTCACACCTAGCTCTTTTATAGCTCTGTCATTGTAAGATACCAAAGTAGCGTGTTACTGAGTGGACTTGTGTCACACCTAGCTCTTTTATAGCTCTGTCATTGTAAGATACCAAAGTAGCATGTTACTAAGTGGACTTGTGTCACAGCTTGCTCTTTTATCGCTCTCTCATTGTAAGATACCAAAGTAGCGTGTTACTAAGTGGACTTGTGTCACAGCTTGCTCTTTTATAGCTCTCTCATTGTAAGATACCAAAGTAGCGTGTTACTAAGTGGACTTGTGTCACAGCTTGCTCTTTTATAGCTCTCTCATTGTAAGATACCAAAGTAGCGTGTTACTAAGTTTACTTGTGTCACAGCTTGCTCTTTTATAGCTCTGTCATTGTAAGATACAAAAGTAGCATGTTACTAAGTGGACTTGTGTCACAGCTTGCTCTTTTATAGCTCTCTCATTGTAAGATACCAAAGTAGCGTGTTACTAAGTGGACTTGTGCCACAGCTTGCTCTTTTATAGCTCTGTCATTGTAAGATACCAAAGTAAGGTGTTACTAAGTGGACTTGTGTCACACCTTGCCCTTTTATAGCTCTGTCATTGTAAGATACAAAAGTAGCGTGTTACTAAGTGGGCTTGTGTCACACCTAGCTCTTTTATAGCTCTGTCATTGTAAGATACCAAAGTAGCGTGTTACTGAGTTTACTTGTGCCACAGCTTGCTCTTTTATAGCTCTCTCATTGTAAGATACCAAAGTAGCGTGTTACTGAGTTTACTTGTGCCACAGCTTGCTTTTTTATAGCTCTCTCATTGTAAGATACCAAAGTAGCGTGTTACTAAGTGGGCTTGTGTCACACCTTGCCGTTTTATAGCTCTGTCATTGTAAGATACAAAAGTAGCGTGTTACTAAGTGGGCTTGTGTCACACCTAGCTCTTTTATAGCTCTGTCATTGTAAGATACCAAAGTAGCGTGTTACTAAGTGGGCTTGTGTCACACCTAGCTCTTTTATAGCTCTGTCATTGTAAGATACCAAAGTAGCGTGTTACTGAGTGGACTTGTGTCACACCTAGCTCTTTTATAGCTCTGTCATTGTAAGATACCAAAGTAGCATGTTACTAAGTGGACTTGTGTCACAGCTTGCTCTTTTATCGCTCTCTCATTGTAAGATACCAAAGTAGCGTGTTACTAAGTGGACTTGTGTCACAGCTTGCTCTTTTATAGCTCTCTCATTGTAAGATACCAAAGTAGCGTGTTACTAAGTGGACTTGTGTCACAGCTTGCTCTTTTATAGCTCTCTCATTGTAAGATACCAAAGTAGCGTGTTACTAAGTTTACTTGTGTCACAGCTTGCTCTTTTATAGCTCTGTCATTGTAAGATACAAAAGTAGCATGTTACTAAGTGGACTTGTGTCACAGCTTGCTCTTTTATAGCTCTCTCATTGTAAGATACCAAAGTAGCGTGTTACTGAATGGACTTGTGCCACACCTTGCCCTTTTATAGCTCTCTCATTGTAAGATACCAAAGTAGCGTGTTACTAAGTGGACTTGTGTCACAGCTTGCTCTTTTATAGCTCTCTCATTGTAAGATACCAAAGTAGCGTGTTACTAAGTTTACTTGTGTCACAGCTTGCTCTTTTATAGCTCTGTCATTGTAAGATACAAAAGTAGCGTGTTACTAAGTGGACTTGTGTCACAGCTTGCTCTTTTATAGCTCTCTCATTGTAAGATACCAAAGTAGCGTGTTACTAAGTTTACTTGTGTCACAGCTTGCTCTTTTATAGCTCTGTCATTGTAAGATACAAAAGTAGCGTGTTACTAAGTGGACTTGTGTCACAGCTTGCTCTTTTATCGCTCTCTCATTGTAAGATACCAAAGTAGCGTGTTACTAAGTGGACTTGTGTCACAGCTTGCTCTTTTATAGCTCTCTCATTGTAAGATACCAAAGTAGCGTGTTACTAAGTGGACTTGTGTCACAGCTTGCTCTTTTATAGCTCTCTCATTGTAAGATACCAAAGTAGCGTGTTACTAAGTGGACTTGTGTCACAGCTTGCTCTTTTATAGCTCTGTCATTGTAAGATACCAAAGTAGCGTGTTACTAAGTGGACTTGTGTCACACCTTGCTCTTTTAGAGCTCTGTCATTGTAAGATACCAAAGTAGCGTGTTACTAAGTGGACTTGTGTCACAGCTTGATCTTTTATAGCTCTCTCATTGTAAGATACCAAAGTAGCGTGTTACTAAGTGGACTTGTGTCACAGCTTGCTCTTTTATAGCTCTGTCATTGTAAGATACCAAAGTAGCGTGTTACTAAGTGGACTTGTGTCACAGCTTGCTCTTTTATAGCTCTGTCATTGTAAAATACCAAAGTAGCGTGTTACTAAGTGGACTTGTGTCACAGCTTGTTCTTTTATAGCTCTCTCATTGTAAGATACCAAAGTAGCGTGTTACTAAGTGGGCTTGTGTCACAGCTTGCTCTTTTATAGCTCTCTCATTGTAAGATACCAAAGTAGCGTGTTACTGAGTTTACTTGTGCCACAGCTTGCTCTTTTATAGCTCTCTCATTGTAAGATACCAAAGTAGCGTGTTACTAAGTGGGCTTGTGTCACACCTAGCTCTTTTATAGCTCTCTCATTGTAAGATACCAAAGTAGCGTGTTACTAAGTGGACTTGTGTCACACCTTGCCCTTTTATAGCTCTGTCATTGGAAGATACCAAAGTAAGGTGTTACTAAGTGGACTTGTGTCACACCTTGCCCTTTTATAGCTCTGTCATTGTAAGATACAAAAGTAAGGTGTTACTAAGTGGACTTGTGTCACACCTTGCCCTTTTATAGCTCTGTCATTGTAAGATACCAAAGTAGCGTTTTACTGAGTGGGCTTGTGTCACAGCTTGCCCTTTGATAGCTCTGTCATTGTAAGATACCAAAGTAGCCTGTTACTAAGTGGGCTTGTGTCACACCTAGCTCTTTTATAGCTCTGTCTTTGTAAGATACCAAAGTAAGGTGTTACTAAGTGGACTTGTGTCACACCTAGCTCTTTTATAGCTCTGTCATTGTAAGATACCAAAGTAGCGTGTTACTAAGTGGGCTTGTGTCACACCTAGCTCTTTTATAGCTCTGTCATTGTAAGATACCAAAGTAAGGTGTTACTAAGTGGACTTGTGTCACACCTTGCCCTTTTATAGCTCTCTCATTGTAAGATACCAAAGTAGCGTGTTACTAAGTGGACTTCTGTCACACCTTGCTCTTTTATAGCTCTGTCATTGTACGATACCAAAGTAGCGTGTTACTAAGTGGACTTGTGTCACACCTTGCTCTTTTATAGCACTGTCATTGTAAGATACAAAAGTAGCGTGTTACTAAGTGGGCTTGTGTCACACCTAGCTCTTTTATAGCTCTCTCATTGTAAGATACCAAAGTAGCGTGTTACTAAGTGGACTTGTGTCACAGCTTGCTCTTTTATAGCTCTCTCATTGTAAGATACCAAAGTAGCGTGTTACTAAGTGGACTTGTGTCACAGCTTGCTCTTTTATAGCTCTGTCATTGTAAGATACCAAAGTAGCGTGTTACTAAGTGGACTTGTGTCACACCTTGCTCATTTAGAGCTCTGTCATTGTAAGATACCAAAGTAGCGTGTTACTAAGTGGACTTGTGTCACAGCTTGATCTTTTATAGCTCTCTCATTGTAAGATACCAAAGTAGCGTGTTACTAAGTGGACTTGTGTCACAGCTTGCTCTTTTATAGCTCTGTCATTGTAAGATACCAAAGTAGCGTGTTACTAAGTGGACTTGTGTCACAGCTTGCTCTTTTATAGCTCTGTCATTGTAAAATACCAAAGTAGCGTGTTACTAAGTGGACTTGTGTCACAGCTTGTTCTATTATAGCTCTCTCATTGTAAGATACCAAAGTAGCGTGTTACTAAGTGGGCTTGTGTCACAGCTTGCTCTTTTATAGCTCTCTCATTGTAAGATACCAAAGTAGCGTGTTACTGAGTTTACTTGTGCCACAGCTTGCTCTTTTATAGCTCTCTCATTGTAAGATACCAAAGTAGCGTGTTACTAAGTGGGCTAGTGTCACACCTAGCTCTTTTATAGCTCTCTCATTGTAAGATACCAAAGTAGCGTGTTACTAAGTGGACTTGTGTCACACCTTGCCCTTTTATAGCTCTGTCATTGGAAGATACAAAAGTAAGGTGTTACTAAGTGGACTTGTGTCACACCTTGCCCTTTTATAGCTCTGTCATTGTAAGATACCAAAGTAGCGTTTTACTGAGTGGGCTTGTGTCACAGCTTGCCCTTTGATAGCTCTGTCATTGTAAGATACCAAAGTAGCGTGTTACTGAGTGGGCTTGTGTCACAGCTTGCCCTTTGATAGCTCTGTCATTGTAAGATACCAAAGTAGCGTGTTACTAAGTGGGCTTGTGTCACACCTAGCTCTTTTATAGCTCTGTCATTTTAAGATACCAAAGTAGCCTGTTACTAAGTGGGCTTGTGTCACACCTAGCTCTTTTATAGCTCTGTCTTTGTAAGATACCAAAGTAAGGTGTTACTAAGTTGACTTGTGTCACACCTAGCTTTTTTATAGCTCTGTCATTGTAAGATACCAAAGTAGCGTGTTACTAAGTGGGCTTGTGTCACACCTAGCTCTTTTATAGCTCTGTCATTGTAAGATACCAAAGTAAGGTGTTACTAAGTGGGCTTGTGTCACACCTAGCTCTTTTATAGCTCTGTCATTGTAAGATACCAAAGTAGCCTGTTACTAAGTGGGCTTGTGTCACACCTAGCTCTTTTATAGCTCTGTCTTTGTAAGATACCAAAGTAAGGTGTTACTAAGTGGACTTGTGTCACACCTAGCTCTTTTATAGCTCTGTCATTGTAAGATACCAAAGTAGCGTGTTACTAAGTGGGCTTGTGTCACACCTAGCTCTTTTATAGCTCTGTCATTGTAAGATACCAAAGTAAGGTGTTACTAAGTGGACTTGTGTCACACCTTGCCCTTTTATAGCTCTCTCATTGTAAGATACCAAAGTAGCGTGTTACTAAGTGGACTTCTGTCACACCTTGCTCTTTTATAGCTCTGTCATTGTACGATACCAAAGTAGCGTGTTACTAAGTGGACTTGTGTCACACCTTGCTCTTTTATAGCACTGTCATTGTAAGATACAAAAGTAGCGTGTTACTAAGTGGGCTTGTGTCACACCTAGCTCTTTTATAGCTCTCTCATTGTAAGATACCAAAGTAGCGTGTTACTAAGTGGACTTGTGTCACAGCTTGCTCTTTTATAGCTCTGTCATTGTAAGATACCAAAGTAGCGAGTTACTAAGTGGCCTTGTGTCACAGCTTGCTCTTTTATAGCTCTGTCATTGTAAGATACAAAAGTAGCGTGTTACTAAGTGGGCTTGTGTCACACCTAGCTCTTTTATAGCTCTGTCATTGTAAGATACCAAAGTAGCGTGTTACTAAGTGGGCTTGTGTCACATCTAGCTCTTTTATAGCTCTGTCATTGTAAGATACCAAAGTAGCGTGTTACTAAGTGGGCTTGTGTCACACCTAGCTCTTTTATAGCTCTGTCATTGTAAGATACCAAAGTAGCGTGTTACTAAGTGGACTTGTGTCACAGCTTGCTCTTTTATAGCTCTGTCATTGTAAGATACAAAAGTAGCGTGTTACTAAGTGGGCTTGTGTCACACCTAGCTCTTTTATAGCTCTGTCATTGTAAGATACAAAAGTAGCGTGTTACTAAGTGGGCTTGTGTCACACCTAGCTCTTTTATAGCTCTGTCATTGTAAGATACCAAAGTAGCGTGTTACTAAGTGGGCTTGTGTCACACCTAGCTCTTTTATAGCTCTCTCATTGTAAGATACCAAAGTAGCGTGTTACTAAGTGGACTTGTGTCACAGCTTGCTCTTTTATAGCTCTGTCATTGTAAGATACCAAAGTAGCGTGTTACTAAGTGGACTTGTGTCACAGCTTGCTCTTTTATAGCTCTGTCATTGTAAGATACCAAAGTAGCGTGTTACTAAGTGGCCTTGTGTCACACCTAGCTCTTTTATAGCTCTGTCATTGTAAGATACCAAAGTAGCGTGTTACTAAGTGGACTTGTGTCACACCTTGATCTTTTATAGCTCTGTCATTGTAAGATACCAAAGTAGCGTGTTACTAAGTGGACTTGTGTCACAGCTTGCTCTTTTATAGCTCTGTCATTGTAAGATACCAAAGTAGCGTGTTACTAAGTGGACTTGTGTCACACCTTGCCCTTTTATAGCTCTGTCATTGTAAGATACCAAAGTAGCGTGTTACTAAGTGGACTTGTGTCACACCTTGCCCTTTTATAGCTCTGTCATTGTAAGATACCAAAGTAGCGTGTTACTAAGTGGGCTTGTGTCACACCTAGCTCTTTTATAGCTCTGTCATTGTAAGATACCAAAGTAGCGTGTTACTAAGTGGACTTGTGTCACACCTTGCCCTTTTATAGCTCTGTCATTGTAAGATACCAAAGTAGCGTGTTACTAAGTGGGCTTGTGTCACACCTAGCTCTTTTATAGCTCTGTCATTGTAAGATACCAAAGTAGCGTGTTACTAAGTGGACTTGTGTCACACCTTGCCCTTTTATAGCTCTGTCATTGTAAGATACCAAAGTAGCGTGTTACTAAGTGGGCTTGTGTCACACCTAGCTCTTTTATAGCTCTGTCATTGTAAGATACCAAAGTAGCGTGTTACTAAGTGGACTTGTGTCACACCTTGCCCTTTTATAGCTCTGTCATTGTAAGATACCAAAGTAGGGTGTTACTAAGTGGGCTTGTGTCACACCTAGCTCTTTTATAGCTCTGTCATTGTAAGATACCAAAGTAGCGTGTTACTGATTGGACTTGTGCCACAGCTTGCTCTTTTATAGCTCTGTCATTGTAAGATACCAAAGTAGCGTGTTACTAAGTGGGCTTGTGTCACACCTAGCTCTTTTATAGCTCTGTCATTGTAAGATACAAAAGTAAGGTGTTACTAAGTGGACTTGTGCCACAGCTTGCTCTTTTATAGCTCTGTCATTGTAAGATACCAAAGTAGCGTGTTACTGAGTGGACTTGTGCCACAGCTTGCTCTTTTATAGCTCTGTCATTGTAAGATACCAAAGTAAGGTGTTACTAAGTGGACTTGTGTCACACCTTGCCCTTTTATAGCTCTGTCATTGTAAGATACAAAAGTAGCGTGTTACTAAGTGGGCTTGTGTCACACCTAGCTCTTTTATAGCTTTGTCATTGTAAGATACCAAAGTAGCGTGTTACTAAGTGGACTTGTGCCACAGCTTGCTCTTTTATAGCTCTGTCATTGTAAGATACCAAAGTAAGGTGTTACTAAGTGGACTTGTGTCACACCTTGCCCTTTTATAGCTCTGTCATTGTAAGATACAAAAGTAGCGTGTTACTAAGTGGGCTTGTGTCACACCTAGCTCTTTTATAGCTCTGTCATTGTAAGATACCAAAGTAGCGTGTTACTAAGTGGGCTTGTGTCACACCTAGCTCTTTTATAGCTCTGTCATTGTAAGATACAATAGTAGCGTGTTACTGAGTGGACTTGTGCCACAGCTTGCTCTTTTATAGCTCTGTCATTGTAAGATACCAAAGTAAGGTGTTACTAAGTGGACTTGTGTCACAGCTTGCTCTTTTATAGCTCTGTCATTGTAAGATACAAAAGTAGCGTGTTACTAAGTGGACTTGTGCCACAGCTTGCTCTTTTATAGCTCTGTCATTGTAAGATACCAAAGTAAGGTGTTACTAAGTGGACTTGTGTCACACCTTGCCCTTTTATAGCTCTGTCATTGTAAGATACCAAAGTAGCGTGTTACTGAGTGGACTTGTGCCACAGCTTGCTCTTTTATAGCTCTGTCATTGTAAGATACCAAAGTAAGGTGTTACTAAGTGGACTTGTGTCACACCTTGCCCTTTTATAGCTCTGTCATTGTAAGATACAAAAGTAGCGTGTTACTAAGTGGGCTTGTGTCACACCTAGCTCTTTTATAGCTCTGTCATTGTAAGATACCAAAGTAGCGTGTTATTGAGTGGACTTGTGCCACAGCTTGCTCTTTTATAGCTCTGTCATTGTAAGATACCAAAGTAAGGTGTTACTAAGTGGACTTGTGTCACACCTTGCCCTTTTATAGCTCTGTCATTGTAAGATACAAAAGTAGCGTGTTACTAAGTGGACTTGTGTCACACCTTGCCCTTTTATAGCTCTGTCATTGTAAGATACCAAAGTAGCGTGTTACTGAGTGGACTTGTGCCACAGCTTGCTCTTTTATAGCTCTGTCATTGTAAGATACCAAAGTAAGGTGTTACTAAGTGGACTTGTGTCACAGCTTGCTCTTTTATAGCTCTGTCATTGTAAGATACCAAAGTAGCGTGTTACTGAGTGGACTTGTGCCACAGCTTGCTCTTTTATAGCTCTGTCATTGTAAGATACCAAAGTAAGGTGTTACAAAGTGGACTTGTGTCACACCTTGCCCTTTTATAGCTCTGTCATTGTAAGATACAAAAGTAGCGTATTACTAAGTTAGCTTGTGTCACACCTAGCTCTTTTATAGCTCTGTCATTGTAAGATACCAAAGTAGCGTGTTACTAAGTGGACTTGTGCCACAGCTTGCTCTTTTATAGCTCTGTCATTGTAAGATACCAAAGTAAGGTGTTACTAAGTGGACTTGTGTCACACCTTGCCCTTTTATAGCTCTGTCATTGTAAGATACAAAAGTAGCGTGTTACTAAGTGGGCTTGTGTCACACCTAGCTCTTTTATAGCTCTGTCATTGTAAGATACCAAAGTAGCGTGTTACTAAGTGGGCTTGTGTCACACCTAGCTCTTTTATAGCTCTGTCATTGTACGATACCAAAGTAGCGTGTTACTGAGTGGACTTGTGCCACAGCTTGCTCTTTTATAGCTCTGTCATTGTAAGATACCAAAGTAAGGTGTTACTAAGTGGACTTGTGTCACAGCTTGCTCTTTTATAGCTCTGTCATTGTAAGATACAAAAGTAGCGTGTTACTAAGTGGGCTTGTGTCACACCTAGCTCTTTTATAGCTCTGTCATTGTAAGATACCAAAGTAGCGTGTTACTAAGTGGGCTTGTGTCACACCTAGCTCTTTTATAGCTCTGTCATTGTAAGATACCAAAGTAAGGTGTTACTAAGTGGACTTGTGCCACAGGTTGCTCTTTTATAGCTCTGTCATTGTAAGATACCAAAGTAGCGTGTTACTGAGTTTACTTGTGCCACAGCTTGCTCTTTTATAGCTCTCTCATTGTAAGATACCAAAGTAGCGTGTTACTAAGTGGGCTTGTGTCACACCTAGCTCTTTTATAGCTCTGTCATTGTAAGATACCAAAGTAGCGTGTTACTGAGTTTACTTGTGCCACAGCTTGCTCTTTTATAGCTCTCTCATTGTAAGATACCAAAGTAGCGTGTTACTGAGTTTACTTGTGCCACAGCTTGCTCTTTTATAGCTCTGTCATTGTAAGATACCAAAGTAAGGTGTTACTGAATGGACTTGTGTCACACCTAGCTCTTTTATAGCTCTGTCATTGTAAGATACCAAAGTAGCGTGTTACTGAGTTTACTTGTGCCACAGCTTGCTCTTTTATAGCTCTCTCATTGTAAGATACCAAAGTAGCGTGTTACTAAGTGGGCTTGTGTCACACCTAGCTCTTTTATAGCTCTGTCATTGTAAGATACAAAAGTAGCGTGTTACTAAGTGGACTTGTGTCACACCTTGCCCTTTTATAGCTCTGTCATTGGAAGATACCAAAGTAAGGTGTTACTAAGTGGACTTGTGTCACACCTTGCCCTTTTATAGCTCTGTCATTGTAAGATACAAAAGTAAGGTGTTACTAAGTGGACTTGTGTCACACCTTGCCCTTTTATAGCTCTGTCATTGTAAGATACCAAAGTAGCGTGTTACTGAGTGGGCTTGTGTCACAGCTTGCCCTTTGATAGCTCTGTCATTGTAAGATACCAAAGTAGCGTGTTACTGAGTGGGCTTGTGTCACAGCTTGCCCTTTGATAGCTCTGTCATTGTAAGATACCAAAGTAGCGTGTTACTAAGTGGACTTGTGTCACACCTAGCTCTTTTATAGCTCTGTCATTGTAAGATACCAAAGTAGCGTGTTACTAAGTGGGCTTGTGTCACACCTAGCTCTTTTATAGCTCTGTCATTGTAAGATACCAAAGTAAGGTGTTACTAAGTGGACTTGTGTCACACCTAGCTCTTTTATAGCTCTGTCATTGTAAGATACCAAAGTAGCGTGTTACTAAGTGGGCTTGTGTCACACCTAGCTCTTTTATAGCTCTGTCATTGTACGATACCAAAGTAAGGTGTTACTAAGTGGACTTGTGTCACACCTTGCCCTTTTATAGCTCTGTCATTGTAAGATACCAAAGTAAGGTGTTACTAAGTGGACTTGTGCCACAGCTTGCTCTTTTATAGCTCTCTCATTGTAAGATACCAAAGTAGCGTGTTACTGAGTTTACTTGTGCCACAGCTTGCTCTTTTATAGCTCTCTCATTGTAAGATACCAAAGTAGCGTGTTACTAAGTGGGCTTGTGTCACACCTAGCTCTTTTATAGCTCTGTCATTGTAAGATACCAAAGTAGCGTGTTACTGAGTTTACTTGTGCCACAGCTTGCTCTTTTATAGCTCTCTCATTGTAAGATACCAAAGTAGCGTGTTACTGAGTTTACTTGTGCCACAGCTTGCTCTTTTATAGCTCTCTCATTGTAAGATACCAAAGTAGCGTGTTACTAAGTGGGCTTGTGTCACACCTAGCTCTTTTATAGCTCTGTCATTGTAAGATACCAAAGTAGCGTGTTACTGAGTTTACTTGTGCCACACCTTGCTCTTTTATAGCTCTGTCATTGTAAGATACAAAAGTAGCGTGTTACTAAGTGGGCTTGTGTCACACCTAGCTCTTTTATAGCTCTCTCATTGTAAGATACCAAAGTAGCGTGTTACTAAGTGGACTTGTGTCACAGCTTGCTCTTTTATAGCTCTGTCATTGTAAGATACCAAAGTAGCGTGTTACTAAGTGGACTTGTGTCACAGCTTGCTCTTTTATAGCTCTGTCATTGTAAGATACAAAAGTAGCGTGTTACTAAGTGGGCTTGTGTCACACCTAGCTCTTTTATAGCTCTGTCATTGTAAGATACCAAAGTAGCGTGTTACTAAGTGGGCTTGTGTCACACCTAGCTCTTTTATAGCTCTGTCATTGTAAGATACCAAAGTAGCGTGTTACTAAGTGGGCTTGTGTCACACCTAGCTCTTTTATAGCTCTGTCATTGTAAGATACCAAAGTAGCGTGTTACTAAGTGGACTTGTGTCACAGCTTGCTCTTTTATAGCTCTGTCATTGTAAGATACAAAAGTAGCGTGTTACTAAGTGGGCATGTGTCACACCTAGCTCTTTTATAGCTCTGTCATTGTAAGATACAAAAGTAGCGTGTTACTAAGTGGGCTTGTGTCACACCTAGCTCTTTTATAGCTCTGTCATTGTAAGATACCAAAGTAGCGTGTTATTAAGTGGGCTTGTGTCACACCTAGCTCTTTTATAGCTCTGTCATTGTAAGATACCAAAGTAGCGTGTTACTAAGTGGACTTGTGTCACAGCTTGCTCTTTTATAGCTCTGTCATTGTAAGATACAAAAGTAGCGTGTTACTAAGTGGGCTTGTGTCACACCTAGCTCTTTTATAGCTCTCTCATTGTAAGATACCAAAGTAAGGTGTTACTAAGTGGACCTGTGTCACACCTTGCCCTTTTATAGCTCTGTCATTGTAAGATATACAAAGTAGCGTGTTACTGAGTGGACTTGTGCCACAGCTTGCTCTTTTATAGCTCTGTCATTGTAAGATACCAAAGTAAGGTGTTACTAAGTGGACTTGTGTCACACCTAGCTCTTTTATAGCTCTGTCATTGTAAGATACCAAAGTAGCGTGTTACTAAGTGGGCTTGTGTCACACCTAGCTCTTTTATAGCTCTGTCATTGTAAGATATACAAAGTAGCGTGTTACTAAGTGGACTTGTGTCACAGCTTGCTCTTTTATAGCTCTGTCATTGTAAGATACAAAAGTAGCGTGTTACTAAGTGGGCTTGTGTCACACCTAGCTCTTTTATAGCTCTGTCATTGTAAGATACCAAAGTAGCGTGTTACTAAGTGGGCTTGTGTCACACCTAGCTCTTTTATAGCTCTGTCATTGTAAGATACCAAAGTAGCGTGTTACTAAGTGGGCTTGTGTCACACCTAGCTCTTTTATAGCTCTGTCATTGTAAGATACCAAAGTAGCGTGTTACTAAGTGGACTTGTGTCACAGCTTGCTCTTTTATAGCTCTGTCATTGTAAGATACAAAAGTAGCGTGTTACTAAGTGGGCTTGTGTCACACCTAGCTCTTTTATAGCTCTGTCATTGTAAGATACCAAAGTAGCGTGTTACTAAGTGGGCTTGTGTCACACCTAGCTCTTTTATAGCTCTGTCATTGTAAGATACCAAAGTAGCGTGTTACTAAGTGGACTTGTGTCACAGCTTGCTCTTTTATAGCTCTGTCATTGTAAGATACAAAAGTAGCGTGTTACTACGTGGGCTTGTGTCACACCTAGCTCTTTTATAGCTCTCTCATTGTAAGATACCAAAGTAGCGTGTTACTAAGTGGACTTGTGTCACAGCTTGCTCTTTTATAGCTCTGTCATTGTAAGATACCAAAGTAGCGTGTTACTAAGTGGACTTGTGCCACAGCTTGCTCTTTTATAGCTCTGTCATTGTAAGATACCAAAGTAGCGTGTTACTAAGTGGACTTGTGTCACAGCTTGCTCTTTTATAGCTCTGTCATTGTAAGATACCAAAGTAGCGTGTTACTAAGTGGACTTGTGTCACACCTTGCCCTTTTATAGCTCTGTCATTGTAAGATACCAAAGTAGCGTGTTACTAAGTGGACTTGTGTCACACCTAGCTCTTTTATAGCTCTGTCATTGTAAGATATAAAAGTAGCGTGTTACTAAGTGGACTTGTGTCACACCTTGCCCTTTTATAGCTCTGTCATTGTAAGATACCAGAGTAAGGTGTTTCTAAGTGGACTTGTGTCACACCTTGCCCTTTTATAGCTCTGTCATTGTAAGATACCAATGTAGCGTGTTACTGAGTGGACTTGTGCCACAGCTTGCTCTTTTATAGCTCTCTCATTGTAAGATACCAAAGTAGCGTGTTACTAAGTGGGCTTGTGTCACACCTAGCTCTTTTATAGCTCTGTCATTGTAAGATACAAAAGTAAGGTGTTACTAAGTGGACTTGTGCCACAGCTTGCTCTTTTATAGCTCTGTCATTGTAAGATACCAAAGTAGCGTGTTACTGAGTGGACTTGTGCCACAGCTTGCTCTTTTATAGCTCTGTCATTGTAAGATACCAAAGTAAGGTGTTACTAAGTGGACTTGTGTCACACCTTGCCCTTTTATAGCTCTGTCATTGTAAGATACAAAAGTAGCGTGTTACTAAGTGGGCTTGTGTCACACCTAGCTCTTTTATAGCTCTGTCATTGTAAGATACCAAAGTAGCGTGTTACTAAATGGACTTGTGCCACAGCTTGCTCTTTTATAGCTCTGTCATTGTAAGATACCAAAGTAAGGTGTTACTAAGTGGACTTGTGTCACACCTTGCCCTTTTATAGCTCTGTCAT
Source organism: Prosapia bicincta (assembly GCA_036971475.1). Lineage (NCBI taxonomy): Eukaryota > Metazoa > Arthropoda > Insecta > Hemiptera > Cercopidae > Prosapia > Prosapia bicincta. The sequence continues at coordinate 2,987,488 of JBAIZL010000099.1, forward strand.
TGTAAGATACAAAAGTAGCGTGTTACTAATTGGGCTTGTGTCACACCTAGCTCTTTTATAGCTCTGTCATTGTAAGATACCAAAGTAGCGTGTTACTAAGTGGGCTTGTGTCACAACTAGCTCTTTTATAGCTCTGTCATTGTAAGATACCAAAGTAGCGTGTTACTGAGTGGACTTGTGCCACAGCTTGCTCTTTTATAGCTCTGTCATTGTAAGATACCAAAGTAAGGTGTTACTAAGTGGACTTGTGTCACAGCTTGCTCTTTTATAGCTCTGTCATTGTAAGATACAAAAGTAGCGTGTTACTAAGTGGACTTGTGCCACAGCTTGCTCTTTTATAGCTCTGTCATTGTAAGATACCAAAGTAAGGTGTTACTAAGTGGACCTGTGTCACACCTTGCCCTTTTATAGCTCTGTCATTGTAAGATATACAAAGTAGCGTGTTACTGAGTGGACTTGTGCCACAGCTTGCTCTTTTAGAGCTCTGTCATTGTAAGATACCAAAGTAAGGTGTTACTAAGTGGACTTGTGTCACACCTTGCCCTTTTATAGCTCTGTCATTGTAAGATACAAAAGTAGCGTGTTACTAAGTGGGCTTGTGTCACACCTAGCTCTTTTATAGCTCTGTCATTGTAAGATACCAAAGTAGCGTGTTACTGAGTGGACTTGTGCCACAGCTTGCTCTTTTATAGCTCTGTCATTGTAAGATACCAAAGTAAGGTGTTACTAAGTGGACTTGTGTCACACCTTGCCCTTTTATAGCTCTGTCATTGTAAGATACAAAAGTAGCGTGTTGCTAAGTGGACTTGTGTCACACCTTGCCCTTTTATAGCTCTGTCATTGTAAGATACCAAAGTAGCGTGTTACTGAGTGGACTTGTGCCACAGCTTGCTATTTTATAGCTCTGTCATTGTAAGATACCAAAGTAAGGTGTTACTAAGTGGACTTGTGTCACAGCTTGCTCTTTTATAGCTCTGTCATTGTAAGATACCAAAGTAGCGTGTTACTGAGTGGACTTGTGCCACAGCTTGCTCTTTTATAGCTCTGTCATTGTAAGATACCAAAGTAAGGTGTTACTAAGTGGACTTGTGTCACACCTTGCCCTTTTATAGCTCTGTCATTGTAAGATACAAAAGTAGCGTGTTACTAAGTGGGCTTGTGTCACACCTAGCTCTTTTATAGCTCTGTCATTGTAAGATACCAAAGTAGCGTGTTACTAAGTGGACTTGTGCCACAGCTTGCTCTTTTATAGCTCTGTCATTGTAAGATACCAAAGTAAGGTGTTACTAAGTGGACTTGTGTCACACCTTGCCCTTTTATAGCTCTGTCATTGTAAGATACAAAAGTAGCGTGTTACTAAGTGGGCTTGTGTCACACCTAGCTCTTTTATAGCTCTGTCATTGTAAGATACCAAAGTAGCGTGTTACTGAGTTTACTTGTGCCACAGCTTGCTCTTTTATAGCTCTCTCATTGTAAGATACCAAAGTAGCGTGTTACTGAGTTTACTTGTGCCACAGCTTGCTTTTTTATAGCTCTCTCATTGTAAGATACCAAAGTAGCGTGTTACTAAGTGGGCTTGTGTCACACCTTGCCCTTTTATAGCTCTGTCATTGTAAGATACAAAAGTAGCGTGTTACTAAGTGGGCTTGTGTCACACCTAGCTCTTTTATAGCTCTGTCATTGTAAGATACCAAAGTAGCGTGTTACTAAGTGGGCTTGTGTCACACCTAGCTCTTTTATAGCTCTGTCATTGTAAGATACCAAAGTAGCGTGTTACTGAGTGGACTTGTGTCACACCTAGCTCTTTTATAGCTCTGTCATTGTAAGATACCAAAGTAGCATGTTACTAAGTGGACTTGTGTCACAGCTTGCTCTTTTATCGCTCTCTCATTGTAAGATACCAAAGTAGCGTGTTACTAAGTGGACTTGTGTCACAGCTTGCTCTTTTATAGCTCTCTCATTGTAAGATACCAAAGTAGCGTGTTACTAAGTGGACTTGTGTCACAGCTTGCTCTTTTATAGCTCTCTCATTGTAAGATACCAAAGTAGCGTGTTACTAAGTTTACTTGTGTCACAGCTTGCTCTTTTATAGCTCTGTCATTGTAAGATACCAAAGTAGCATGTTACTAAGTGGACTTGTGTCACAGCTTGCTCTTTTATAGCTCTCTCATTGTAAGATACCAAAGTAGCGTGTTACTAAGTGGACTTGTGTCACAGCTTGCTCTTTTATAGCTCTCTCATTGTAAGATACCAAAGTAGCGTGTTACTAAGTGGACTTGTGTCACAGCTTGCTCTTTTATAGCTCTCTCATTGTAAGATACCAAAGTAGCGTGTTACTAAGTGGACTTGTGTCACAGCTTGCTCTTTTATAGCTCTCTCATTGTAAGATACCAAAGTAGCGTGTTACTAAGTGGACTTGTGTCACAGCTTGCTCTTTTATAGCTCTGTCATTGTAAGATACCAAAGTAGCGTGTTACTAAGTGGACTTGTGTCACACCTTGCTCTTTTAGAGCTCTGTCATTGTAAGATACCAAAGTAGCGTGTTACTAAGTGGACTTGTGTCACAGCTTGATCTTTTATAGCTCTCTCATTGTAAGATACCAAAGTAGCGTGTTACTAAGTGGACTTGTGTCACAGCTTGCTCTTTTATAGCTCTGTCATTGTAAGATACCAAAGTAGCGTGTTACTAAGTGGACTTGTGTCACAGCTTGCTCTTTTATAGCTCTGTCATTGTAAGATACCAAAGTAGCGTGTTACTAAGTGGACTTGTGTCACAGCTTGTTCTTTTATAGCTCTCTCATTGTAAGATACCAAAGTAGCGTGTTACTAAGTGGGCTTGTGTCACAGCTTGCTCTTTTATAGCTCTCTCATTGTAAGATACCAAAGTAGCGTGTTACTGAGTTTACTTGTGCCACAGCTTGCTCTTTTATAGCTCTCTCATTGTAAGATACCAAAGTAGCGTGTTACTAAGTGGGCTTGTGTCACACCTATCTCTTTTATAGCTCTCTCATTGTAAGATACCAAAGTAGCGTGTTACTAAGTGGACTTGTGTCACACCTTGCCCTTTTATAGCTCTGTCATTGGAAGATACCAAAGTAAGGTGTTACTAAGTGGACTTGTGTCACACCTTGCCCTTTTATAGCTCTGTCATTGTAAGATACAAAAGTAAGGTGTTACTAGTGGACTTGTGTCACACCTTGCCCTTTTATAGCTCTGTCATTGTAAGATACCAAAGTAGCGTTTTACTGAGTGGGCTTGTGTCACAGCTTGCCCTTTGATAGCTCTGTCATTGTAAGATACCAAAGTAGCGTGTTACTGAGTGGGCTTGTGTCACAGCTTGCCCTTTGATAGCTCTGTCATTGTAAGATACCAAAGTAGCGTGTTACTAAGTGGGCTTGTGTCACACCTAGCTCTTTTATAGCTCTGTCATTGTAAGATACCAAAGTAGCCTGTTACTAAGTGGGCTTGTGTCACACCTAGCTCTTTTATAGCTCTGTCTTTGTAAGATACCAAAGTAAGGTGTTACTAAGTGGACTTGTGTCACACCTAGCTCTTTTATAGCTCTGTCATTGTAAGATACCAAAGTAGCGTGTTACTAAGTGGGCTTGTGTCACACCTAGCTCTTTTATAGCTCTGTCATTGTAAGATACCAAAGTAAGGTGTTACTAAGTGGGCTTGTGTCACACCTAGCTCTTTTATAGCTCTGTCATTGTAAGATACCAAAGTAGCCTGTTACTAAGTGGGCTTGTGTCACACCTAGCTCTTTTATATCTCTGTCTTTGTAAGATACCAAAGTAAGGTGTTACTAAGTAGACTTGTGTCACACCTAGCTCTTTTATAGCTCTGTCATTGTAAGATACCAAAGTAGCGTGTTACTAAGTGGGCTTGTGTCACACCTAGCTCTTTTATAGCTCTGTCATTGTAAGATACCAAAGTAGCGTGTTACTAAGTGGGCTTGTGTCACACCTAGCTCTTTTATAGCTCTCTCATTGTAAGATACCAAAGTAGCGTGTTACTAAGTGGACTTGTGTCACAGCTTGCTCTTTTATAGCTCTGTCATTGTAAGATACCAAAGTAGCGAGTTACTAAGTGGACTTGTGTCACAGCTTGCTCTTTTATAGCTCTGTCATTGTAAGATAACAAAGTAGCGTGTTACTAAGTGGGCTTGTGTCACACCTAGCTCTTTTATAGCTCTGTCATTGTAAGATACCAAAGTAGCGTGTTACTAAGTGGGCTTGTGTCACACCTAGCTCTTTTATAGCTCTGTCATTGTAAGATACCAAAGTAGCGTGTTACTAAGTGGACTTGTGTCACAGCTTGCTCTTTTATAGCTCTGTCATTGTAAGATACAAAAGTAGCGTGTTACTAAGTGGGCTTGTGTCACACCTAGCTCTTTTATAGCTCTGTCATTGTAAGATACAAAAGTAGCGTGTTACTAAGTGGGCTTGTGTCACACCTAGCTCTTTTATAGCTCTGTCATTGTAAGATACCAAAGTAGCGTGTTACTAAGTGGGCTTGTTTCACACCTAGCTCTTTTATAGCTCTCTCATTGTAAGATACCAAAGTAGCGTGTTACTAAGTGGACTTGTGTCACAGCTTGCTCTTTTATAGCTCTGTCATTGTAAGATACCAAAGTAGCGTGTTACTAAGTGGACTTGTGTCACAGCTTGCTCTTTTATAGCTCTGTCATTGTAAGATACCAAAGTAGCGTGTTACTAAGTGGGCTTGTGTCACACCTAGCTCTTTTATAGCTCTGTCATTGTAAGATACCAAAGTAGCGTGTTACTAAGTGGACTTGTGTCACACCTTGATCTTTTATAGCTCTGTCATTGTAAGATACCAAAGTAGCGTGTTACTAAGTGGACTTGTGTCACAGCTTGCTCTTTTATAGCTCTGTCATTGTAAGATACCAAAGTAGCGTGTTACTAAGTGGACTTGTGTCACACCTTGCCCTTTTATAGCTCTGTCATTGTAAGATACCAAAGTAGCGTGTTACTAAGTGGACTTGTGTCACACCTTGCCCTTTTATAGCTCTGTCATTGTAAGATACCAAAGTAGCGTGTTACTAAGTGGGCTTGTGTCACACCTAGCTCTTTTATAGCTCTGTCATTGTAAGATACCAAAGTAGCGTGTTACTAAGTGGACTTGTGTCACACCTTGCCCTTTTATAGCTCTGTCATTGTAAGATACCAAAGTAGCGTGTTACTAAGTGGGCTTGTGTCACACCTAGCTCTTTTATAGCTCTGTCATTGTAAGATACCAAAGTAGCGTGTTACTAAGTGGACTTGTGTCACACCTTGCCCTTTTATAGCTCTGTCATTGTAAGATACCAAAGTAGGGTGTTACTAAGTGGGCTTGTGTCACACCTAGCTCTTTTATAGCTCTGTCATTGTAAGATACCAAAGTAGCGTGTTACTGATTGGACTTGTGCCACAGCTTGCTCTTTTATAGCTCTGTCATTGTAAGATACCAAAGTAGCGTTGTTACTAAGTGGGCTTGTGTCACACCTAGCTCTTTTATAGCTCTGTCATTGTAAGATACAAAAGTAAGGTGTTACTAAGTGGACTTGTGCCACAGCTTGCTCTTTTATAGCTCTGTCATTGTAAGATACCAAAGTAGCGTGTTACTGAGTGGACTTGTGCCACAGCTTGCTCTTTTATAGCTCTGTCATTGTAAGATACCAAAGTAAGGTGTTACTAAGTGGACTTGTGTCACACCTTGCCCTTTGATAGCTCTGTCATTGTAAGATACAAAAGTAGCGTGTTACTAAGTGGGCTTGTGTCACACCTAGCTCTTTTATAGCTCTGTCATTGTAAGATACCAAAGTAGCGTGTTACTAAGTGGACTTGTGCCACAGCTTGCTCTTTTATAGCTCTGTCATTGTAAGATACCAAAGTAAGGTGTTACTAAGTGGACTTGTGTCACACCTTGCCCTTTTATAGCTCTGTCATTGTAAGATACAAAAGTAGCGTGTTACTAAGTGGGCTTGTGTCACACCTAGCTCTTTTATAGCTCTGTCATTGTAAGATACCAAAGTAGCGTGTTACTAAGTGGGCTTGTGTCACACCTAGCTCTTTTATAGCTCTGTCATTGTAAGATACCATAGTAGCGTGTTACTGAGTGGACTTGTGCCACAGCTTGCTCTTTTATAGCTCTGTCATTGTAAGATACCAAAGTAAGGTGTTACTAAGTGGACTTGTGTCACAGCTTGCTCTTTTATAGCTCTGTCATTGTAAGATACAAAAGTAGCGTGTTACTAAGTGGACTTGTGCCACAGCTTGCTCTTTTATAGCTCTGTCATTGTAAGATACCAAAGTAAGGTGTTACTAAGTGGACTTGTGTCACACCTTGCCCTTTTATAGCTCTGTCATTGTAAGATACCAAAGTAGCGTGTTACTGAGTGGACTTGTGCCACAGCTTGCTCTTTTATAGCTCTGTCATTGTAAGATACCAAAGTAAGGTGTTACTAAGTGGACTTGTGTCACACCTTGCCCTTTTATAGCTCTGTCATTGTAAGATACAAAAGTAGCGTGTTACTAAGTGGGCTTGTGTCACACCTAGCTCTTTTATAGCTCTGTCATTGTAAGATACCAAAGTAGCGTGTTATTGAGTGGACTTGTGCCACAGCTTGCTCTTTTATAGCTCTGTCATTGTAAGATACCAAAGTAAGGTGTTACTAAGTGGACTTGTGTCACATCTTGCCCTTTTATAGCTCTGTCATTGTAAGATACAAAAGTAGCGTGTTATTAAGTGGACTTGTGTCACACCTTGCCCTTTTATAGCTCTGTCATTGTAAGATACCAAAGTAGCGTGTTACTGAGTGGACTTGTGCCACAGCTTGCTCTTTTATAGCTCTGTCATTGTAAGATACCAAAGTAAGGTGTTACTAAGTGGACTTGTGTCACAGCTTGCTCTTTTATAGCTCTGTCATTGTAAGATACCAAAGTAGCGTGTTACTGAGTGGACTTGTGCCACAGCTTGCTCTTTTATAGCTCTGTCATTGTAAGATACCAAAGTAAGGTGTTACAAAGTGGACTTGTGTCACACCTTGCCCTTTTATAGCTCTGTCATTGTAAGATACAAAAGTAGCGTGTTACTAAGTGGGCTTGTGTCACACCTAGCTCTTTTATAGCTCTGTCATTGTAAGATACCAAAGTAGCGTATTACTAAGTGGACTTGTGCCACAGCTTGCTCTTTTATAGCTCTGTCATTGTAAGATACCAAAGTAAGGTGTTACTAAGTGGACTTGTGTCACACCTTGCCCTTTTATAGCTCTGTCATTGTAAGATACAAAAGTAGCGTGTTACTAAGTGGGCTTGTGTCACACCTAGCTCTTTTATAGCTCTGTCATTGTAAGATACCAAAGTAGCGTGTTACTGAGTGGACTTGTGCCACAGCTTGCTCTTTTATAGCTCTGTCATTGTAAGATACCAAAGTAAGGTGTTACTAAGTGGACTTGTGTCACAGCTTGCTCTTTTATAGCTCTGTCATTGTAAGATACAAAAGTAGCGTGTTACTAAGTGGGCTTGTGTCACACCTAGCTCTTTTATAGCTCTGTCATTGTAAGATACCAAAGTAGCGTGTTACTAAGTGGGCTTGTGTCACACCTAGCTCTTTTATAGCTCTGTCATTGTAAGATACCAAAGTAAGGTGTTACTAAGTGGACTTGTGCCACAGCTTGCTCTTTTATAGCTCTGTCATTGTAAGATACCAAAGTAGCGTGTTACTGAGTTTACTTGTGCCACAGCTTGCTCTTTTATAGCTCTCTCATTGTAAGATACCAAAGTAGCGTGTTACTAAGTGGGCTTGTGTCACACCTAGCTCTTTTATAGCTCTGTCATTGTAAGATACCAAAGTAGCGTGTTACTGAGTTTACTTGTGCCACAGCTTGCTCTTTTATAGCTCTCTCATTGTAAGATACCAAAGTAGCGTGTTACTGAGTTTACTTGTGCCACAGCTTGCTCTTTTATAGCTCTGTCATTGTAAGATACCAAAGTAAGGTGTTACTGAATGGACTTGTGTCACACCTAGCTCTTTTATAGCTCTGTCATTGTAAGATACCAAAGTAGCGTGTTACTGAGTTTACTTGTGCCACAGCTTGCTCTTTTATAGCTCTCTCATTGTAAGATACCAAAGTAGCGTGTTACTAAGTGGGCTTGTGTCACACCTAGCTCTTTTATAGCTCTGTCATTGTAAGATACAAAAGTAGCGTGTTACTAAGTGGACTTGTGTCACACCTTGCCCTTTTATAGCTCTGTCATTGGAAGATACCAAAGTAAGGTGTTACTAAGTGGACTTGTGTCACACCTTGCCCTTTTATAGCTCTGTCATTGTAAGATACAAAAGTAAGGTGTTACTAAGTGGACTTGTGTCACACCTTGCCCTTTTATAGCTCTGTCATTGTAAGATACCAAAGTAGCGTGTTACTGAGTGGGCTTGTGTCACAGCTTGCCCTTTGATAGCTCTGTCATTGTAAGATACCAAAGTAGCGTGTTACTGAGTGGGCTTGTGTCACAGCTTGCCCTTTGATAGCTCTGTCATTGTAAGATACCAAAGTAGCGTGTTACTAAGTGGACTTGTGTCACACCTAGCTCTTTTATAGCTCTGTCATTGTAAGATACCAAAGTAGCGTGTTACTAAGTGGGCTTGTGTCACACCTAGCTCTTTTATAGCTCTGTCATTGTAAGATACCAAAGTAAGGTGTTACTAAGTGGACTTGTGTCACACCTAGCTCTTTTATAGCTCTGTCATTGTAAGATACCAAAGTAGCGTGTTACTAAGTGGGCTTGTGTCACACCTAGCTCTTTTATAGCTCTGTCATTGTAAGATACCAAAGTAAGGTGTTACTAAGTGGACTTGTGTCACACCTTGCCCTTTTATAGCTCTGTCATTGTAAGATACCAAAGTAAGGTGTTACTAAGTGGACTTGTGCCACAGCTTGCTCTTTTATAGCTCTCTCATTGTAAGATACCAAAGTAGCGTGTTACTGAGTTTACTTGTGCCACAGCTTGCTCTTTTATAGCTCTCTCATTGTAAGATACCAAAGTAGCGTGTTACTAAGTGGGCTTGTGTCACACCTAGCTCTTTTATAGCTCTGTCATTGTAAGATACCAAAGTAGCGTGTTACTGAGTTTACTTGTGCCACAGCTTGCTCTTTTATAGCTCTCTCATTGTAAGATACCAAAGTAGCGTGTTACTGAGTTTACTTGTGCCACAGCTTGCTCTTTTATAGCTCTGTCATTGTAAGATACCAAAGTAAGGTGTTACTGAATGGACTTGTGTCACACCTAGCTCTTTTATAGCTCTGTCATTGTAAGATACCAAAGTAGCGTGTTACTGAGTTTACTTGTGCCACAGCTTGCTCTTTTATAGCTCTCTCATTGTAAGATACCAAAGTAGCGTGTTACTAAGTGGGCTTGTGTCACACCTAGCTCTTTTATAGCTCTGTCATTGTAAGATACAAAAGTAGCGTGTTACTAAGTGGACTTGTGTCACACCTTGCCCTTTTATAGCTCTGTCATTGTAAGATACCAAAGTAAGGTGTTACTAAGTGGACTTGTGTCACACCTTGCCCTTTTATAGCTCTGTCATTGTAAGATACCAAAGTAGCGTGTTACTGAGTGGGCTTGTGTCACAGCTTGCCCTTTGATAGCTCTGTCATTGTAAGATACCAAAGTAGCGTGTTACTGAGTGGGCTTGTGTCACAGCTTGCCCTTTGATAGCTCTGTCATTGTAAGATACCAAAGTAGCGTGTTACTGAGTGGGCTTGTGTCACAGCTTGCCCTTTGATAGCTCTGTCATTGTAAGATACCAAAGTAGCGTGTTACTGAGTGGGCTTGTGTCACAGCTTGCCCTTTGATAGCTCTGTCATTGTAAGATACCAAAGTAGCGTGTTACTGAGTGGGCTTGTGTCACAGCTTGCCCTTTGATAGCTCTGTCATTGTAAGATACCAAAGTAAGGTGTTACTAAGTGGACTTGTGTCACACCTTGCCCTTTTATAGCTCTGTCATTGTAAGATACAAAAGTAAGGTGTTACTAAGTGGACTTGTGTCACACCTTGCCCTTTTATAGCTCTGTCATTGTAAGATACCAAAGTAGCGTGTTACTGAGTGGGCTTGTGTCACAGCTTGCCCTTTGATAGCTCTGTCATTGTAAGATACCAAAGTAGCGTGTTACTGAGTGGGCTTGTGTCACAGCTTGCCCTTTGATAGCTCTGTCATTGTAAGATACCAAAGTAGCGTGTTACTGAGTGGGCTTGTGTCACAGCTTGCCCTTTGATAGCTCTGTCATTGTAAGATACCAAAGTAGCGTGTTACTGAGTGGGCTTGTGTCACAGCTTGCCCTTTGATAGCTCTGTCATTGTAAGATACCAAAGTAGCGTGTTAGTGAGTGGCCTTGTGTCACAGCTTGCCCTTTGATAGCTCTGTCATTGTAAGATACCAAAGTAGCGTGTTCCTGAGTGGGCTTGTGTCACAGCTTGCCCTTTGATAGCTCTGTCATTGTAAGATACCAAAGTAGCGTGTTACTGAGTGGGCTTGTGTCACAGCTTGCCCTTTGATAGCTCTGTCATTGTAAGATACCAAAGTAGCGTGTTACTGAGTGGACTTGTGCCACAGCTTGCTCTTTTATAGCTCTGTCATTGTAAGATACCAAAGTAGCGTGTTACTAAGTGGGCTTGTGTCACAGCTTGCTCTTTTATAGCTCTGTCATTGTAAGATACCAAAGTAGCGTGTTAATAAGTGGACTTGTGTCACACCTTGCTCTTTTATAGCTCTGTCATTGTAAGATACCAAAGTAGCGTGTTACTAAGTGGACTTGTGTCACACCTTGCCCTTTTATAGCTCTGTCATTGTAAGATACCAAAGTAGGGTGTTACTAAGTGGGCTTGTGTCACACCTAGCTCTTTTATAGCTCTGTCATTGTAAGATACCTAAGTAGCGTGTTACTGATTGCACTTGTGCCACAGCTTGCTCTTTTATAGCTCTGTCATTGTAAGATACCAAAGTAGCGTGTTACTAAGTGGGCTTGTGTCACACCTAGCTCTTTTATAGCTCTGTCATTGTAAGATACAAAAGTAAGGTGTTACTAAGTGGACTTGTGCCACAGCTTGCTCTTTTATAGCTTTGTCATTGTAAGATACCAAAGTAGCGTGTTACTGAGTGGACTTGTGCCACAGCTTGCTCTTTTATAGCTTTGTCATTGTAAGATACCAAAGTAAGGTGTTACTAAGTGGACTTGTGTCACACCTTGCCCTTTTATAGCTCTGTCATTGTAAGATACAAAAGTAGCGTGTTACTAAGTGGGCTTGTGTCACACCTAGCTCTTTTATAGCTCTGTCATTGTAAGATACCAAAGTAGCGTGTTACTAAGTGGACTTGTGCCACAGCTTGCTCTTTTATAGCTCTGTCATTGTAAGATACCAAAGTAAGGTGTTACTAAGTGGACTTGTGTCACACCTTGCCCTTTTATAGCTCTGTCATTGTAAGATACAAAAGTAGCGTGTTACTAAGTGGGCTTGTGTCACACCTAGCTCATTTATAGCTCTGTCATTGTAAGATACCAAAGTAGCGTGTTACTAAGTGGGCTTGTGTCACACCTAGCTCTTTTATAGCTCTGTCATTGTAAGATACCATAGTAGCGTGTTACTGAGTGGACTTGTGCCACAGCTTGCTCTTTTATAGCTCTGTCATTGTAAGATACCAAAGTAAGGTGTTACTAAGTGGACTTGTGTCACAGCTTGCTCTTTTATAGCTCTGTCATTGTAAGATACAAAAGTAGCGTGTTACTAAGTGGACTTGTGCCACAGCTTGCTCTTTTATAGCTCTGTCATTGTAAGATACCAAAGTAAGGTGTTACTAAGTGGACTTGTGTCACACCTTGCCCTTTTATAGCTCTGTCATTGTAAGATACCAAAGTAGCGTGTTACTGAGTGGACTTGTGCCACAGCTTGCTCTTTTATAGCTCTGTCATTGTAAGATACCAAAGTAAGGTGTTACTAAGTGGACTTGTGTCACACCTTGCCCTTTTATAGCTCTGTCATTGTAAGATACAAAAGTAGCGTGTTACTAAGTGGGCTTGTGTCACACCTAGCTCTTTTATAGCTCTGTCATTGTAAGATACCAAAGTAGCGTGTTATTGAGTGGACTTGTGCCACAGCTTGCTCTTTTATAGCTCTGTCATTGTAAGATACCAAAGTAAGGTGTTACTAAGTGGACTTGTGTCACACCTTGCCCTTTTATAGCTCTGTCATTGTAAGATACAAAAGTAGCGTGTTACTAAGTGGACTTGTGTCACACCTTGCCCTTTTATAGCTCTGTCATTGTAAGATACCAAAGTAGCGTGTTACTGAGTGGACTTTTGCCACAGCTTGCTCTTTTATAGCTCTGTCATTGTAAGATACCAAAGTAAGGTGTTACTAAGTGGACTTGTGTCACAGCTTGCTCTTTTATAGCTCTGTCATTGTAAGATACCAAAGTAGCGTGTTACTGAGTGGACTTGTGCCACAGCTTGCTCTTTTATAGCTCTGTCATTGTAAGATACCAAAGTAAGGTGTTACAAAGTGGACTTGTGTCACACCTTGCCCTTTTATAGCTCTGTCATTGTAAGATACAAAAGTAGCGTGTTACTAAGTGGGCTTGTGTCACACCTAGCTCTTTTATAGCTCTGTCATTGTAAGATACCAAAGTAGCGTGTTACTAAGTGGACTTGTGCCACAGCTTGCTCTTTTATAGCTCTGTCATTGTAAGATACCAAAGTAAGGTGTTACTAAGTGGACTTGTGTCACACCTTGCCCTTTTATAGCTCTGTCATTGTAAGATACAAAAGTAGCGTGTTACTAAGTTGGCTTGTGTCACACCTAGCTCTTTTATAGCTCTGTCATTGTAAGATACCAAAGTAGCGTGTTACTAAGTGGGCTTGTGTCACACCTAGCTCTTTTATAGCTCTGTCATTGTAAGATACCAAAGTAGCGTGTTACTGAGTGGACTTGTGCCACAGCTTGCTCTTTTATAGCTCTGTCATTGTAAGATACCAAAGTAAGGTGTTACTAAGTGGACTTGTGTCACAGCTTGCTCTTTTATAGCTCTGTCATTGTAAGATACAAAAGTAGCGTGTTACTAAGTGGGCTTGTGTCACACCTAGCTCTTTTATAGCTCTGTCATTGTAAGATACCAAAGTAGCGTGTTACTAAGTGGGCTTGTGTCACACCTAGCTCTTTTATAGCTCTGTCATTGTAAGATACCAAAGTAAGGTGTTACTAAGTGGACTTGTGCCACAGCTTGCTCTTTTATAGCTCTGTCATTGTAAGATACCAAAGTAGCGTGTTACTGAGTTTACTTGTGCCACAGCTTGCTCTTTTATAGCTCTCTCATTGTAAGATACCAAAGTAGCGTGTTACTAAGTGGGCTTGTGTCACACCTAGCTCTTTTATAGCTCTGTCATTGTAAGATACCAAAGTAGCGTGTTACTGAGTTTACTTGTGCCACAGCTTGCTCTTTTATAGCTCTCTCATTGTAAGATACCAAAGTAGCGTGTTACTGAGTTTACTTGTGCCACAGCTTGCTCTTTTATAGCTCTGTCATTGTAAGATACCAAAGTAAGGTGTTACTGAATGGACTTGTGTCACACCTAGCTCTTTTATAGCTCTGTCATTGTAAGATACCAAAGTAGCGTGTTACTGAGTTTACTTGTGCCACAGCTTGCTCTTTTATAGCTCTCTCATTGTAAGATACCAAAGTAGCGTGTTACTAAGTGGGCTTGTGTCACACCTAGCTCTTTTATAGCTCTGTCATTGTAAGATACAAAAGTAGCGTGTTACTAAGTGGACTTGTGTCACACCTTGCCCTTTTATAGCTCTGTCATTGTAAGATACCAAAGTAAGGTGTTACTAAGTGGACTTGTGTCACACCTTGCCCTTTTATAGCTCTGTCATTGTAAGATACAAAAGTAAGGTGTTACTAAGTGGACTTGTGTCACACCTTGCCCTTTTATAGCTCTGTCATTGTAAGATACTAAAGTAGCGTGTTACTGAGTGGGCTTGTGTCACAGCTTGCCCTTTGATAGCTCTGTCATTGTAAGATACCAAAGTAGCGTGTTATTGAGTGGGCTTGTGTCACAGCTTGCCCTTTGATAGCTCTGTCATTGTAAGATACCAAAGTAGCGTGTTACTGAGTGGGCTTGTGTCACAGCTTGCCCTTTGATAGCTCTGTCATTGTAAGATACCAAAGTAGCGTGTTACTGAGTGGGCTTGTGTCACAGCTTGCCCTTTGATAGCTCTGTCATTGTAAGATACCAAAGTAGCGTGTTACTGAGTGGGCTTGTGTCACAGCTTGCCCTTTGATAGCTCTGTCATTGTAAGATACCAAAGTAAGGTGTTACTAAGTGGACTTGTGTCACACCTTGCCCTTTTATAGCTCTGTCATTGTAAGATACAAAAGTAAGGTGTTACTAAGTGGACTTGTGTCACACCTTGCCCTTTTATAGCTCTGTCATTGTAAGATACCAAAGTAGCGTGTTACTGAGTGGGCTTGTGTCACAGCTTGCCCTTTGATAGCTCTGTCATTGTAAGATACCAAAGTAGCGTGTTACTGAGTGGGCTTGTGTCACAGCTTGCCCTTTGATAGCTCTGTCATTGTAAGATACCAAAGTAGCGTGTTACTGAGTGGGCTTGTGTCACAGCTTGCCCTTTGATAGCTCTGTCATTGTAAGATACCAAAGTAGCGTGTTACTGAGTGGGCTTGTGTCACAGCTTGCCCTTTGATAGCTCTGTCATTGTAAGATACCAAAGTAGCGTGTTAGTGAGTGGGCTTGTGTCACAGCTTGCCCTTTGATAGCTCTGTCATTGTAAGATACCAAAGTAGCGTGTTCCTGAGTGGGCTTGTGTCACAGCTTGCCCTTTGATAGCTCTGTCATTGTAAGATACCAAAGTAGCGTGTTACTGAGTGGGCTTGTGTCACAGCTTGCCCTTTGATAGCTCTGTCATTGTAAGATACCAAAGTAGCGTGTTACTGAGTGGACTTGTGCCACAGCTTGCTCTTTTATAGCTCTGTCATTGTAAGATACCAAAGTAGCGTGTTACTAAGTGGGCTTGTGTCACAGCTTGCTCTTTTATAGCTCTGTCATTGTAAGATACCAAAGTAGCGTGTTAATAAGTGGACTTGTGTCACACCTTGCTCTTTTATAGCTCTGTCATTGTAAGATACCAAAGTAGCGTGTTACTGAGTGGACTTGTGCCACACCTTGCTCTTTTATAGCTCTGTCATTGTAAGATACCAAAGTAGCGTGTTACTGAGTGGGCTTGTGTCACAGCTTGCCCTTTTATAGCTCTGTCATTGTAAGATACCAAAGTAGCGTGTTACTGAGTGGGCTTGTGTCACAGCTTGCCCTTTGATAGCTCTGTCATTGTAAGATACCAAAGTAGCGTGTTACTAAGTGGGCTTGTGTCACAGCTTGCCCTTTTATAGCTCTGTCATTGTAAGATACCAAAGTAGCGTGTTACTAAGTGGACTTGTGTCACACCTTGATCTTTTATAGCTCTGTCATTGTAAGATACCAAAGTAGCGTGTTACTAAGTGGACTTGTGTCACAGCTTGCTCTTTTATAGCTCTGTCATTGTAAGATACCAAAGTAGCGTGTTACTAAGTGGACTTGTGTCACACCTTGCCCTTTTATAGCTCTGTCATTGTAAGATACCAAAGTAGCGTGTTACAAAGTGGACTTGTGTCACACCTTGCCCTTTTATAGCTCTGTCATTGTAAGATACCAAAGTAGCGTGTTACTAAGTGGGCTTGTGTCACACCTAGCTCTTTTATAGCTCTGTCATTGTAAGATACCAAAGTAGCGTGTTACTAAGTGGACTTGTGTCACACCTTGCCCTTTTATAGCTCTGTCATTGTAAGATACCAAAGTAGCGTGTTACTAAGTGGGCTTGTGTCACACCTAGCTCTTTTATAGCTCTGTCATTGTAAGATACCAAAGTAGCGTGTTACTAAGTGGACTTGTGTCACACCTTGCCCTTTTATAGCTCTGTCATTGTAAGATACCAAAGTAGGGTGTTACTAAGTGGGCTTGTGTCACACCTAGCTCTTTTATAGCTCTGTCATTGTAAGATACCAAAGTAGCGTGTTACTGATTGGACTTGTGCCACAGCTTGCTCTTTTATAGCTCTGTCATTGTAAGATACCAAAGTAGCGTGTTACTAAGTGGACTTGTGTCACACCTTGCCCTTTTATAGCTCTGTCATTGTAAGATACCAAAGTAGCGTGTTACTGAGTGGACTTGTGCCACAGCTTGCTCTTTTATAGCTCTGTCATTGTAAGATACCAAAGTAGCGTGTTACTAAGTGGACTTGTGTCACAGCTTGCTCTTTTATAGCTCTGTCATTGTAAGATACCAAAGTAGCGTGTTACTAAGTGGACTTGTGTCACATCTTGCCCTTTTATAGCTCTGTCATTGTAAGATACCAAAGTAGCGTGTTACTGAGTGGACTTGTGCCACAGCTTGCTCTTTTATAGCTCTGTCATTGTAAGATACCAAAGTAGCGTGTTACTAAGTGGACTTGTGTCACACCTTGATCTTTTATAGCTCTGTCATTGTAAGATACCAAAGTAGCGTGTTACTAAGTGGACTTGTGTCACACCTTGCCCTTTTATAGCTCTGTCATTGTAAGATACCAAAGTAGCGGGTTACTAAGTGGACTTGTGTCACACCTTGCCCTTTTATAGCTCTGTCATTGTAAGATACCAAAGTAGCGTGTTACTAAGTGGACTTGTGTCACACCTTGCCCTTTTATAGCTCTGTCATTGTAAGATACCAAAGTAGCGTGTTACTAAGTGGACTTGTGTCACACCTAGCTCTTTTATAGCTCTGTCATTGTAAGATATAAAAGTAGCGTGTTACTAAGTGGACTTGTGTCACACCTTGCCCTTTTATAGCTCTGTCATTGTAAGATACCAAAGTAAGGTGTTACTAAGTGGACTTGTGTCACACCTTGCCCTTTTATAGCTCTGTCATTGTAAGATACCAATGTAGCGTGTTACTGAGTGGACTTGTGCCACAGCTTGCTCTTTTATAGCTCTCTCATTGTAAGATACCAAAGTAGCGTGTTACTAAGTGGGCTTGTGTCACACCTAGCTCTTTTATAGCTCTGTCATTGTAAGATACAAAAGTAATTTGTTACTAAGTGGACTTGTGCCACAGCTTGCTCTTTTATAGCTCTGTCATTGTAAGATACCAAAGTAGCGTGTTACTGAGTGGACTTGTGCCACAGCTTGCTCTTTTATAGCTCTGTCATTGTAAGATACCAAAGTAAGGTGTTACTAAGTGGACTTGTGTCACACCTTGCCCTTTTATAGCTCTGTCATTGTAAGATACAAAAGTAGCGTGTTACTAAGTGGGCTTGTGTCACACCTAGCTCTTTTATAGCTCTGTCATTGTAAGATACCAAAGTAGCGTGTTACTAAGTGGACTTGTGCCACAGCTTGCTCTTTTATAGCTCTGTCATTGTAAGATACCAAAGTAAGGTGTTACTAAGTGGACTTGTGTCACACCTTGCCCTTTTATAGCTCTGTCATTGTAAGATACAAAAGTAGCGTGTTACTAAGTGGGCTTGTGTCACACCTAGCTCTTTTGTAGCTCTGTCATTGTAAGATACCAAAGTAGCGTGTTACTAAGTGGGCTTGTGTCACACCTAGCTCTTTTATAGCTCTGTCATTGTAAGATACCATAGTAGCGTGTTACTGAGTGGACTTGTGCCACAGCTTGCTCTTTTATAGCTCTGTCATTGTAAGATACCAAAGTAAGGTGTTACTAAGTGGACTTGTGTCACAGCTTGCTCTTTTATAGCTCTGTCATTGTAAGATACAAAAGTAGCGTGTTACTAAGTGGACTTGTGCCACAGCTTGCTCTTTTATAGCTCTGTCATTGTAAGATACCAAAGTAAGGTGTTACTAAGTGGACTTGTGTCACACCTTGCCCTTTTATAGCTCTGTCATTGTAAGATACCAAAGTAGCGTGTTACTGAGTGGACTTGTGCCACAGCTTGCTCTTTTATAGCTCTGTCATTGTAAGATACCAAAGTAAGGTGTTACTAAGTGGACTTGTGTCACACCTTGCCCTTTTATAGCTCTGTCATTGTAAGATACAAAAGTAGCGTGTTACTAAGTGGGCTTGTGTCACACCTAGCACTTTTATAGCTCTGTCATTGTAAGATACCAAAGTAGCGTGTTATTGAGTGGACTTGTGCCACAGCTTGCTCTTTTATAGCTCTGTCATTGTAAGATACCAAAGTAAGGTGTTACTAAGTGGACTTGTGTCACAGCTTGCTCTTTTATAGCTCTGTCATTGTAAGATACCAAAGTAAGGTGTTACAAAGTGGACTTGTGTCACACCTTGCCCTTTTATAGCTCTGTCATTGTAAGATACAAAAGTAGCGTGTTACTAAGTGGGCTTGTGTCACACCTAGCTCTTTTATAGCTCTGTCATTGTAAGATACCAAAGTAGCGTGTTACTAAGTGGACTTGTGCCACAGCTTGCTCTTTTATAGCTCTGTCATTGTAAGATACCAAAGTAAGGTGTTACTAAGTGGACTTGTGTCACACCTTGCCCTTTTATAGCTCTGTCATTGTAAGATACAAAAGTAGCGTGTTACTAAGTGGGCTTGTGTCACACCTAGCTCTTTTATAGCTCTGTCATTGTAAGATACCAAAGTAGCGTGTTACTAAGTGGGCTTGTGTCACACCTAGCTCTTTTATAGCTCTGTCATTGTAAGATACCAAAGTAGCGTGTTACTGAGTGGACTTGTGCCACAGCTTGCTCTTTTATAGCTCTGTCATTGTAAGATACCAAAGTAAGGTGTTACTAAGTGGACTTGTGTCACAGCTTGCTCTTTTATAGCTCTGTCATTGTAAGATACAAAAGTAGCGTGTTACTAAGTGGGCTTGTGTCACACCTAGCTCTTTTATAGCTCTGTCATTGTAAGATACCAAAGTAGCGTGTTACTAAGTGGGCTTGTGTCACACCTAGCTCTTTTATAGCTCTGTCATTGTAAGATACCAAAGTAAGGTGTTACTAAGTGGACTTGTGCCACAGCTTGCTCTTTTATAGCTCTCTCATTGTAAGATACCAAAGTAGCGTGTTACTAAGTGGGCTTGTGTCACACCTAGCTCTTTTATAGCTCTGTCATTGTAAGATACCAAAGTAGCGTGTTACTGAGTTTACTTGTGCCACAGCTTGCTCTTTTATAGCTCTCTCATTGTAAGATACCAAAGTAAGGTGTTACTAAGTGGACTTGTGCCACAGCTTGCTCTTTTATAGCTCTGTCATTGTAAGATACCAAAGTAAGGTGTTACTGAATGGACTTGTGTCACACCTAGCTCTTTTATAGCTCTGTCATTGTAAGATACCAAAGTAGGGTGTTACTGAGTTTACTTGTGCCACAGCTTGCTCTTTTATAGCTCTCTCATTGTAAGATACCAAAGTAGCGTGTTACTAAGTGGGCTTGTGTCACACCTAGCTCTTTTATAGCTCTGTCATTGTAAGATACAAAAGTAGCGTGTTACTAAGTGGACTTGTGTCACACCTTGCCCTTTTATAGCTCTGTCATTGGAAGATACCAAAGTAAGGTGTTACTAAGTGGACTTGTGTCACACCTTGCTCTTTTATAGCTCTGTCATTGTAAGATACAAAAGTAAGGTGTTACTAAGTGGACTTGTGTCACACCTTGCCCTTTTATAGCTCTGTCATTGTAAGATACCAAAGTAGCGTGTTACTGAGTGGGCTTGTGTCACAGCTTGCCCTTTGATAGCTCTGTCATTGTAAGATACCAACGTAGCGTGTTACTGAGTGGGCTTGTGTCACAGCTTGCCCTTTGATAGCTCTGTCATTGTAAGATACCAAAGTAGCGTGTTACTAAGTGGACTTGTGTCACACCTAGCTCTTTTATAGCTCTGTCATTGTAAGATACCAAAGTAGCGTGTTACTAAGTGGGCTTGTGTCACACCTAGCTCTTTTATAGCTCTGTCATTGTAAGATACCAAAGTAAGGTGTTACTAAGTGGACTTGTGTCACACCTAGCTCTTTTATAGCTCTGTCATTGTAAGATACCAAAGTAGCGTGTTACTAAGTGGGCTTGTGTCACACCTAGCTCTTTTATAGCTCTGTCATTGTAAGATACCAAAGTAAGGTGTTACTAAGTGGACTTGTGTCACACCTTGCCCTTTTATAGCTCTGTCATTGTAAGATACCAAAGTAAGGTGTTACTAAGTGGACTTGTGCCACAGCTTGCTCTTTTATAGCTCTCTCATTATAAGATACCAAAGTAGCGTGTTACTGAGTTTACTTGTGCCACAGCTTGCTCTTTTATAGCTCTCTCATTGTAAGATACCAAAGTAGCGTGTTACTAAGTGGGCTTGTGTCACACCTAGCTCTTTTATAGCTCTGTCATTGTAAGATACCAAAGTAGCGTGTTACTGAGTTTACTTGTGCCACAGCTTGCTCTTTTATAGCTCTCTCATTGTAAGATACCAAAGTAGCGTGTTACTGAGTTTACTTGTGCCACAGCTTGCTCTTTTATAGCTCTGTCATTGTAAGATACCAAAGTAAGGTGTTACTGAATGGACTTGTGTCACACCTAGCTCTTTTATAGCTCTGTCATTGTAAGATACCAAAGTAGCGTGTTACTGAGTTTACTTGTGCCACAGCTTGCTCTTTTATAGCTCTCTCATTTTAAGATACCAAAGTAGCGTGTTACTAAGTGGGCTTGTGTCACACCTAGCTCTTTTATAGCTCTGTCATTGTAAGATACAAAAGTAGCGTGTTACTAAGTGGACTTGTGTCACACCTTGCCCTTTTATAGCTCTGTCATTGTAAGATACCAAAGTAAGGTGTTACTAAGTGGACTTGTGTCACACCTTGCCCTTTTATAGCTCTGTCATTGTAAGATACAAAAGTAAGGTGTTACTAAGTGGACTTGTGTCACACCTTGCCCTTTTATAGCTCTGTCATTGTAAGATACCAAAGTAGCGTGTTACTGAGTGGGCTTGTGTCACAGCTTGCCCTTTGATAGCTCTGTCATTGTAAGATACCAAAGTAGCGTGTTACTGAGTGGGCTTGTGTCACAGCTTGCCCTTTGATAGCTCTGTCATTGTAAGATACCAAAGTAGCGTGTTACTGAGTGGGCTTGTGTCACAGCTTGCCCTTTTATAGCTCTGTCATTGTAAGATACAAAAGTAAGGTGTTACTAAGTGGACTTGTGTCACACCTTGCCCTTTTATAGCTCTGTCATTGTAAGATACCAAAGTAGCGTGTTACTGAGTGGGCTTGTGTCACAGCTTGCCCTTTGATAGCTCTGTCATTGTACGATACCAAAGTAGCGTGTTACTGAGTGGGCTTGTGTCACAGCTTGCCCTTTGATAGCTCTGTCATTGTAAGATACCAAAGTAGCGTGTTACTGAGTGGGCTTGTGTCACAGCTTGCCCTTTGATAGCTCTGTCATTGTAAGATACCAAAGTAGCGTGTTACTGAGTGGGCTTGTGTCACAGCTTGCCCTTTGATAGCTCTGTCATTGTAAGATACCAAAGTAGCGTGTTAGTGAGTGGGCTTGTGTCACAGCTTGCCCTTTGATAGCTCTGTCATTGTAAGATACCAAAGTAGCGTGTTCCTGAGTGGGCTTGTGTCACAGCTTGCCCTTTGATAGCTCTGTCATTGTAAGATACCAAAGTAGCGTGTTACTGAGTGGACTTGTGCCACAGCTTGCTCTTTTATAGCTCTGTCATTGTAAGATACCAAAGTAGCGTGTTACTAAGTGGGCTTGTGTCACAGCTTGCTCTTTTATAGCTCTGTCATTGTAAGATACCAAAGTAGCGTGTTAATAAGTGGACTTGTGTCACACCTTGCTCTTTTATAGCTCTGTCATTGTAAGATACCAAAGTAGCGTGTTACTGAGTGGACTTGTGCCACACCTTGCTCTTTTATAGCTCTGTCATTGTAAGATACCAAAGTAGCGTGTTACTGAGTGGGCTTGTGTCACAGCTTGCCCTTTTATAGCTCTGTCATTGTAAGATACCAAAGTAGCGTGTTACTGAGTGGGCTTGTGTCACAGCTTGCCCTTTGATAGCTCTGTCATTGTAAGATACCAAAGTAGCGTGTTACTAAGTGGGCTTGTGTCACAGCTTGCCCTTTTATAGCTCTGTCATTGTAAGATACCAAAGTAGCGTGTTACTGAGTGGACTTGTGCCACACCTTGCTCTTTTATAGCTCTGTCATTGTAAGATACCAAAGTAGCGTGTTACTGAGTGGACTTGTGCCACACCTTGCTCTTTTATAGCTCTGTCATTGTAAGATACCAAAGTAAGGTGTTACTGAGTGGACTTGTGTCACACCTTGCCCTTTTATAGCTCTGTCATTGTAAGATACCAAAGTAGCGTGTTACTGAGTGGACTTTTGTCATACCTTGCTCTTTTATAGCTCTGTCATTGTAAGATACCAAAGTAAGGTGTTACTGAGTGGACTTGTGTCACACCTTGCCCTTTTATAGCTCTGTCATTGTAAGATACCAAAGTAAGGTGTTACTGAGTGGACTTGTGTCATACCTTGCTCTTTTATAGCTCTGTCATTGTAAGATACCAAAGTAGCGTGTTACTGAGTGGACTTGTGTCACAGCTTGCCCTTTTATAGCTCTGTCATTGTAAGATACCAAAGTAAGGTGTTACTGAGTGGACTTGTGCCACACCTTGCTCTTTTATAGCTCTGTCATTGTAAGATACCAAAGTAAGGTGTTACTGAGTGGACTTGTGTCACACCTTGCCCTTTTATAGCTCTGTCATTGTAAGATACCAAAGTAGCGTGTTACTGAGTGGACTTGTGTCATACCTTGCTCTTTTATAGCTCTGTCATTGTAAGATACCAAAGTAAGGTGTTACTGAGTGGACTTGTGTCACACCTTGCCCTTTTATAGCTCTGTCATTGTAAGATACCAAAGTAAGGTGTTACTGAGTGGACTTGTGTCATACCTTGCTCTTTTATAGCTCTGTCATTGTAAGATACCAAAGTAAGGTGTTACTGAGTGGACTTGTGTCACACCTTGCCCTTTTATAGCTCTGTCACTGTAAGATACCAAAGTAAGGTGTTACTGAGTGGACTTGTGTCATACCTTGCTCTTTTATAGCTCTGTCATTGTAAGATACCAAAGTAAGGTGTTACTGAGTGGACTTGTGTCACAGCTTGCCCTTTTATAGCTCTGTCATTGTAAGATACCAAAGTAAGGTGTTACTGAGTGGACTTGTGTCACAGCTTGCCCTTTTATAGCTCTGTCATTGTAAGATACCAAAGTAAGGTGTTACTGAGTGGACTTGTGCCACAGCTTGCGTTTTGATAACGTTCTCGCTATAAAATGCAAGAGTAACGTGAGGAATTGTGAATTTACTAACATCAAGACCGCCCTAATCAAGTAGCTTGCAATTCATTTAATGGAAGTTTTACTAAAAATTGTTGCACTTGGAAAACCAATATTTTTAAGGATGACAAATAAGAATAACATTGGTCCATATTTTCATATCAGATTAAATTGTTTAGAGAAAACATATTCTTCTTAAAACCACTTTAATTTTATTTGGCCAGATATTTGCCCGTCCAATCGTAAGCTTTGATCTCTCAATATATTCATAATATATAAATAGGTGCGTAGATAAGGCCCCCCAGCGCTCTTCCTCTGCATATTGAGATGCGTCCCAATCCGTCGTTTCATTTTCTTCATTTTTATGTCGGCTTTCACAAAGTTCGTTTTTAGGAATTGTTACCACAAGCCGACGAATATCGTTTTTAGCAAGTCTTATAGCGTTCTGTTGGAAAGTGTTATTATTTTTCTAATTATATTTACTTTTTAAGATTTAAATTAATATTTACTACTTAGTTTTTCTATAAAAATTTGTAAAACTAGTACTTTGTAACGTTTTAGAACGTCAATATTGTTCAATTTTTCCGCAGTTATGTTTGATTCAACTGTTAAATGTAAAGAATGCTGGATTTTTCACATCCTCTATGATTTTGTTTATGCGTCCTGGAGCACTCCTGATGTGTCGCGCCCACGCACTTTGGGGTTAGGGGGTATTATCTACACCACTATACATTAATCAGTCATAAGTTTTAGTCATATTAATAACTGAAAGTTACACATATTGTTTTATAATATTTTAGATTACCATATTCAGTTTAAAAAACTTCAAAAATTTTTCCCCTTCAAAAAGGATGAAAAAATAGTGATGCCCGTTTTGTTGTTACTAGGCGTGTCTAGGTTAGGATCCTTTCAGCCGACCAATGCCATCTTGAGACTTTCTCTTCCGACCAACCGGGCCAAGGCTGTTTTGGCAAGGCCGTCTTGAATGTACTGCATTATTTCTGAATTATTTAAACTCCAACTGAGATTGGAACGTTGTTTGTCAAGTCTCTGCTTGAAATGAATTTACTATACTGATCCCAATACTGTCTCTATTAAGTGTTTAACAGCGATTAAGTAAACAGTAGCCTAGCGGTTATGGTTAAAAAAATCGCTACGTAGAGTTAGAAACATCGCTACGTAGAGTTAGAAACATCGCTACGTAGAGTTAGAAACATCGCCACGTATAGTTAGAAACATCGCTACGTAGAGCTAGAAACATCGCTACCTAGAGTTAGAAACATCGCTACGTAGAGTTAGAAACATCGCTACGTAGAGTTAGAAACATCGCTACCTAGAGTTAGAAACATCGCTACCTAGAGTTAGAAACATCGCTACGTAGAGTAAGAAACATCGCTACGTAGAGTTAGAAACATCGCTACCTAGAGTTAGAAACATCGCTACGTAGAGTTAGAAACATCGCTACCTAGAGTTAGAAACATCGCTACCTAGAGTTAGAAACATCGCTACCTAGAGTTAGAAACATCGCTACGTAGAGTTAGAAACATCGCTACCTAGAGTTAGAAACATCGCTACCTAGAGTTAGAAACATCGCTACCTATAGTTAGAAACATCGCTACCTAGAGTTAGAAACATCGCTACGTAGAGTTAGAAACATCGCTACCTAGAGTTAGAAACATCGCTACGTAGAATTAGAAACATCGCTACCTGAAGTTAGAAATATCGCTACGTAGAGTTAGAAACATCGCTACCTAGAGTTAGAAACATCGCTACGTAGAGTTAGAAACATCGCTACCTAGAGTTAGAAACATCGCTACGTAGAGTTAGAAACATCGCTACCTAGAGTTAGAAACATCGCTACGTAGAGTTAAAAACATCGCTACCTAGAGTTAGGAACATCGCTACGTAGAGTTAGAAACATCGCTACGTAGAGTTAGAAACATCGCTACCTAGAGTTAGAAACATCGCTACGTAGAGTTAGAAACATCGCTACCTAGAGTTAGAAACATCGCTACGTAGAGTTAGAAACATCGCTACCTAGAGTTAGAAACATCGCTATGTAGAATTAGAAACATCGCTACGTAGAGTTAGAAACATCGCTACGTAGAGTTAGAAACATCGCTACGTAGAGTTAGAAACATCGCTACCTAGAGTTAGTAACATCGCTACGTAGAGTTAGAAACATCGCTACCTAGAGTTAGAAACATCGCTACGTAGAGTTAGAAACATCGCTACCTAGAGTTAGAAACATCGCTACGTAGAGTTAGAAACATCGCTACCTAGAGTTAGAAACATCGCTATGTAGAGTTAGAAACATCGCTACGTAGAGTTAGAAACATCGCTACCTAGAGTTAGAAACATCGCTACGTAGAGTTAGAAACATCGCTACGTAGAGTTAGAAATATCAATCAATCATTAACCCCTTAAGGAATTAAAAATAAACAATAATAGCTTAAAAACGTAATCTATTGGTCCATGTAATTTACAAACCCCAGTCGATTATACGTAGGGTAATTCAGGGGGAGATGGCCCAAATTTTTTTTAACACATTTAACTCCATGTATTAAAGTTACTGGTGGATATTTTTCTGGTTAGTCGTAGGAGTTTATACAATATAGATGAACCAGGAATGAAGGTATGAAGTAAAATTATCTAGTGCATTATAAGAAAGGTTTTGCACATGTATAACCTTATTATATCAGTATACAATCAAAATAAGTCACATAAATTTACCAATTACGATGAAGGCACTACATTTTAAAATATTTAGAGAGTAAAGTTCATGTTTTCTCCTTCATTCCCTTCGGCCACAGTTGTCACGGGTTAAGTAGGACATATTAAGACTTGCAGTTTTTGTGTTGTACATCTTGAGGTTGTTTTTAAATTACTACTTTTAGTATCACTTGGCAAAAAACACTACTTACTGATATTTTTCAGCAGAAGCGTTTCGTACTAGGTCAGTGCATTGTTTTAGACTCAGAGACTTGTCCGTATCTCACAGCATTGAACTATGCACTGATCTAGCAAAACCCGTCTGCTGAAAAATATCAGTCAGTAGTGTTTTTTTCAAGTTATACTAAAGGTTGTTAAAACATGAAGATGTATTGTTAAATACACGTATAACAAACAATACACAAAATATTAAACAAAACATTAATATTTTTAAAAAATAGTGGAAATCTGACAATTCCAAATGAATAAAAACACAGTAAACCTGAAATAATCCACCGAAGCAATTGTACGAGTTATGTTATAAAGTTTTATAGTAGATACAAGTAACGTAAAAAAAAAATAAGCCAATTCCTACTTTAGTCGTCAAAGAAAAATTTTATATTAGTTTTTTTTTAATTTTATAATTACAACTAATATAAATATGTAGGGTATATACACAGGTCTAGGTGGCAAAATAGAAAGCAAATTTCCTTGCAATTTTCCATTTTCCTTTCTATGTATGGTGTTGGACTATTATTTTTGTTTGTTACAATTTATACGCTTTCTTTTTTTCGTCGCTTGCATTGTGTTGTAGTTTCTTTTCACTTTTCTTTCGAATTGTCCGTTTGTGGAGCAAGGTTCGATACCATTAATCCAGGTTGTTTGTTTTATTCTTTTCATTCATTTTTAACCCTAGAGCAATATTTATGATATTGTGTGGTAACCATGGCAATAATTTAAGGTTGTACAATGGAGGCTTCGACGACAACCATATGGAGGCAAAAAATTCATATACATCTTTTAAAATTACATTTATATCCACGAGCTAGACTGAACACAAAGATACTCAGTTCGAATCCTACCTAAACCCCCTACATTTTTATAATTTAATTATTGAATAAATATTTGAAAGAACTATATTAACACATCAATTGTCATCCACTATGGGTTAAAAGAAATGTATCTGAACTTGATTGGATAAATGAAAATGTATTTTATTAACCATTGAAAATTTGTATAAGATATATATCAGAAGAGTGTGAGCTAAAAGAAGGAATTTAAGAATCATAAAATAAATTAATCACTTAACTTTAACTGTAATTAAGATTAAAGCTTCGGACTAATGTTTTTAGGAAAGTGTTCCCTCCTTGCCTTGCTCCCCTATTGACTAGACTGACCCATATCGACCGGCATCAATATTTCCAGTTATTGCATGATTTCACACAGAATATTGTTGCATATTTAAAATACGACGTTTTGGTCTAACTCTAGCGTTGTTTACACAAAAGCAAAAATTTTTGTTTTGAAGTCACAAAATACCCATACAATATTTTCTTCTTTTTTGTTGTATTCAATCTAACAAGTATTGTAACAACCAAGTAATATAAACAAACATTTTTGTTTTGAAGTCACAAAATACCCATACAATATTTTCTTCTTTTTTGTTGTATTCAGTCTAACAAGTATTGTAACAACCAAGTAATATAAACAAACATTTTTGTTTTGAAGTCACAAAATACCCATACAATATTTTCTTCTTTTTTGTTGTATTCAATCTAACAAGTATTGTAACAACCAAGTAATATAAACAAACATTTTTGTTTTGAAGTCACAAAATACCCATACAATATTTTCTTCTTTTTTGTTGTATTCAATCTAACAAGTATTGTAACAACCAAGTAATATAAACAAACATTTTTGTTTTGAAGTCACAAAATACCCATACAATATTTTCTTCTTTTTTGTTGTATTCAATCTAACAAGTATTGTAACAACCAAGTAATATAAACAAACATTTTTGTTTTGAAGTCACAAAATACCCATACAATATTTTCTTCTTTTTTGTTGTATTCAATCTAACAAGTATTGTAACAACCAAGTAATATAAACAAACATTTTTGTTTTGAAGTCACAAAATACCCATACAATATTTTCTTCTTTTTTGTTGTATTCAATCAAACAAGTATTGTAACAACCAAGTAATATAAACAAACATTTTTGTTTTGAAGTCACAAAATACCCATACAATATTTTCTTCTTTTTTGTTGTATTCAATCTAACAAGTATTGTAACAACCAAGTAATATAAACAAACATTTTTGTTTTGAAGTCACGAAATACCCATACAATATTTTCTTCTTTTTTGTTGTATTCAATCTAACAAGTATTGTAACAACCAAGTAATATAAACAAACATTTTTGTTTTGAAGTCACAAAATAACCATACAATATTTTCTTCTTTTTTGTTGTATTCAATCTAACAAGTATTGTAACAACCAAGTAATATAAACAAACATTTTTGTTTTGAAGTCACAAAATACCCATACAATATTTTCTTCTTTTTTGTTGTATTCAGTCTAACAAGTATCGTAACAACCAAGTAATATAAACAAACATTTTTGTTTTGAAGTCACAAAATACCCATACAATATTTTCTTCTTTTTTGTTGTATTCAATCTAACAAGTATTGTAACAACCAAGTAATATAAACAAACATTTTTGTTTTGAAGTCACAAAATACCCATACAATATTTTCTTCTTTTTTGTTGTATTCAATCTAACAAGTATTGTAACAACCAAGTAATATAAACAAACATTTTTGTTTTGAAGTCACAAAATACCCATACAATATTTTCTTCTTTTTTGTTGTATTCAATCTAACAAGTATCGTAACAACCAAGTAATATAAACAAACATTTTTGTTTTGAAGTCACAAAATACCCATACAATATTTTCTTCTTTTTTGTTGTATTCAATCTAACAAGTATTGTAACAACCAAGTAATATAAACAAACATTTTTGTTTTGAAGTCACAAAATACCCATACAATATTTTCTTCTTTTTTGTTGTATTCAATCTAACAAGTATTGTAACAACCAAGTAATATAAACAAACATTTTTGTTTTGAAGTCACAAAATACCCATACAATATTTTCTTCTTTTTTGTTGTATTCAATCTAACAAGTATTGTAACAACCAAGTAATATAAACAAACATTTTTGTTTTGAAGTCACAAAATACCCATACAATATTTTCTTCTTTTTTGTTGTATTCAATCTAACAAGTATTGTAACAACCAAGTAATATAAACAAACATTTTTGTTTTGAAGTCACAAAATACCCATACAATATTTTCTTCTTTTTTGTTGTATTCAGTCTAACAAGTATCGTAACAACCAAGTAATATAAACAAACATTTTTGTTTTGAAGTCACAAAATACCCATACAATATTTTCTTCTTTTTTGTTGTATTCAATCTAACAAGTATCGTAACAACCAAGTAATATAAACAAACATTTTTGTTTTGAAGTCACAAAATACCCATACAATATTTTCTTCTTTTTTGTTGTATTCAATCTAACAAGTATTGTAACAACCAAGTAATATAAACAAACATTTTTGTTTTGAAGTCACAAAATACCCATACAATATTTTCTTCTTTTTTGTTGTATTCAATCTAACAAGTATTGTAACAACCAAGTAATATAAACATACATTTTTGTTTTGAAGTCACAAAATACCCATACAATATTTTCTTCTTTTTTGTTGTATTCAATCTAACAAGTATTGTAACAACCAAGTAATATAAACAAACATTTTTGTTTTGAAGTCACAAAATAATCATACAATATTTTCTTCTTTTTTGTTGTATTCAATCTAACAAGTATCGTAACAACCAAGTAATATAAACAAACATTTTTGTTTTGAAGTCACAAAATACCCATACAATATTTTCTTCTTTTTTGTTGTATTCAATCTAACAAGTATCGTAACAACCAAGTAATATAAACAAACATTTTTGTTTTGAAGTCACAAAATACCCATACAATATTTTCTTCTTTTTTGTTGTATTCAATCTAACAAGTATCGTAACAACCAAGAAATATAAACAAACATTTTTGTTTTGAAGTCACAAAATACCCATACAATATTTTCTTCTTTTTTGTTGTATTCAGTCTAACAAGTATTGTAACAACCAAGTAATATAAACAAACATTTTTGTTTTGAAGTCACGAAATACCCATACAATATTTTCTTCTTTTTTGTTGTATTCAGTCTAACAAGTATTGTAACAACCAAGTAATATAAACAAACATTTTTGTTTTGAAGTCACAAAATACCCATACAATATTTTCTTCTTTTTTGTTGTATTCAGTCTAACAAGTATTGTAACAACCAAGTAATATAAACAAACATTTTTGTTTTGAAGTCACAAAATACCCATACAATATTTTCTTCTTTTTTGTTGTATTCAATCTAACAAGTATTGTAACAACCAAGTAATATAAACAAACATTTTTGTTTTGAAGTCACAAAATACCCATACAATATTTTCTTCTTTTTTGTTGTATTCAATCTAACAAGTATTGTAACAACCAAGTAATATAAACAAACATTTTTGTTTTGAAGTCACAAAATACCCATACAATATTTTCTTCTTTTTTGTTGTATTCAATCTAACAAGTATCGTAACAACCAAGTAATATAAACAAACATTTTTGTTTTGAAGTCACAAAATACCCATACAATATTTTCTTCTTTTTTGTTGTATTCAATCTAACAAGTATTGTAACAACCAAGTAATATAAACAAACATTTTTGTTTTGAAGTCACAAAATACCCATACAATATTTTCTTCTTTTTTGTTGTATTCAATCTAACAAGTATTGTAACAACCAAGTAATATAAACAAACATTTTTGTTTTGAAGTCACAAAATACCCATACAATATTTTCTTCTTTTTTGTTGTATTCAATCTAACAAGTATTGTAACAACCAAGTAATATAAACAAACATTTTTGTTTTGAAGTCACAAAATACCCATACAATATTTTCTTCTTTTTTGTTGTATTCAATCTAACAAGTATTGTAACAACCAAGTAATATAAACAAACATTTTTGTTTTGAAGTCACAAAATACCCATACAATATTTTCTTCTTTTTTGTTGTATTCAGTCTAACAAGTATTGTAACAACCAAGTAATATAAACAAACATTTTTGTTTTGAAGTCACAAAATACCCATACAATATTTTCTTCTTTTTTGTTGTATTCAATCTAACAAGTATCGTAACAACCAAGTAATATAAACAAACATTTTTGTTTTGAAGTCACAAAATACCCATACAATATTTTCTTCTTTTTTGTTGTATTCAATCTAACAAGTATTGTAACAACCAAGTAATATAAACAAACATTTTTGTTTTGAAGTCACAAAATACCCATACAATATTTTCTTCTTTTTTGTTGTATTCAATCTAACAAGTATTGTAACAACCAAGTAATATAAACAAACATTTTTGTTTTGAAGTCACAAAATACCCATACAATATTTTCTTCTTTTTTGTTGTATTCAATCTAACAAGTATTGTAACAACCAAGTAATATAAACAAACATTTTTGTTTTGAAGTCACAAAATACCCATACAATATTTTCTTCTTTTTTGTTGTATTCAATCTAACAAGTATTGTAACAACCAAGTAATATAAACAAACATTTTTGTTTTGAAGTCACAAAATACCCATACAATATTTTCTTCTTTTTTGTTGTATTCAGTCTAACAAGTATTGTAACAACCAAGTAATATAAACAAACATTTTTGTTTTGAAGTCACAAAATACCCATACAATATTTTCTTCTTTTTTGTTGTATTCAATCTAACAAGTATCGTAACAACCAAGTAATATAAACAAACATTTTTGTTTTGAAGTCACAAAATACCCATACAATATTTTCTTCTTTTTTGTTGTATTCAATCTAACAAGTATCGTAACAACCAAGTAATATAAACAAACATTTTTGTTTTGAAGTCACAAAATACCCATACAATATTTTCTTCTTTTTTGTTGTATTCAGTCTAACAAGTATTGTAACAACCAAGTAATATAAACAAACATTTTTGTTTTGAAGTCACAAAATACCCATACAATATTTTCTTCTTTTTTGTTGTATTCAGTCTAACAAGTATTGTAACAACCAAGTAATATAAACAAACATTTTTGTTTTGAAGTCACAAAATACCCATACAATATTTTCTTCTTTTTTGTTGTATTCAGTCTAACAAGTATCGTAACAACCAAGTAATATAAACAAACATTTTTGTTTTGAAGTCACAAAATACCCATACAATATTTTCTTCTTTTTTGTTGTATTCAGTCTAACAAGTATTGTAACAACCAAGTAATATAAACAAACATTTTTGTTTTGAAGTCACAAAATACCCATACAATATTTTCTTCTTTTTTGTTGTATTCAGTCTAACAAGTATTGTAACAACCAAGTAATATAAACAAACATTTTTGTTTTGAAGTCACAAAATACCCATACAATATTTTCTTCTTTTTTGTTGTATTCAGTCTAACAAGTATTGTAACAACCAAGTAATATAAACAAACATTTTTGTTTTGAAGTCACGAAATACCCATACAATATTTTCTTCTTTTTTGTTGTATTCAGTCTAACAAGTATTGTAAAAACCAAGTAATATAAACAAACATTTTTGTTTTGAAGTCACGAAATACCCATACAATATTTTCTTCTTTTTTGTTGTATTCAGTCTAACAAGTATTGTAACAACCAAGTAATATAAACAAACATTTTTGTTTTGAAGTCACAAAATACCCATACAATATTTTCTTCTTTTTTGTTGTATTCAGTCTAACAAGTATTGTAACAACCAAGTAATATAAACAAACATTTTTGTTTTGAAGTCACAAAATACCCATACAATATTTTCTTCTTTTTTGTTGTATTCAGTCTAACAAGTATTGTAACAACCAAGTAATATAAACAAACATTTTTGTTTTGAAGTCACAAAATACCCATACAATATTTTCTTCTTTTTTGTTGTATTCAATCTAACAAGTATTGTAACAACCAAGTAATATAAACAAACATTTTTGTTTTGAAGTCACAAAATACCCATACTATATTTTCTTCTTTTTTGTTGTATTCAATCTAACAAGTATTGTAACAACCAAGTAATATAAACAAACATTTTTGTTTTGAAGTCACAAAATACCCATACTATATTTTCTTCTTTTTTGTTGTATTCAATCTAACAAGTATTGTAACAACCAAGTAATATAAACAAACATTTTTGTTTTGAAGTCACAAAATACCCATACAATATTTTCTTCTTTTTTGTTGTATTCAATCTAACAAGTATTGTAACAACCAAGTAATATAAACATACATTTTTGTTTTGAAGTCACAAAATACCCATACAATATTTTCTTCTTTTTTGTTGTATTCAATCTAACAAGTATTGTAACAACCAAGTAATATAAACAAACATTTTTGTTTTGAAGTCACAAAATAATCATACAATATTTTCTTCTTTTTTGTTGTATTCAATCTAACAAGTATCGTAACAACCAAGTAATATAAACAAACATTTTTGTTTTGAAGTCACAAAATACCCATACAATATTTTCTTCTTTTTTGTTGTATTCAATCTAACAAGTATCGTAACAACCAAGTAATATAAACAAACATTTTTGTTTTGAAGTCACAAAATACCCATACAATATTTTCTTCTTTTTTGTTGTATTCAATCTAACAAGTATCGTAACAACCAAGAAATATAAACAAACATTTTTGTTTTGAAGTCACAAAATACCCATACAATATTTTCTTCTTTTTTGTTGTATTCAGTCTAACAAGTATTGTAACAACCAAGTAATATAAACAAACATTTTTGTTTTGAAGTCACAAAATACCCATACAATATTTTCTTCTTTTTTGTTGTATTCAGTCTAACAAGTATTGTAACAACCAAGTAATATAAACAAACATTTTTGTTTTGAAGTCACAAAATACCCATACAATATTTTCTTCTTTTTTGTTGTATTCAGTCTAACAAGTATTGTAACAACCAAGTAATATAAACAAACATTTTTGTTTTGAAGTCACAAAATACCCATACAATATTTTCTTCTTTTTTGTTGTATTCAGTCTAACAAGTATCGTAACAACCAAGTAATATAAACAAACATTTTTGTTTTAAAGTCACAAAATACCCATACAATATTTTCTT
The DNA here is from genome assembly GCA_036971475.1 of Prosapia bicincta. Lineage (NCBI taxonomy): Eukaryota > Metazoa > Arthropoda > Insecta > Hemiptera > Cercopidae > Prosapia > Prosapia bicincta. The sequence goes on from JBAIZL010000099.1 coordinate 3,021,846, forward strand.
CTTTTTTGTTGTATTCAGTCTAACAAGTATTGTAACAACCAAGTAATATAAACAAACATTTTTGTTTTGAAGTCACAAAATACCCATACAATATTTTCTTCTTTTTTGTTGTATTCAGTCTAACAAGTATTGTAACAACCAAGTAATATAAACAAACATTTTTGTTTTGAAGTCACGAAATACCCATACAATATTTTCTTCTTTTTTGTTGTATTCAGTCTAACAAGTATTGTAACAACCAAGTAATATAAACAAACATTTTTGTTTTGAAGTCACAAAATACCCATACAATATTTTCTTCTTTTTTGTTGTATTCAGTCTAACAAGTATTGTAACAACCAAGTAATATAAACAAACATTTTTGTTTTGAAGTCACAAAATACCCATTCAATATTTTCTTCTTTTTTGTTGTATTCAGTCTAACAAGTATTGTAACAACCAAGTAATATAAACAAACATTTTTGTTTTGAAGTCACGAAATACCCATACAATATTTTCTTCTTTTTTGTTGTATTCAGTCTAACAAGTATTGTAACAACCAAGTAATATAAACAAACATTTTTGTTTTGAAGTCACAAAATACCCATACAATATTTTCTTCTTTTTTGTTGTATTCAGTCTAACAAGTATTGTAACAACCAAGTAATATAAACAAACATTTTTGTTTTGAAGTCACAAAATACCCATACAATATTTTCTTCTTTTTTGTTGTATTCAGTCTAACAAGTATTGTAACAACCAAGTAATATAAACAAACATTTTTGTTTTGAAGTCACAAAATACCCATACAATATTTTCTTCTTTTTTGTTGTATTCAATCTAACAAGTATTGTAACAACCAAGTAATATAAACAAACATTTTTGTTTTGAAGTCACAAAATACCCATACAATATTTTCTTCTTTTTTGTTGTATTCAATCTAACAAGTATTGTAACAACCAAGTAATATAAACAAACATTTTTGTTTTCAAGTCACAAAATAATCATACAATATTTTCTTCTTTTTTGTTGTATTCAATCTAACAAGTATCGTAACAACCAAGTAATATAAACAAACATTTTTGTTTTGAAGTCACAAAATACCCATACAATATTTTCTTCTTTTTTGTTGTATTCAATCTAACAAGTATCGTAACAACCAAGTAATATAAACAAACATTTTTGTTTTGAAGTCACAAAATACCCATACAATATTTTCTTCTTTTTTGTTGTATTCAGTCTAACAAGTATCGTAACAACCAAGAAATATAAACAAACATTTTTGTTTTGAAGTCACAAAATACCCATACAATATTTTCTTCTTTTTTGTTGTATTCAGTCTAACAAGTATTGTAACAACCAAGTAATATAAACAAACATTTTTGTTTTGAAGTCACAAAATACCCATACAATATTTTCTTCTTTTTTGTTGTATTCAGTCTAACAAGTATTGTAACAACCAAGTAATATAAACAAACATTTTTGTTTTGAAGTCACAAAATACCCATACAATATTTTCTTCTTTTTTGTTGTATTCAGTCTAACAAGTATTGTAACAACCAAGTAATATAAACAAACATTTTTGTTTTGAAGTCACAAAATACCCATACAATATTTTCTTCTTTTTTGTTGTATTCAGTCTAACAAGTATTGTAACAACCAAGTAATATAAACAAACATTTTTGTTTTGAAGTCACAAAATACCCATACAATATTTTCTTCTTTTTTGTTGTATTCAATCTTACAAGTATTGTAACAACCAAGTAATATAAACAAACATTTTTGTTTTGAAGTCACAAAATACCCATACAATATTTTCTTCTTTTTTGTTGTATTCAATCTAACAAGTATTGTAACAACCAAGTAATATAAACAAACATTTTTGTTTTGAAGTCACAAAATACCCATACAATATTTTCTTCTTTTTTGTTGTATTCAGTCTAACAAGTATTGTAACAACCAAGTAATATAAACAAACATTTTTGTTTTGAAGTCACAAAATACCCATACAATATTTTCTTCTTTTTTGTTGTATTCAATCTAACAAGTATTGTAACAACCAAGTAATATAAACAAACATTTTTGTTTTGAAGTCACAAAATACCCATACAATATTTTCTTCTTTTTTGTTGTATTCAATCTAACAAGTATTGTAACAACCAAGTAATATAAACAAACATTTTTGTTTTGAAGTCACAAAATACCCATACAATATTTTCTTCTTTTTTGTTGTATTCAGTCTAACAAGTATTGTAACAACCAAGTAATATAAACAAACATTTTTGTTTTGAAGTCACAAAATACCCATACAATATTTTCTTCTTTTTTGTTGTATTCAGTCTAACAAGTATTGTAACAACCAAGTAATATAAACAAACATTTTTGTTTTGAAGTCACAAAATACCCATACAATATTTTCTTCTTTTTTGTTGTATTCAGTCTAACAAGTATTGTAACAACCAAGTAATATAAAGAAACATTTTTGTTTTGAAGTCACAAAATACCCATTCAATATTTTCTTCTTTTTTGTTGTATTCAGTCTAACAAGTATTGTAACAACCAAGTAATATAAACAAACATTTTTGTTTTGAAGTCACAAAATACCCATACAATATTTTCTTCTTTTTTGTTGTATTCAATCTAACAAGTATTGTAACAACCAAGTAATATAAACAAACATTTTTGTTTTGAAGTCACAAAATACCCATACAATATTTTCTTCTTTTTTGTTGTATTCAATCTAACAAGTATCGTAACAACCAAGTAATATAAACAAACATTTTTGTTTTGAAGTCACAAAATACCCATACAATATTTTCTTCTTTTTTGTTGTATTCAGTCTAACAAGTATTGTAACAATCAAGTAATATAAACAAACATTTTTGTTTTGAAGTCACAAAATACCCATACAATATTTTCTTCTTTTTTGTTGTATTCAATCTAACAAGTATTGTAACAACCAAGTAATATAAACAAACATTTTTGTTTTGAAATCACAAAATACCCATACAATATTTTCTTCTTTTTTGTTGTATTCAATCTAACAAGTATCGTAACAACCAAGTAATATAAACAAACATTTTTGTTTTGAAGTCACAAAATACCCATACAATATTTTCTTCTTTTTTGTTGTATTCAGTCTAACAAGTATTGTAACAACCAAGTAATATAAACAAACATTTTTGTTTTGAAGTCACAAAATACCCATACAATATTTTCTTCTTTTTTGTTGTATTCAATCTAACAAGTATTGGAACAACCAAGTAATATAAACAAACATTTTTGTTTTGAAGTCACAAAATACCCATACAATATTTTCTTCTTTTTTGTTGTATTCAATCTAACAAGTATCGTAACAACCAAGTAATATAAACAAACATTTTTGTTTTGAAGTCACAAAATACCCATACAATATTTTCTTCTTTTTTGTTGTATTCAGTCTAACAAGTATTGTAACAACCAAGTAATATAAACAAACATTTTTGTTTTGAAGTCACAAAATACCCATACAATAATTTCTTCTTTTTTGTTGTATTCAATCTAACAAGTATTGTAACAACCAAGTAATATAAACAAACATTTTTGTTTTGAAATCACAAAATACCCATACAATATTTTATTCTTTTTTGTTGTATTCAATCTAACAAGTATCGTAACAACCAAGTAATATAAACAAACATTTTTGTTTTGAAGTCACAAAATACCCCTACAATATTTTCTTCTTTTTTGTTGTATTCAGTCTAACAAGTATTGTAACAACCAAGTAATATAAACAAACATTTTTGTTTTGAAGTCACAAAATACCCATACAATATTTTCTTCTTTTTTGTTGTATTCAATCTAACAAGTATTGTAACAACCAAGTAATATAAACAAACATTTTTGTTTTGAAGTCACAAAATACCCATACAATATTTTCTTCTTTTTTGTTGTATTCAGTCTAACAAGTATCGTAACAACCAAGTAATATAAACAAACATTTTTGTTTTGAAGTCACAAAATACCCATACAATATTTTCTTCTTTTTTGTTGTATTCAATCTAACAAGTATCGTAACAACCAAGTAATATAAACAAACATTTTTGTTTTGAAGTCACAAAATACCCATACAATATTTTCTTCTTTTTTGTTGTATTCAATCTAACAAGTATTGTAACAACCAAGTAATATAAACAAACATTTTTGTTTTGAAGTCACAAAATACCCCTACAATATTTTCTTCTTTTTTGTTGTATTCAGTCTAACAAGTATTGTAACAACCAAGTAATATAAACAAACATTTTTGTTTTGAAGTCACAAAATACCCATACAATATTTTCTTCTTTTTTGTTGTATTCAATCTAACAAGTATTGTAACAACCAAGTAATATAAACAAACATTTTTGTTTTGAAGTCACAAAATACCCATACAATATTTTCTTCTTTTTTGTTGTATTCAATCTAACAAGTATTGTAACAACCAAGTAATATAAACAAACATTTTTGTTTTGAAGTCACAAAATACCCATACAATATTTTCTTCTTTTTTGTTGTATTCAGTCTAACAAGTATTGTAACAACCAAGTAATATAAACAAACATTTTTGTTTTGAAGTCACAAAATACCCATACAATATTTTCTTCTTTTTTGTTGTATTCAATCTAACAAGTATTGTAACAACCAAGTAATATAAACAAACATTTTTGTTTTGAAGTCACAAAATACCCATACAATATTTTCTTCTTTTTTGTTGTATTCAGTCTAACAAGTATCGTAACAACCAAGTAATATAAACAAACATTTTTGTTTTGAAGTCACAAAATACCCATACAATATTTTCTTCTTTTTTGTTGTATTCAATCTAACAAGTATCGTAACAACCAAGTAATATAAACAAACATTTTTGTTTTGAAGTCACAAAATACCCATACAATATTTTCTTCTTTTTTGTTGTATTCAATCTAACAAGTATTGTAACAACCAAGTAATATAAACAAACATTTTTGTTTTGAAGTCACAAAATACCCCTACAATATTTTCTTCTTTTTTGTTGTATTCAGTCTAACAAGTATTGTAACAACCAAGTAATATAAACAAACATTTTTGTTTTGAAGTCACAAAATACCCATACAATATTTTCTTCTTTTTTGTTGTATTCAATCTAACAAGTATTGTAACAACCAAGTAATATAAACAAACATTTTTGTTTTGAAGTCACAAAATACCCATACAATATTTTCTTCTTTTTTGTTGTATTCAATCTAACAAGTATTGTAACAACCAAGTAATATAAACAAACATTTTTGTTTTGAAGTCACAAAATACCCATACAATATTTTCTTCTTTTTTGTTGTATTCAGTCTAACAAGTATTGTAACAACCAAGTAATATAAACAAACATTTTTGTTTTGAAGTCACAAAATACCCATACAATATTTTCTTCTTTTTTGTTGTATTCAGTCTAACAAGTATTGTAACAACCAAGTAATATAAACAAACATTTTTGTTTTGAAGTCACAAAATACCCATACAATAATTTCTTCTTTTTTGTTGTATTCAATCTAACAAGTATTGTAACAACCAAGTAATATAAACAAACATTTTTGTTTTGAAGTCACAAAATACCCATACAATATTTTCTTCTTTTTTGTTGTATTCAATCTAACAAGTATCGTAACAACCAAGTAATATAAACAAACATTTTTGTTTTGAAGTCACAAAATACCCATACAATATTTTCTTCTTTTTTGTTGTATTCAATCTAACAAGTATTGTAACAACCAAGTAATATAAACAAACATTTTTGTTTTGAAGTCACAAAATACCCATACAATATTTTCTTCTTTTTTGTTGTATTCAATCTAACAAGTATTGTAACAACCAAGTAATATAAACAAACATTTTTGTTTTGAAGTCACAAAATACCCCTACAATATTTTCTTCTTTTTTGTTGTATTCAGTCTAACAAGTATTGTAACAACCAAGTAATATAAACAAACATTTTTGTTTTGAAGTCACAAAATACCCATACAATATTTTCTTCTTTTTTGTTGTATTCAATCTAACAAGTATCGTAACAACCAAGTAATATAAACAAACATTTTTGTTTTGAAGTCACAAAATACCCATACAATATTTTCTTCTTTTTTGTTGTATTCAATCTAACAAGTATTGTAACAACCAAGTAATATAAACAAACATTTTTGTTTTGAAGTCACAAAATACCCCTACAATATTTTCTTCTTTTTTGTTGTATTCAGTCTAACAAGTATTGTAACAACCAAGTAATATAAACAAACATTTTTGTTTTGAAGTCACAAAATACCCATACAATATTTTCTTCTTTTTTGTTGTATTCAATCTAACAAGTATTGTAACAACCAAGTAATATAAACAAACATTTTTGTTTTGAAGTCACAAAATACCCATACAATATTTTCTTCTTTTTTGTTGTATTCAATCTAACAAGTATTGTAACAACCAAGTAATATAAACAAACATTTTTGTTTTGAAGTCACAAAATACCCATACAATATTTTCTTCTTTTTTGTTGTATTCAGTCTAACAAGTATTGTAACAACCAAGTAATATAAACAAACATTTTTGTTTTGAAGTCACAAAATACCCATACAATATTTTCTTCTTTTTTGTTGTATTCAGTCTAACAAGTATTGTAACAACCAAGTAATATAAACAAACATTTTTGTTTTGAAGTCACAAAATACCCATACAATATTTTCTTCTTTTTTGTTGTATTCAGTCTAACAAGTATTGTAACAACCAAGTAATATAAAGAAACATTTTTGTTTTGAAGTCACAAAATACCCATACAATATTTTCTTCTTTTTTGTTGTATTCAATCTAACAAGTATTGTAACAACCAAGTAATATAAACAAACATTTTTGTTTTGAAGTCACAAAATACCCATACAATATTGTCTTCTTTTTTGTTGTATTCAATCTAACAAGTATTGTAACAACCATGTAATATAAACAAACATTTTTGTTTTGAAGTCACAAAATACCCATACAATATTTTCTTCTTTTTTGTTGTATTCAATCTAACAAGTATCGTAACAACCAAGTAATATAAACACACATTTTTGTTTTGAAGTCACAAAATACCCATACAATATTTTCTTCTTTTTTGTTGTATTCAATCTAACAAGTATCGTAACAACCAAGTAATATAAACAAACATTTTTGTTTTGAAGTCACAAAATACCCATACAATATTTTCTTCTTTTTTGTTGTATTCAATCTAACAAGTATTGTAACAACCAAGTAATATAAACAAACATTTTTGTTTTGAAGTCACAAAATACCCATACAATATTTTCTTCTTTTTTGTTGTATTCAATCTAACAAGTATCGTAACAAAAAAGTAATATAAACAAACATTTTTGTTTTGAAGTCACAAAATACCCATACAATATTTTCTTCTTTTTTGTTGTATTCAGTCTAACAAGTATTGTAACAACCAAGTAATATAAACAAACATTTTTGTTTTGAAGTCACAACATACCCATACAATATTTTCTTCTTTTTTGTTGTATTCAGTCTAACAAGTATTGTAACAACCAAGTAATATAAACAAACATTTTTGTTTTGAAGTCACAAAATACCCATACAATATTTTCTTCTTTTTTGTTGTATTCAATCTAACAAGTATTGTAACAACCAAGTAATATAAACAAACATTTTTGTTTTGAAGTCACAAAATACCCATACAATATTTTCTTCTTTTTTGTTGTATTCAATCTAACAAGTATTGTAACAACCAAGTAATATAAACAAAGATTTTTGTTTTGAAATCACAAAATACCCATACAATATTTTCTTCTTTTTTGTTGTATTCAATCTAACAAGTATCGTAACAACCAAGTAATATAAACAAACATTTTTGTTTTGAAGTCACAACATACCCATACAATATTTTCTTCTTTTTTGTTGTATTCAGTCTAACAAGTATTGTAACAACCAAGTAATATAAACAAACATTTTTGTTTTGAAGTCACAAAATACCCATACAATATTTTCTTCTTTTTTGTTGTATTCAATCTAACAAGTATTGTAACAACCAAGTAATATAAACAAACATTTTTGTTTTGAAGTCACAAAATACCCATACAATATTTTCTTCTTTTTTGTTGTATTCAGTCTAACAAGTATCGTAACAACCAAGTAATATAAACAAACATTTTTGTTTTGAAGTCACAAAATACCCATACAATATTTTCTTCTTTTTTGTTGTATTCAATCTAACAAGTATCGTAACAACCAAGTAATATAAACAAACATTTTTGTTTTGAAGTCACAAAATACCCATACAATATTTTCTTCTTTTTTGTTGTATTCAATCTAACAAGTATCGTAACAACCAAGTAATATAAACAAACATTTTTGTTTTGAAGTCACAAAATACCCATACAATATTTTCTTCTTTTTTGTTGTATTCAGTCTAACAAGTATTGTAACAACCAAGTAATATAAACAAACATTTTTGTTTTGAAGTCACAAAATACCCATACAATATTTTCTTCTTTTTTGTTGTATTCAGTCTAACAAGTATTGTAACAACCAAGTAATATAAACAAACATTTTTGTTTTGAAGTCACAAAATACCCATACAATATTTTCTTCTTTTTTGTTGTATTCAATCTAACAAGTATTGTAACAACCAAGTAATATAAACAAACATTTTTGTTTTGAAGTCACAAAATACCCATACAATATTTTCTTCTTTTTTGTTGTATTCAATCTAACAAGTATTGTAACAACCAAGTAATATAAACAAACATTTTTGTTTTGAAGTCACAAAATACCCATACAATATTTTCTTCTTTTTTGTTGTATTCAGTCTAACAAGTATCGTAACAACCAAGTAATATAAACAAACATTTTTGTTTTGAAGTCACAAAATACCCATACAATATTTTCTTCTTTTTTGTTGTATTCAATCTAACAAGTATCGTAACAACCAAGTAATATAAACAAACATTTTTGTTTTGAAGTCACAAAATACCCATACAATATTTTCTTCTTTTTTGTTGTATTCAATCTAACAAGTATCGTAACAACCAAGTAATATAAACAAACATTTTTGTTTTGAAGTCACAAAATACCCATACAATATTTTCTTCTTTTTTGTTGTATTCAATCTAACAAGTATCGTAACAACCAAGTAATATAAACAAACATTTTTGTTTTGAAGTCACAAAATACCCATACAATATTTTCTTCTTTTTTGTTGTATTCAGTCTAACAAGTATTGTAACAACCAAGTAATATAAACAAACATTTTTGTTTTGAAGTCACAAAATACCCATACAATATTTTCTTCTTTTTTGTTGTATTCAGTCTAACAAGTATTGTAACAACCAAGTAATATAAACAAACATTTTTGTTTTGAAGTCACAAAATACCCATACAATATTTTCTTCTTTTTTGTTGTATTCAATCTAACAAGTATTGTAACAACCAAGTAATATAAACAAACATTTTTGTTTTGAAGTCACAAAATACCCATACAATATTTTCTTCTTTTTTGTTGTATTCAATCTAACAAGTATCGTAACAACCAAGTAATATAAACAAACATTTTTGTTTTGAAGTCACAAAATACCCATACAATATTTCCTTCTTTTTTGTTGTATTCAATCTAACAAGTATCGTAACAACCAAGTAATATAAACAAACATTTTTGTTTTGAAGTCACAAAATACCCATACAATATTTCCTTCTTTTTTGTTGTATTCAATCTAACAAGTATTGTAACAACCAAGTAATATAAACAAACATTTTTGTTTTGAAGTCACAAAATACCCATACAATATTTCCTTCTTTTTTGTTGTATTCAATCTAACAAGTATTGTAACAACCAAGTAATATAAACAAACATTTTTGTTTTGAAGTCACAAAATACCCATACAATATTTCCTTCTTTTTTGTTGTATTCAATCTAACAAGTATTGTAACAACCAAGTAATATAAACAAACATTTTTGTTTTGAAGTCACAAAATACCCATACAATATTTTCTTCTTTTTTGTTGTATTCAGTCTAACAAGTATTGTAACAACCAAGTAATATAAACAAACATTTTTGTTTTGAAGTCACAAAATACCCATACAATATTTTCTTCTTTTTTGTTGTATTCAATCTAACAAGTATTGTAACAACCAAGTAATATAAACAAACATTTTTGTTTTGAAGTCACAAAATACCCATACAATATTTTCTTCTTTTTTGTTGTATTCAATCTAACAAGTATCGTAACAACCAAGTAATATAAACAAACATTTTTGTTTTGAAGTCACAAAATACCCATACAATATTTCCTTCTTTTTTGTTGTATTCAATCTAACAAGTATCGTAACAACCAAGTAATATAAACAAACATTTTTGTTTTGAAGTCACAAAATACCCATACAATATTTCCTTCTTTTTTGTTGTATTCAATCTAACAAGTATTGTAACAACCAAGTAATATAAACAAACATTTTTGTTTTGAAGTCACAAAATACCCATACAATATTTCCTTCTTTTTTGTTGTATTCAATCTAACAAGTATTGTAACAACCAAGTAATATAAACAAACATTTTTGTTTTGAAGTCACAAAATACCCATACAATATTTTCTTCTTTTTTGTTGTATTCAATCTAACAAGTATTGTAACAACCAAGTAATATAAACAAACATTTTTGTTTTGAAGTCACAAAATACCCATACAATATTTTCTTCTTTTTTGTTGTATTCAGTCTAACAAGTATTGTAACAACCAAGTAATATAAACAAACATTTTTGTTTTGAAGTCACAAAATACCCATACAATATTTCCTTCTTTTTTGTTGTATTCAATCTAACAAGTATTGTAACAACCAAGTAATATAAACAAACATTTTTGTTTTGAAGTCACAAAATAACCATACAATATTTTCTTCTTTTTTGTTGTATTCAATCTAACAAGTATTTTGTAACAACCAAGTAATATAAACAAACATTTTTGTTTTGAAGTCACAAAATACCCATACAATATTTTCTTCTTTTTTGTTGTATTCAATCTAACAAGTATCGTAACAACCAAGTAATATAAACAAACATTTTTGTTTTGAAGTCACAAAATACCCATACAATATTTTCTTCTTTTTTGTTGTATTCAATCTAACAAGTATCGTAACAACCAAGTAATATAAACAAACATTTTTGTTTTGAAGTCACAAAATACCCATACAATATTTTCTTCTTTTTTGTTGTATTCAATCTAACAAGTATTTTAACAACCAAGTAATATAAACAAACATTTTTGTTTTGAAGTCACAAAATACCCATACAATATTTTCTTCTTTTTTGTTGTATTCAGTCTAACAAGTATTGTAACAACCAAATAATATAAACAAACATTTTTGTTTTGAAGTCACAAATTTACCCATACAATATTTCCTTCTTTTTTGTTGTATTCAATCTAACAAGTATTGTAACAACCAAGTAATATAAACAAACATTTTTGTTTTGAAGTCACAAAATACCCATACAATATTTTCTTCTTTTTTGTTGTATTCAGTCTAACAAGTATTGTAACAACCAAGTAATATAAACAAATATTTTTGTTTTGAAGTCACAAAATACCCATACAATATTTCCTTCTTTTTTGTTGTATTCAATCTAACAAGTATTGTAACAACCAAGTAATATAAACAAACATTTTTGTTTTGAAGTCACAAAATACCCATACAATATTTTCTTCTTTTTTGTTGTATTCAATCTAACAAGTATCGTAACAACCAAGTAATATAAACAAACATTTTTGTTTTGAAGTCACAAAATACCCATACAATATTTCCTTCTTTTTTGTTGTATTCAATCTAACAAGTATTGTAACAACCAAGTAATATAAACAAACATTTTTGTTTTGAAGTCACAAAATACCCATACAATATTTTCTTCTTTTTTGTTGTATTCAATCTAACAAGTATTGTAACAACCAAGTAATATAAACAAACATTTTTGTTTTGAAGTCACAAAATACCCATACAATATTTCCTTCTTTTTTGTTGTATTCAATCTAACAAGTATCGTAACAACCAAGTAATATAAACAAACATTTTTGTTTTGAAGTCACAAAATACCCATACAATATTTTCTTCTTTTTTGTTGTATTCAATCTAACAAGTATCGTAACAACCAAGTAATATAAACAAACATTTTTGTTTTGAAGTCACAAAATACCCATACAATATTTTCTTCTTTTTTGTTGTATTCAATCTAACAAGTATTGTAACAACCAAGTAATATAAACAAACATTTTTGTTTTGAAGTCACAAAATACCCATACAATATTTCCTTCTTTTTTGTTGTATTCAATCTAACAAGTATTGTAACAACCAAGTAATATAAACAAACATTTTTGTTTTGAAGTCACAAAATACCCATACAATATTTTCTTCTTTTTTGTTGTATTCAATCTAACAAGTATTGTAACAACCAAGTAATATAAACAAACATTTTTGTTTTGAAGTCACAAAATACCCATACAATATTTTCTTCTTTTTTGTTGTATTCAATCTAACAAGTATTGTAACAACCAAGTAATATAAACAAACATTTTTGTTTTGAAGTCACAAAATACCCATACAATATTTTCTTCTTTTTTGTTGTATTCAATCTAACAAGTATTGTAACAACCAAGTAATATAAACAAACATTTTTGTTTTGAAGTCACAAAATACCCATACAATATTTTCTTCTTTTTTGTTGTATTCAATCTAACAAGTATTGTAACAACCAAGTAATATAAACAAACATTTTTGTTTTGAAGTCACAAAATACCCATACAATATTTTATTCTTTTTTGTTGTATTCAATCTAACAAGTATCGTAACAACCAAGTAATATAAACAAACATTTTTGTATTGAAGTCACAAAATACCCATACAATATTTTCTTCTTTTTTGTTGTATTCAATCTAACAAGTATCGTAACAACCAAGTAATATAAACAAACATTTTTGTTTTGAAGTCACAAAATACCCATACAATATTTTCTTCTTTTTTGTTGTATTCAATCTAACAAGTTTTGTAACAACCAAGTAATATAAACAAACATTTTTGTTTTGAAGTCACAAAATACCCATACAATATTTTCTTCTTTTTTGTTGTATTCAGTCTAACAAGTATTGTAACAACCAAGTAATATAAACAAACATTTTTGTTTTGAAGTCACAAAATACCCATACAATATTTTCTTCTTTTTTGTTGTATTCAGTCTAACAAGTATTGTAACAACCAAGTAATATAAACAAACATTTTTGTTTTGAAGTCACAAAATACCCATACAATATTTTCTTCTTTTTTGTTGTATTCAATCTAACAAGTATCGTAACAACCAAGTAATATAAACAAACATTTTTGTTTTGAAGTCACAAAATACCCATACAATATTTTCTTCTTTTTTGTTGTATTCAGTCTAACAAGTATCGTAACAACCAAGTAATATAAACAAACATTTTTGTTTTGAAGTCACAAAATACCCATACAATATTTTCTTCTTTTTTGTTGTATTCAATCTAACAAGTATCGTAACAACCAAGTAATATAAACAAACATTTTTGTTTTGAAGTCACAAAATACCCATACAATATTTTCTTCTTTTTTGTTGTATTCAATCTAACAAGTATTGTAACAACCAAGTAATATAAACAAACATTTTTGTTTTGAAGTCACAAAATACCCATACAATATTTTCTTCTTTTTTGTTGTATTCAATCTAACAAGTATTGTAACAACCAAGTAATATAAACAAACATTTTTGTTTTGAAGTCACAAAATACCCATACAATATTTCCTTCTTTTTTGTTGTATTCAGTCTAACAAGTATTGTAACAACCAAGTAATATAAACAAACATTTTTGTTTTGAAGTCACAAAATACCCATACAATATTTTCTTCTTTTTTGTTGTATTCAGTCTAACAAGTATTGTAACAACCAAGTAATATAAACAAACATTTTTGTTTTGAAGTCACAAAATACCCATACAATATTTTCTTCTTTTTTGTTGTATTCAGTCTAACAAGTATTGTAACAACCAAGTAATATAAACAAACATTTTTGTTTTGAAGTCACAAAATACCCATACAATATTTTCTTCTTTTTTGTTGTATTCAATCTAACAAGTATTGTAACAACCAAGTAATATAAACAAACATTTTTGTTTTGAAGTCACAAAATACCCATACAATATTTTCTTCTTTTTTGTTGTATTCAGTCTAACAAGTATTGTAACAACCAAGTAATATAAACAAACATTTTTGTTTTGAAGTCACAAAATACCCATACAATATTTTCTTCTTTTTTGTTGTATTCAGTCTAACAAGTATTGTAACAACCAAGTAATATAAACAAACATTTTTGTTTTGAAGTCACAAAATACCCATACAATATTTTCTTCTTTTTTGTTGTATTCAATCTAACAAGTATCGTAACAACCAAGTAATATAAACAAACATTTTTGTTTTGAAGTCACAAAATACCCATACAATATTTTCTTCTTTTTTGTTGTATTCAGTCTAACAAGTATCGTAACAACCAAGTAATATAAACAAACATTTTTGTTTTGAAGTCACAAAATACCCATACAATATTTTCTTCTTTTTTGTTGTATTCAATCTAACAAGTATCGTAACAACCAAGTAATATAAACAAACATTTTTGTTTTGAAGTCACAAAATACCCATACAATATTTTCTTCTTTTTTGTTGTATTCAGTCTAACAAGTATTGTAACAACCAAGTAATATAAACAAACATTTTTGTTTTGAAGTCACAAAATACCCATACAATATTTTCTTCTTTTTTGTTGTATTCAGTCTAACAAGTATTGTAACAACCAAGTAATATAAACAAACATTTTTGTTTTGAAGTCACAAAATACCCATACAATATTTTCTTCTTTTTTGTTGTATTCAATCTAACAAGTATTGTAACAACCAAGTAATATAAACAAACATTTTTGTTTTGAAGTCACAAAATACCCATACAATATTTTCTTCTTTTTTGTTGTATTCAGTCTAACAAGTATTGTAACAACCAAGTAATATAAACAAACATTTTTGTTTTGAAGTCACAAAATACCCATACAATATTTTCTTCTTTTTTGTTGTATTCAATCTAACAAGTATCGTAACAACCAAGTAATATAAACAAACATTTTTGTTTTGAAGTCACAAAATACCCATACAATATTTTCTTCTTTTTTGTTGTATTCAGTCTAACAAGTATCGTAACAACCAAGTAATATAAACAAACATTTTTGTTTTGAAGTCACAAAATACCCATACAATATTTTCTTCTTTTTTGTTGTATTCAATCTAACAAGTATCGTAACAACCAAGTAATATAAACAAACATTTTTGTTTTGAAGTCACAAAATACCCATACAATATTTTCTTCTTTTTTGTTGTATTCAATCTAACAAGTATTGTAACAACCAAGTAATATAAACAAACATTTTTGTTTTGAAGTCACAAAATACCCATACAATATTTTCTTCTTTTTTGTTGTATTCAGTCTAACAAGTATTGTAACAACCAAGTAATATAAACAAACATTTTTGTTTTGAAGTCACAAAATACCCATACAATATTTTCTTCTTTTTTGTTGTATTCAATCTAACAAGTATTGTAACAACCAAGTAATATAAACAAACATTTTTGTTTTGAAGTCACAAAATACCCATACAATATTTTCTTCTTTTTTGTTGTATTCAGTCTAACAAGTATCGTAACAACCAAGTAATATAAACAAACATTTTTGTTTTGAAGTCACAAAATACCCATACAATATTTTCTTCTTTTTTGTTGTATTCAATCTAACAAGTATCGTAACAACCAAGTAATATAAACAAACATTTTTGTTTTGAAGTCACAAAATACCCATACAATATTTTCTTCTTTTTTGTTGTATTCAATCTAACAAGTATTGTAACAACCAAGTAATATAAACAAACATTTTTGTTTTGAAGTCACAAAATACCCATACAATATTTTCTTCTTTTTTGTTGTATTCAGTCTAACAAGTATTGTAACAACCAAGTAATATAAACAAACATTTTTGTTTTGAAGTCACAAAATACCCATACAATATTTTCTTCTTTTTTGTTGTATTCAGTCTAACAAGTATTGTAACAACCAAGTAATATAAACAAACATTTTTTAAAATCAATTCCTACTTAGGTCAACAGAGAAATATTTTATTTACATTTTATTAAATAATTATAATTAATATAAATAAATTACCATAACCTATACCTTAAAACAGCTGTTCTAATACATAATCTATAACCAAAAATCAGCTGTTTTATGAAACCATATGTTATCAATTATTTTTATTTAATGTCTGTTAATAACAATTTATTTTTTAAATAGGCTAATGACAGATCACAGACAATTTTGAGCCCTTGAAAAGGAATTTCCGGAAAGAAATTCGAAGTGTTGAGTGTATATAAAAGCACAATTGTGTGTGATCTGTCATTAGCCTATATAAAAAATCAATTATTTTAAGCCTATATATAAAATGGGATGAAAAAACTATATTGCATAACTTGGGCCTTTTGTGAAACTTTTTCTCTTCCATATAAAACTCAAATTAATTCATTTTATATTTGAAACACTGTATTAGCATCAATTGTCATCCACTATAAATTTTAAAAAATATATTAGAATTTGAGTCGATGAATAAAAAGTATTTTACTAGCAATAGAAAATTTGAACAAGATATTTATAAGGGGAGTGAACTAATAGAAGGAATTAAATGACATCAACAATAAAAATTTGGAAAGAAAACTTTTGAAATAGGTTTATATTTGTAAATGTTTCTAGTATTCTCCTGGCATGCGGGTGCGTAAAAGAAGCCTTTGAAGGAAATAACTCCCGCGGTCATCTTTCCCTGTAAAAACATAAGCATTTACTTTCCCAGACAAACAAAAAAACCTTGTAAGCTACTGAAGGTAATTGTATTTTATTTCCACGACGGAAGGTCAGTGGAATGGACGACCACGGAGGGGACACTTTTACAGTTTAATTATTTTGGGAAATTTTTAATTCTAGCCATTGTCAAAATAGACTACCTTGCCAGATCCATAGGTTCCCGTGTGATTCTATGACATAGTATGCCCCGTTCCAAGGATTCATTTCAACACTGTTGATTTGGACTATCTAAATGGCACTCGCCTCTACATTTGGCCCCAACCTAACCTTCTTTACAAATTGAAATGTTAAGTTTGTTTGTGCACGCTTAACGTTTGGCACCTATTGAGCTAAAATTTTGAAACGACATACAACCTACTTCAAAGATTGTTTCTATCTATTATTCGCGTCAGTACCTTGAGAACGGTCAGCTGTGACCGGTGCAGGATCTTCAACAACGCGCATGCGCAACCTTCAACTCGGTTCCTTGAGAGGGGAGAGAATGTAGGGGAAGCTATGAGCCACAATGTAATAAGAGAAACTGTATCAATTTTAACAGTAGAAACCCGTGGCCTAATGGTTAAGGTACAGGCATAGTAATCGTAAGTTACGGGTTCAAATCCCGAATTTCCATTTTAATTTTTTTCTTGAAACATTCTAGTTTTAATGAATCTTATTTGTTGTGATAGGTTATGTTAGGTTAGGTATTATAAACAATTTATAAATGAATTTTGAATAAAAATGGCAAAGTTAAATTTAATTTTTACATAGTGAGTTTTCTTCCTTTTATACCTACCTTAAAATATACGTACGAAGTATCCAGTCAGGATAGATTTGGTAATAATTTTATTCAACATTAATATCTATTTTTATTAAAATATACGTACGAAGTATCCAGTCAGGATAGATTTGGTAATAATTTTATTCAACATTAATATCTATTTTTATTAAAGTATACGTACGAAGTATCCAGTCAGGGTAGATTTGGTAATAATTTTATTCAACATTAATATCTATTTTTATTAAAGTATACGTACGAAGTATCCAGTCAGGATAGATTTGGCAATAATTTTATTCAACATTAATATCTATTTTTATTAAAATATACGTACGAAGTATCTAGTCAGGGTAGATTTGGTAATAATTTTATTCAACATTAATATCTACCTTTATTAAAGTATACGTACGAAGTATCCAGTCAGGATAGATTTGGTAATAATTTTATTCAACATTAATATCTATTTTTATTAAAATATACGTACGAAATATCCAGTCAGGATAGATTTGGTAATAATTTTATTCAACATTAATATCTACCTTTATTAAAGTATACGTACGAAGTATCCAGTCAGGATAGATTTGGTAATAATTTTATTCAACATTAATATTTACCTTTATTAAAGTATACCTACGAAGTATACTACTTCCCCCTCTGCTGCAGTTAACCCTCCATCTGTGACGTCACGCGCATGCGCGTTGTTGAAGATCCTGCACTCGGGAAGATCTAGTTCAGCTGTGTAGCAGCAATCGCGACATCTGCCGCCAGCGAGGGGAACACAACCACAGTCACATATAAAACTTTACTTCTTCCCAATTACATAGTTTAATTACAAAAACAAACGTATCCGTTTGCATGCCTTTAACATTATTATACAATCTGAATTGATATGCATTCAACTTGATCCAAGCACTTTTGTGCTATATTGTCTTGATTGAGCTAAATCGTCAAATCATAAGTAAAGGTTATTTGGGAATGCCAGCACCCACCCGAGCTGCGACTGCTTCATCTCATGTGGATTTGCGCCGTAAACAGAGTTACAACACCAGTGATCTCCTATCTGTTCAATCAAGCATTCATCAATTAACGGGTTTTCGTAAGAGTATTTATTATCGAACTTGGGGAGAACCTCTTGTTGGATACACCAGGAGAAACAGGGAAAACAGCTCTTATCAAACTGATTCTGGTAACGATTCCAGCAAACAATGACATCGTCTTAGGTCTTTATTGCCTTAACCTCTGAAGTATGCAAAATTAACTTTCTATGATAAGTATGCTTTATTTTGTTTCTCATTCTCCATCCATACAACCAAAATATGCCACAGCCAAGCGTGGCAGGGTACAACTAGTGATTTTACAGTTTATTTATCAAAGCAATGCTTTCCACCCCATCCATGTACCCACAATGTGCCACAGCAAAGTTGGCAGGGTACAGCTAGTAATTTTACAGTTTATTTATCAAAGCAATGCTTTCCACCCCATCCATGTACCCACAATATGCCACAGCCAAGCGTGGCAGGGTACAACTAGTGATTTTACAGTTTATTTATCAAAGCAATGCTTTCCACCCCATCCATGTACCCACAATATGCCACAGCCAAGCGTGGCAGGGTACAACTAGTGATTTTACAGTTTATTTATCAAAGCAATGCTTTCCACCCAATCCATGTAACCACAATGTGCCACAGCAAAGCGAGGTAGGGTACAGTTAGTGATTTTGCAGTTAGATATTCAAAGTCATTCTTTCCATCCCATCCATGAAACTATAATGTGCCACAGCAAACCATGACAAGGTACTGCTAGTGATTTTACAGTTAAATATTCAAAGCAATGCTTTCCATCCCATCCATGCCACTATAACGTGCCACAGCAAAGCGAGGTAGGGTACAGTTAGTGATTTTACAGTTAGATATTCAAAGCAATGCTTTCCATCCCATCCATGCCACTATAACGTGCCACAGCAAAGCGAGGTAGGGTACAGTTAGTGATTTTACAGTTAGATATTCAAAGTCATTCTTTCCATCCCATCCATGAAACTATAATGTGCCACAGCATGCGTGGCAGGGCACAGCTAGGGATTTTACAGCTAAATATTCAAAGCAATGTTTTCCATCCCATCCTGCAACCACAATGTGCCGCAGCAAAGCGTGGCAGGGTACAGCTACGGAATTTACAGTTAAATATTCAAAGCAATGCTTTCTATCCCATCCATGCAACTATAATGTACCACAGCAAACCATGACAAGGTACTGCTAGTGATTTTACAGTTAAATATTCAAAGCAATGCTTTCCATCCCATCAATGCAACTATAATGTGCCACAGCATGCGTGGCAGGGCACAGCTAGGGATTTTACAGCTAAATATTCAAAGCAATGTTTTCCATCCCATCCTGCAACCACAATGTGCCGCAGCAAAGCGTGGCAGGGTACAGCTACGGAATTTACAGTTAAATATTCAAAGCAATGCTTTCTATCCCATCCATGCAACTATAATGTGCCACAGCAAAGCATGGCAAGGTACAGCTAGTTATTTTACAGGTAAATATTCAAAGCAATTCTTTCCATCCCATCCATGCAACTATAATGTGCCACAGCAAAGCATGGCAAGGTACAGCTAGTTATTTTACAGGTAAATATTCAAAGCAATTCTTTCCATCCCATCCATGCAACTATAATGTGCCACAGCAAAGCATGGCAAGGTACAGCTAGTGATTTTACAGTTAAATATTCAAAGCAATGTTTTCCATCCCATCAATGCAACTATAATGTGCCACAGCATGCGTGGCAGGGTACAGCTAGTGATTTTACAGCTAAATATTCAAAGCAATGTTTTCCATCCCATCCTGCAACCACAATGTGCCGCAGCAAAGCGTGGCAGGGTACAGCTACGGAATTTACAGTTAAATATTCAAAGCAATGCTTTCTATCCCATCCACGCAACTATAACGTACCACAGCAAAGCATGGCAAGGTACAGCTAGTTATTTTACAGGTAAATATTCAAAGCAATTCTTTCCATCCCATCCATGCAACTATAATGTGCCACAGCAAAGCGACGTAGGGTAAAGTTAGTGATTTTACAGTTAAATATTCAAAGCCATGCTTTCCATCCCATCCATGCAACTATAATGTGCCACAGCAAAGCATGGCAGGGTACAGCTAGTGATTTTACAGTTAAATATTCAAAGCAATGTTTTCCATCCCATCCATGCAACTATAATGTGCCACAGCAAAGCATGGCAAGGTACAGCTAGGGATTTTACAGCTAAATATTCAAAGCAATGTTTTCCATCCCATCAATGCAACTATAATGTGCCACAGCAAAGCATGGCAGGGTACAGCTAGTGATTTTACAGTTAAATATTCAAAGCAATGTTTTCCATCCCATCAATGCAACTATAATGTGCCACAGCATGCGTGGCAGGGTACAGCTAGTGATTTTACAGCTAAATATTCAAAGCAATGTTTTCCATCCCATCAATGCAACTATAATGTGCCACAGCATGCGTGGCAGGGTACAGCTAGGGATTTTACAGCTAAATATTCAAAGCAATGTTTTCCATCCCATCAATGCAACTATAATGTGCCACAGCAAAGCATGGCAAGGTACAGCTAGGGATTTTACAGCTAAATATTCAAAGCAATGTTTTCCATCCCATCAATGCAACTATAATGTGCCACAGCATGCGTGGCAGGGTACAGCTAGTGATTTTACAGCTAAATATTCAAAGCAATGTTTTCCATCCCATCAATGCAACTATAATGTGCCACAGCATGCGTGGCAGGGTACAGCTAGGGATTTTACAGCTAAATATTCAAAGCAATGTTTTCCATCCCATCAATGCAACTATAATGTGCCACAGCAAAGCATGGCAAGGTACAGCTAGGGATTTTACAGCTAAATATTCAAAGCAATGTTTTCCATCCCATCAATGCAACTATAATGTGCCACAGCATGCGTGGCAGGGTACAGCTAGGGATTTTACAGGTAAATATTCAAAGCAATTCTTTCCATCCCATCCATGCAACTATAACGTGCCACAGCAAAGCGACGTAGGGTAAAGTTAGTGATTTTACAGTTAGATATTCAAAGCAATGCTTTCCATCCCATCCATGCAACTATAATGTGCCACAGCAAACCATGACAAGGTACTGCTAGTGATTTTACAGTTAAATATTCAAAGCCATGCTTTCCATCCCATCCATGCAACTATAATGTGCCACAGCAAAGCATGGCAGGGTACAGCTAGTGATTTTACAGTTAAATATTCAAAGCAATGTTTTCCATCCCATCCATGCAACTATAATGTGCCACAGCAAAGCATGGCAAGGTACAGCTAGGGATTTTACAGCTAAATATTCAAAGCAATGTTTTCCATCCCATCAATGCAACTATAATGTGCCACAGCAAAGCATGGCAGGGTACAGCTAGTGATTTTACAGTTAAATATTCAAAGCAATGTTTTCCATCCCATCAATGGAACTATAATGTGCCACAGCATGCGTGGCAGGGTACAGCTAGTGATTTTACAGCTAAATATTCAAAGCAATGTTTTCCATCCCATCAATGCAACTATAATGTGCCACAGCATGCGTGGCAGGGTACAGCTAGGGATTTTACAGCTAAATATTCAAAGCAATGTTTTCCATCCCATCAATGCAACTATAATGTGCCACAGCAAAGCATGGCAAGGTACAGCTAGGGATTTTACAGCTAAATATTCAAAGCAATGTTTTCCATCCCATCAATGCAACTATAATGTGCCACAGCATGCGTGGCAGGGTACAGCTAGTGATTTTACAGCTAAATATTCAAAGCAATGTTTTCCATCCCATCAATGCAACTATAATGTGCCACAGCATGCGTGGCAGGGTACAGCTAGGGATTTTACAGCTAAATATTCAAAGCAATGTTTTCCATCCCATCAATGCAACTATAATGTGCCACAGCAAAGCATGGCAAGGTACAGCTAGGGATTTTACAGCTAAATATTCAAAGCAATGTTTTCCATCCCATCAATGCAACTATAATGTGCCACAGCATGCGTGGCAGGGTACAGCTAGGGATTTTACAGGTAAATATTCAAAGCAATTCTTTCCATCCCATCCATGCAACTATAACGTGCCACAGCAAAGCGACGTAGGGTAAAGTTAGTGATTTTACAGTTAATATTCAAAGCCATGCTTTCCATCCCATCCATGCAACTATCATGTGCCACAGCAAAGCATGGCAGGGTACAGCTAGTGATTTTACAGTTAAATATTCATAGCAATGTTTTCCATCCCATCCATGCAACCACAATGTGCCACAGCAAAGCGTGGCAGGGTACAGCTAGTGATTTTACAGTTAAATATTCAAAGCAATTCTTTCCATCCCGTCAATGCAACCACAATGTGCCACAGCAAAGCGTGGCAGGGTACAGCTAGTGCTTTTCATGGCAAGGAACAGCTAGTTATTTTACAGGTAAATATTCAAAGCAATGCTTTCTATCCCATCCGTGCAACTATAACGTGCCACCGCAAAGCGACGTAGGGTAAAGTTAGTGATTTTACAGTTAAATATTCAAAGTAATGCTTTCCATCCCATCCATGCAACCACAATGTTCACAGCAAATCGTGGCAGGGTACAGCTAGTGATTTTAGAGTTAAATATTCAAAGAAATGCTTTCCATCCAATCCATGCAACTATAACGTGCCACAGCAAAGCGTGGCAGGGTACAGTTAGTGATTTTACAGTTAAATATTCAGAGAAATGCTTTCCATCCCATCCATGAAACTATAATGTGCCACAGCTAAGCTAGGCAGGGCACAGCTAGGGTTTTTACAGTTAAATATTCAAAGCAATGCTTTCCATCCAATCCATGCAACTATAACGTGCCACAGCAAAGCGAGGTAGGGTACAGTTAGTGATTTTACAGTTAAATATTCAGAGAAATGCTTTCCATCCCATCCATGAAACTATAATGTGCCACAGCTAAGCTAGGCAGGGCACAGCTAGGGTTTTTACAGTTAAATATTCAAAGCAATGCTTTCCATCCCATTCAAGCAACCACAATGTGCCACAGCAAAACGTGGCAGGGTACAGCTAATTATTTTACTGTTAAATATTCAAAGCAATGCTTTCCATCCTTTCGATGCAAGCACAATTGCCACAGCAAAGCATGGCAGGGTACACCTACTGATTTTGCAGTTAAATATTCAAAGCAATTCTTTCCATCCCATCCATGCAACTATAACGTGCCAAAGCAAAGCATTTCATGGTACAGCTAGTGATTTTACAGTTAAATATTTGAGCCGTCTTTTGAAAATATGGCGGCACAGTTTTCTGCCGTGTCTTGCGTTGCGTGCGCTGCGCCGCATGCACCTCAGCTTAGAGAGCCGTCGTTAGAAAATATGGCGGCACAGTTTTCTGCCGTGTGTTGCGTTGCGTGCGCTGCGCCGCATGCCTCTCAGCTTATAGATCTGTCGTTAGAAAGTATGGAGGCACAAATTTCTGCGTGTGTTGCGTTGCGTGCCCCGCGCCGCTTGCACCTCAGCTTAGAAAGCCGTCGTTAGAAAATATGGCGGCACAGTTTTCTGCGTGTGTTGCGTTGCGTGCCCCGCGCCGCTTGCACTTCAGTTTGGAAAGCCGTCGTTGGAAAATATTTGGCGGCACAGTTTTCTGCTGTGTGCTGCGTTGCATGCGCCGCGCCGCATGCACCTCAGTTTAGAGTGCCGTCGTTAGAAAATATGGCGGCATAGTTTTCTGCCGTGTATTGCTTTGCAATGCGTGCGCTGCGCCGCATGCGTTTCAGCTTAGAGAGCCGTCGTTAGAAAATATGGCATCACAATTTTCTGCAGTGCGTTGCGTTGCGTGCCCTGCGTCGCATGCATCTTAGCTTAGATAGCCGTCGTTGGAAATAATGGCGGCACAGTTTTCTGCCGTGTGTTGCGTTTTGTGCGCTGTGCCGCATGCACCTCAGCTTAGAGAGCCGTCGATAGAAAATATGGCGGCACAGTTTTCTGCCGTGTGTTGCGTTGCGTGCCCTGCGTCGCATGCATTTTAGCTTAGATAGCCGTCGTTAGAAATACTCGCGGCACAGTTTTCTGCGTGTGTTGCGTTGCGTGCCATGCGCCGCTTGCAACTCAACCTAGAAAGCCGTCTTTAGAAAATATGGCGGCACAGTTTTCTGCGTGTGTTGCGTTGCGTGCCTCGCGCCGCTTGCACCTCAGCTTAGAAAGCCGTCGTTAGAAAATATTTCGGCACAGTTTTCTGTCGTGTGTTGCGTTGCGTGCCCTGCGCCGCATGCACCTCAGCTTAGAGAGCCGTCGTTAGAAAATATTACGGCACAGTTTTTTGCCGTGTGTTGCGTTGCATGCCCTGCGTCGCATGCGATTCAGCTTAGAGAGCCGTCGTTAGAAAATATGGCGGCACAGTTTTCTGCCGTGTGTTGCGTTGCATGCCCTGCGCCGCATGCACCACAGCTTAGAGAGCCCTCGTTAGAAAATATGGCGGCACAGTTTTAAGCCGTGTATTGCTTTGCAATGCGTGCGCTGCGCCGCATTCGTTTCAGCTTAGAGAGCCGTCGTTAGAAAATATGGCATCACAATTTTCTGCAGTGCGTTGCGTTGCGTGCCCTGCGTCGCATGCATCTTAGCTTAGATAGCCGTCGTTGGAAATAATGGCGGCACAGTTTTCTGCCGTGTGTTGCGTTTTGTGCGCTGTGCCGCATGCACCTCAGCTTAGAGAGCCGTCGATAGAAAATATGGCGGCACAGTTTTCTGCCGTGTGTTGCGTTGCGTGCCCTGCGTCGCATGCACCTCAGCTTAGAGAGAAGTCGTTTGAAAATATGGTGGCATAGTTTTCTGCCGTGTGTTGCGTTGCGTGCGCTGCGCCGCATGAACCTCAGCTTAGAGAGCAGTCGTTAGAAAATATGGCGGCACAGTTTTCTGCCGTTTGTTGCGTTGCGTGCGCTGCCCCGCATGCACCTCAGCTTAGAGAGCCGTCGTTAGAAATAATTACGGCACAGTTTTTTGCCGTGTGTTGCGTTGCATGCCCTGCGCCGCATGCGTCTCAGCTTAGAGAGCCGTCGTTAGAAAATATAGCGGCACAGTCTTCTGCCGGGTGTTACGTTGCGTGGCCCGCGCCGCATGCACCTCAGCTTAGAAAGCCGTCGTTAGAAAATATGGCGGAACAGTTTTCTGCCGTGTATTGCGTTGCGAACCCTGCGCCGCATGCTTCTCAGCTTAGAGAGCAGTCGTTAGATAATATGGCGGCACAGTTTTCTGCGGTTTTTTGCGTTGCGTGCGCTCCGCCGCATGCGTCTCAGCTTAGAGAGCCGTCGTTAGAAAATATAGCGGCACAGTCTTCTGCCGGGTGTTACGTTGCGTGGCCCGCGCCGCATGCACCTCAGCTTAGAAAGCCGTCGTTAGAAAATATGGCGGAACAGTTTTCTGCCGTGTTTTACGTTGCATACCCTGAGCCGCATGCACCTCAGCTTAGAGAGCCGTCGTTAGAAAATATGGAGGCACAGTTTTCTGCCGTGTGTTGCGTTGCGTACGCTGCGCCGCATGCGTCTCCGCTTATAGAGCCGTCGTTAGAAAATATGGCGGCACAGTTTTCTGCCTTGTGTTGCGTTGCAGGCACTGCATGCACCCCAGCTTATAGAGCCGTCTTTTGAAAATATGGCGGCACAGTGTTCTGCGTGTGTTGCGTTGCGTGCCCCGCGCCGCTTGCACTTCAGCTTAGAAAGCCGTCGTTAGAAAATATGGCGGCACAGTTTCTGCCGTGTGTTGCGTTGCATGCGCTGCGACGCATGCACCTCAGCTTAGAGAGCCGTCGTTAGAAATAATGGCGGCACAGTTTTCTGCTGTGTGTTGCGTTGCATGCGCTGCGAAGCATGCACCTCAGCTTAGAGAGCCGTCGTTAGAAAATATGGCGGCACAGTTTTCTGCAGTGTGTTGCGTTGCGTGCGCTGCGCCGCATTCCTCTCAGCTTATAGATCTGTCGTTAGAAAATATTACGGCACAGTTTTCTACCATGTGTAGCGTTTCGTGCGCTGCGCCGCTTGCACCTCAGCTTAGAGAGCCGTCGTTAGAAAATATGGCATCACAGTTTTCTGCCGTGTGTTGCGTTGCGTGCGCTGCGCCGCATGTGTCTTAGCTTAGAGAGACGTCGTTAGTAAATTTGGCGGCACAGTTTTCTGCCGTGTGTTGCGTTTTGTACGCTGCGCCGCATGCACCTCAGCTTAGAGAGCCGTCGATAGAAAATATGGCGGCACAGTTTAATGCTGTGTGTTCCGTTGCATGCGCTGCGAAGCATGCACCTCAGCTTAGAGAGCCGTCGTTAGAAAATATGGCGGCACAGTTTTCTACCGTGTGTTGCGTTGCATGCCCTGCGCCGCATGTGTCTTAGCTTAGAGAGCCGTCGTTAGATATTTTGGCGGCACAGTTTTCTGCAGTGTGTTGCGTTTTGTACGCTGCGCCGCATGCACCTCAGCTTAGAGAGCCGTCGATAGAAAATATGGCGGCACAGTTTTCTGCTGTGTGTTGCGTTGCATGCGCTGCGCCGCATGCACCTCAGCTTAGAGAGCCGTCGTCAGAAAATATGACGGCACAGTTTTCTGCTGTGTGTTGCGTTGCGTGCTCTGCTCCGCATGCACCTCAGCTTAGAGAGCCGTCGTTAGAAAATATGGCGGCACAGTTTTCTGCCGTGTTGCGTTGCGTGCTCTGCGCCGCATGCGTCTCAGCTTAGAGAGCCGACGTTAGAAAATATGGCGGCACAGTTTTCTGCCGTTTAATGCGTTGCGTGCGCTCCGCCGCATGCGTCTTAGCTTAGAGAGGCGTCGTTAGTAAATATGGCGGCACAGTTTTCTGCCTTGTGTTGCTTTGCGTGCGCTGCGCCGCATGCACCTCAGCTTAGAGAGCCGTCGTTAGAAAATATGGAGGCACAGTTTTCTGCCGTGTGTTGCGTTGCGTGCGCTGCGCCGCATGCGTCTCCACTTAGAGAGCCGACGTTAGAAAATATGGCGGCACAGTTTTCTCCCGTTTAATGCGTTGCGTGTGCTCCGCCGCATGCGCCTCAGCTTAGAGAGGCGTCGTTAGTAAATATGGCGGCACAGTTTTCTGCCTTGTGTTGCTTTGCGTGAGCTGCGCCGCATGCACCTCAGCTTAGAGAGCCGTCGTTAGAAAATATGGCGGCACAGTTTTCTGCCTTGTGTTGCGTTGCAAGTACTGCATGCACCTCAGCTTAGAGAGCCGTCTTTTGAAAATATGGCGGCACAGTGTTCTGCGTGTGTTGCGTTGCGTGCCCCGCGCTGCTTGCACTTCAGCTTAGAAAGCCGTCGTTAGAAAATATGGCGGCACAGTTTTCTGCCGTGTGCCGCGTTGAATGCGCTGCAACGCGTGCACCTCAGCTTAGAGAGCCGTCGTTAGAAATAATGGCGGCACAGTTTCTGCTGTGTGTTGCGTTGCATGCGCTGCGAAGCATGCACCTCAGCTTAGAGAGCCGTCGTTAGAAAATATGGCGGCACAGTTTTCTGCCGTGTTTTGCGTTGCGTGCGCTGCGCCGCATGCACTTCAGCTTAGAGAGCCGTCGTTAGAAAATATTACGGAACAGTTTTTTGCCGTGTGTTGCGTTGCATGCCCTACGCCGCATGCGTCTCAGCTTAGAGAGCCGTCGTTAGAAATAATGTCGGCACAGTTTTCTGCCGTGTGTTGCGTTGCGTGCGCTGCTCCGCATGCACCTTAGCTTAGAGAGCCGTCGTTAGAAAATATAGCGGCACAGTTTTCTGCAATGTGTTGCGTTGCGTGCGCTGCGCCGCATGCACTTCAGCTTAGAGAGCCGTCGTTAGAAAATATGGCGGCACAGCTTTCTGTTGTGTGCTGCGTTGCATGCGCTGCGCCGCATGCACCTCAGTTTAGAGAGCCGTCGTTAGAAAAAATGGCATCACAGTTTTCTGCCGTGTGTTGCGTTGCGTGCGCTGCGCCGCTGCGTCTCAGCTTAGTCAGCCTTCGTTAAAAAATACGGCAGCACAGTTTTCTGCCGTGTGTTGCGTTTTGTTCGCTGCGACGCATTCACCTCAGCTTAGAGAGCCGTCAGAAAATATGTCGGCACAGTTTTCGGCCATGTGTTGCGTTGCGTACGCTGTGCGCCACATGCGTCTCAGCTTAGAGAGCCGTCGTTAGAAAATGTGGCGGCACAGTTTTCTGCCGTGTGTTGCGTTGCGTGCCCTGCGTCGCATGCATCTTAGCTTAGATAGCCGTCGTTAGAAATAATGGCGGCACAGTTTTCTACCGTGTGTTGCGTTTTTTGCGCTGCGCCGCATGCACCTCACCTTAGAGAGCCGTCGATAGAAGATATGGCGACAAAGTTTTCTGCGTGTGTTGCGTTGCGTGCCTTGCGTCGCATGCATTTTTGCTTAGATAGCCGTCGTTAGAAATAATGGCGGCACAGTTTTCTGCTTATGTTGCGTTGCGTGCCCCGCGCCGCTTGCGTCTCAGCTTAGAGAGCCGTCGTTAGAAAATATGGCGGCACAGTTTTCTGCCGTGTGTTGCGTTGCGTGCCCTGCAACGCATGCATTTTAGCTTAGATAGCCGTCTTTAGAAATAATGGCGGCACATTTTTCTGCTTATTTTGCGTTGCGTGCCCCGCGCCGCTTGCACCTTAGCCTAGAAAGCCGTCGTTAGAAAATATGGCGCAACAGTGTTCTGCCTGTGTTGCGTTGCGTGCCCCGCGCCGCTTGCACTTCAGCTTAGAAAGCCGTCGATAGAAAATATGGCGGCACAGTTTTCTGCCGTGTGTTGCGTTGTGTGCCCTGCGCCGCATGCACCACAGCTTAGAGAGCCGTCGTTAGAAAATATGGCATCACAGTTTTCTGCAGTGTGTTGCGTTGCGTGCGCTGCGCCGCATGCACCACAGCTTAGAGAGCCGTCGTTAGAAAATATGGCATCACAGTTTTCTGCAGTGTGTTGCGTTGCGTGCGCTACGCCGCATTCACCTCAGCTTAGAGAGCCGTCGTTAAAAAATACGGCAGCACAGTTTTCTGCCGTGTGTTGCGTTGCGTACGCTGCGCCGCATGCGTCTCAGCTTAGAGAGCCATCGTTAGAAAATACGGCGGCACAGTTTTCTGCCGTGTGTTGCGTTGCGTGCGCTGCGCCGCATGCGTCTCAGCTTAGAGAGCCGTCGTTAGAAAATATGGCGGCACAGTTTTCTGCCGTGTGTTGCGTTGCGTTCCCTGCAACGCATGCATTTTAGCTTAGATAGCCGTCTTTAGAAATAATGGCGGCACAGTTTTCTGCTTATTTTGCGTTGCGTGCCCCGCGCCGCTTGCACCTTAGCCTAGAAAGCCGTCGTTAGAAAATATGGCGCAACAGTGTTCTGCGTGTGTTGCGTTGCGTGCCCCGCGCCGCTTGCACCACAGCTTAGAGAGCCGTCGATAGAAAATATGGCGGCACAGTTTTCTGCCGTGTGTTGCGTTGCGTGCGCTGCGCCGCATGCCTCTCAGCTTAAAGAGCTGTCGTTAGAAAATATGGAGGCACAGTTTTCTGCGTGTGTTGCGTTGCGTGCCCCGCGCCGCTTGCACCTCAGCTTAGAAAGCCGTCGTTTGAAACATGGCATCACAGTTTTCTGGCGTGTGTTGCGTTGCGTGCCCTGCGTCGCATGCATCTTAGCTTAGATAGCCGTCGTTAGAAATAATGGCGTCACAGTTTTCTCCCGTGTGTTGCGTTTTGTGCGCTGCGCTGCATGCACCTCAGCTTAGAGACCCGTCGATGGAAAATATGGCGGCACAGTTTTCTGCCGTGTGTTGCGTTGCGTGCCCTGCGTCGCGTGCATTTTAGCTTAGATAGCCGTCGTTAGAAATAATGGCGGCACAGTTTTCTGCGTGTGTTGCGTTGCGTGCCATGCGCCGCTTGCAACTCAGCCTAGAAAGCCGTCTTTAGAAAATATGGCGGCACAGTTTTCTGGGTGTGTTGCGTTGCGTGCCCCGCTCCGCTTGCACCTCAGCTTAGAAAGCCGTCGTTAGAAAATATGGCGGCACAGTTTTCTGCCGTGTGTTGCGTTGCGTGCCCTGCGCCGCATGCACCTCAGCTTTTAGAGCCGTCGTTAGAAAATATTACGGCACAGTTTTTTGCCGTGTGTTGCGTTGCATGCCCTGCGCCGCATG
The DNA here is from genome assembly GCA_036971475.1 of Prosapia bicincta. NCBI lineage: Eukaryota > Metazoa > Arthropoda > Insecta > Hemiptera > Cercopidae > Prosapia > Prosapia bicincta. The sequence continues at coordinate 3,052,686 of JBAIZL010000099.1, forward strand.
CGATTCAGCTTAGAGAGCCGTCGTTAGAAAATATGGCGGCACAGTTTTCTGCCGTGTGTTGCGTTCTGTGCCCTGCGCCACATGCACCTCAGCTTAGAGAGCCGTCGTTAGAAAATATTACGGCACAGTTTTTTGCCGTGTGTTGCGTTGCATGCCCTGCGCCGCATGCACCTCAGCTTAGAGAGCCCTCGTTAGAAAATATGGCGGCACAGTTTTCTGCTGTATGTTGCGTTGCATGCGCTGCGCCGCATGCACCTCAGCTTAGAGAGGCGTCGTTAGTAAATATGGCGGCACAGTTTTCTGCCTTGTGTTGCATTGCATGCACTGCATGCACCTCAGCTTAGAGAGCCGTCGTTAGAAAATATTACGGCACAGTTTTTTGCCGTGTGTTGCGTTGCATTCCCTGCGCCGCATGCACCTCAGTTTAGAAAGCCGTCGTTGGAAAATATGGTGGCACAGTTTTCTGCCGTGTATTGCGTTGCGAACCCTGCGCCGCATGCTTCTCAGCTTAGAGAGCCGTCGTTAGAAAATATGGCGGCACAGTTTTCTGCCATTTGTTGCCTTGCGTGCGCTCCGCCGCATGCGTCTCAGCTTAGAGAGGCGTCGTTAGTAAATATGGTGGCACAGTTTTCTGCCTTGTGTTGCGTTGCATGCACTGCATGCACCTCAGCTTAGAGAGCCGTCTTTTGAAAATATGGCGGCACAGTTTTCTGCCGTGTGTTGCGTTGCGTGCGCTGCGCCACATGCACCTCAGCTTAGAGAGCCGTCGTTAGAAAATATGGCGGCACAGTTTTCTGCCGTGTGTTGCGTTGCGTGCCCTGCGTCGCGTGCATTTTAGCTTAGATAGCCGTCGTTAGAAATAATGGCGGCACAGTTTTCTGCGTGTGTTGCGTTGCGTGCCATGCGCCGCTTGCAACTCAGCCTAGAAAGCCGTCTTTAGAAAATATGGCGGCACAGTTTTCTCGGTGTGTTGCGTTACGTGCCCCGCTCCGCTTGCACCTCAGCTTAGAAAGCCGTCGTTAGAAAATATGGCGGCACAGTTTTCTGCCGTGTGTTGCGTTGCGTGCCCTGCGCCGCATGCACCTCAGCTTGGAGAGCCGTCGTTAGAAAATATTACGTCACAGTTTTTTGCCGTGTGTTGCGTTGCATGCCCTGCGCCGCATGCGATTCAGCTTAGAGAGCCGTCGTTAGAAAATATGGCGGCACAGTTTTCTGCCGTGTGTTGCGTTGCATGCCCTGCGCCGCATGCACCTCAGCTTAGAGAGCCCTCGTTAGAAAATATGGCGGCACAGTTTTCTGCTGTATGTTGCGTTGCATGCGCTGCACCGCATGCACCTCAGCTTAGAGAGACGTCGTTAGTAAATATGGCGGCACAGTTTTCTGCCTTGTGTTGCATTGCATGCACTGCATGCACCTCAGCTTAGAGAGCCGTCGTTAGAAAATATTACGGCACAGTTTTTTGCCGTGTGTTGCGTTGCATTCCCTGCGCCGCATGCACCTCAGTTTAGAAAGCCGTCGTTGGAAAATATGGCGGCACAGTTTTCTGCCGTGTATTGCGTTGCGAACCCTGCACCGCATGCGTCTCAGCTTAGAGAGGCGTCGTTAGTAAATATGGTGGCACAGTTTTCTGCCTTGTGTTGCGTTGCATGCACTGCATGCACCTCAGCTTAGAGAGCCGTCTTTTGAAAATATGGCGGCACAGTTTTCTGCCGTGTGTTGCGTTGCGTGCGCTGCGCCGCATGCATCTCAGCTTAGAAAGCCTTCGTTAGAAAATATGGCGGCACAGTTTTCTGCCGTGTATTGCGTGCGTGCGCTCCGCCGCATGCGTCTCAGCTTAGAGAGCCGTCGTTAGAAAATATGGCGAAACAGTTTTCTGCTGTGTGTTGCGTTGCATGCGCTGCGTCGAATGCACCTCAGCTTAGGGAGCCGTCATTAGAAAATATGACGGCACAGTTTTCTGCCGTGTGTTGCGTTGCGTGCGCTGTTCCGCATGCACCTCAGCTTAGATAGCCGTCGTTAGAAAATATGGCGGCACAGTTTTATGCCTTGTGTTGCGTTGCATGCACTGCGCCGCATGCGTCTCAGCTTAGATAGCCGTCGTTAGAAAATATGGCGGCACAGTTTTCTGCTGTGTGTTGCGTTGCATGCGCTGCGTCGAATGCACCTCAGCTTAGGGAGCCGTCATTAGAAAATATGACGGCACAGTTTTCTGCCGTGTGTTGCGTTGCGTGCGCTGCTCCGCATGCACCTCAGCTTAGATAGCCGTCGTTAGAAAATATGGCGGCACAGTTTTATGCCTTGTGTTGCGTTGCGTGCACTGCATGCACCTCAGCTAAGAGAGCCGTCTTTTGAAAATATGGCGGCACAGTTTTCTGCCGTGTGTTGCGTTGCGTGCGCTGCGCCGCATGCACCTCAGCTTAGAGCGCCGTCGTTAGAAAATATTACGGCACAGTTTTTTGCCGTGTGTTGCGTTGCATGCCCTGCGCCGCATGCGATTCTGCTTAGAGAGCCGTCGTTAGAAAATATGGCGGCACAGTTTTCTGCCGTGTGTTGCGTTGCATGCCCTGCTCCGCATGCACCTCAGCTTAGAGAGCCCTCGTTAGAAAATATGGCGGCACAGTTTTCTGCTGTATGTTGAGTTGCATGCGCTGCGCCGAATGCACCTCAGCTTAGAGAGGCGTCGTTAGTAAATATGGCGGCACAGTTTTCTGCCTTGTGTTGCATTGCATGCACTGCATGCACCTCAGCTTAGAGAGACCTCGTTAGAAAATATTACGGCACAGTTTTCTGCCGTGTATTGCGTTGCGAACCCTGCGCCGCATGCTTCTCAGCTTAGAGAGCCGTCGTTAGAAAATATGGCGGCACAGTTTTCTGCCATTTGTTGCCTTGCGTGCGCTCCGCCGCATGCGTCTCAGCTTAGAGAGCCGTCGTTAGAAAATATGGCGGCACAGTTTTCTGCCGTGTATTGCGTTGCGTGCGCTCCGCCGCATGCGTCTCAGCTTAGAGAGCCGTCGTTAGAAAATATGGCGGCACAGTTTTCTGCTGTGTGTTGCGTTGCATGCGCTGCGCCGCATGCACCTCAGCTTAGAGAGCCGTCGTTAGAAAATATGGCGGCACAGTTTTCTGCCGTGTGTTGCGTTGCGTGCGCTGCTCCGGATGCACCTCAGCTTAGAGAGCCGTCGTTAGAAAATATGGCGGCACAGTTTTCTGCCGTTAGTTGCGTTGCGTGCGCTCCGCCGCATGCGTCTCAGCTTAGAGAGGCATCGTTAGTAAATATGGCGGCACAGTTTTCTGCCTTGTGTTGCGTTGCATGCACTGCATGCACCTCAGCTTAGAGAGCCGTCTTTTGAAAATATGGCGGCACAGTTTTCTGCCGTGTGTTGCGTTGCGTGCGCTGCGCCGCATGCACCTCAGCTTAGAGAGCCGTCGTTAGAAAATATGGCGGCACAGTTTTCTGCCGTGTATTGCGTTGCGTGCGCTCCGCCGCATGCGTCTCAGCTTAGAGAGCCGTCGTTAGAAAATATGGCGGCACAGTTTTCTGCTGTGTGTTGCGTTGCATGCGCTGCGCCGCATGCACCTCAGCTTAGAGAGGCGTCGTTAGTAAATATGGCGGCACAGTTTTCTGCCGTGTATTGCGTTGCGTGCACTGCATGCACCTCAGCTTAGAGAGCCCTCGTTAGAAAATATTACGGCACAGTTTTTTGCCGTGTGTTGCGTTGCATTCCCTGCGCCGCATGCGTCTCAGCTTAGAGAGCCGTCGTTAGAATATATGGCGGCAAAGTTTTCTGCCGTGTCTTACGTTGCGTGCCCCGCGCCGCATGCACCTCTGTTTAGAAAGCCGTCGTTGGAAAATATGGCGGCACAGTTTTCTGCCGTGTATTGCGTTGCGAACCCTGCGCCGCATGCTTCTCAGCTTAGAGAGCCGTCGTTAGAAAATATGGCGGCACAGTTTTCTGCCATTTGTTGCCTTGCGTGCGCTCCGCCGCATGCTTCTCAGCTTAGAGAGGCGTCGTTAGTAAATATGGTGGCACAGTTTTCTGCCGTGTATTGCGTTGCGTGCGCTCCGCCGCATGCGTCTCAGCTTAGAGAGCCGTCGTTAGAAAATATGGCGGCACAGTTTTCTGCCATTTGTTGCCTTGCGTGCGCTCCGCCGCATGCTTCTCAGCTTAGAGAGGCGTCGTTAGTAAATACGGCGGCACAGTTTTCTGCCGTGTGTTGCGTTGCCTGCGCTGCGCCGCATGCACCTCATCTTAGAGAGCCGTCGTTAGAAAATATGGCGGCACAGTTTTCTGCCGTGTATTGCGTTGCGTGCGCTCCGCCGCATGCGTCTCAGCTTAGAGAGCCGTCGTTAGAAAATATGGCGGCACAGTTTTCTGCTGTGTGTTGCGTTGCATGCGCTGCGCCGCATGCACCTCAGCTTAGAGAGCCGTCGTTAGAAAATATGGCGGCACAGTTTTCTGCCGTGTGTTGCGTTGCGTGCGCTGCGCCGCATGCACCTCAGCTTAGAGAGCCGTCGTTAGAAAATATGGCGGCACAGTTTTCTGCCGTGTGTTTTGCGTTGCGTGCGCTGCGCCGCATGCGTCTCAGCTTACGCCCTGCCTTAAAGTTGGAAACACTTTTTTATCCGTGGCGATTTTCAATCTAACTTTTTGAAGTGGATAGAAATTTTGTGCGGAATTAAGGAACAACTGGAGAAATCTGACACCTTACCGTTGGGCTTTTGACTTTATGCTTCTAAATTGGTTACAAAGTTTTTATGAATTGCAGAAGGACTGCGGATACCTGACACTTCTACCGTTGGAGCTCTCCACAGCAAAGGCTCTGTTGTGGTTACCCAGCGAACAAGCATGGCCTGCGTATACCTGACGTTTCTACGATTGGCGCTTTTCATATCTGCCTCAGAAGTGTTTGAACAGTTTTTCATCTACTACGAGCAACCATATGATATCACATTGTTCACTTACAGGGTTTTTTGTCAGATTATATCCGACAAGGGGGTAATCAGAATTAAAAAATACCATTACCTTTTGTTTGTATTCGCTACCCCCCCCCCCCCCATTCTAGTAGCTACAGTTCGGTTTAAAGCAGATTAGATACGGGTCTGTGGCGGGGTAGGGATGCGGTGTTGTCAGTTTAAATGCTGTAACACTGAGCGACAAACGAAAGTTTAACGTAGAATTGGCAACTAGGCTCACTGACCCGGCAAGATGTGGATTTCCCATTCATCGAGATGACGGCAGCCCCCTTTGGCCAATTTCACTCCGTAGAGTCATATCCTGTTTTAAATCAAACTATAAAAAGTCGTTTTAATCGTTAGAAGCTCACTGTGCTACTCATCAAATATCACTTTAACTGGCGGCGAATATATGATTCCAAAAAGCAAACGATAAATTTTGAGCACCAGGCAAATAAAAATGGCAATGTGACTCTTATACTTTAAATAGTCTAAATATTTTTAAATGTATTATAAGTATAGTAGATTATTTTTGATAAAGATTTATTTCTTTTCAGAATCTCAAGATGGGGTTCAGTACAGAAATGGATGGATGTGGCCAGTTTGTTAAATACAGTATGTTTGTCGCTAATTTTGTTATATTTGTAAGTTTAACTTATTATTTCAATAATTACAAATATTCTTAATTTATTTTATTATTCTCTCAATTATTTTTTCATGTTCACACACATACACACACACATATATATATATATATATACATATGTATATATATATATACACACACCCACATATACATATACGTATATATATCAGTGGCGCACCAAAGGGCCAAGAGGCTTGGGCCTCCCTTGGACATCCCTATAAAAAAAAAAAAAATTACGTGCGTAGTCCTTCATTGGAAAAGGTATAATGCGCATGCACCGTATATAAATTTGACTACAAAGATTTACCAATATATAAGTATTGTTAATATATTTTTATAGTTCTATTTATGCCTGAAGTATTAGTAGCATTAGTTAATTAGCAAATTAAAATGTTAATAATATTTAAATGCTTTAATAATTAGTAGATTATCTTGATGATTTTTATATTAACTATTTTACTATTTATATTTGTCTAACTTTTCAATATAGAACTAGATAATTCCCATGTCTATCTAAACATTTTATCTGTCAACTTCTAGACACCTACACCAGGGTGACTTTGCTCAAGCTGTCTTTACTCTTTTAAAGAAATATATTCCAGTAAGTCAGTTTCAAAGAACTAGGAATACAAAATATTCTGGGTTTTGTATTATAACTGCTATTATGGAGGTTACCCTTCACAGACTCACAAATAAACCATCATTAATCAAGTGGTTTATGTTCCCAAACATTTTTAAACATATCTGGTCAGGACTATTGGTCATTAGGAGTACTAAAACTGTCAGAGGTCGGAAAAACCTTGAGCTTGTTTTGCCAAAGTCACTATTGTGCCAACCATTTATTCCTTTAATCAAAGTGTGTTAGTGATTTATAAATGTCCAAGCTTTTGCTCAGTTTTATGAGTTCTGAACTGATAATCTTTTAGTTGATTTAAGGAGTTAACTATTGACCTAAGAGATAATTCCTACAATTTAAACATTGATTGAACATGGAATTCTTAAATTTTGTAGTCCATTAATTACGTTCCGTGAATCTTGATTAATCACTTAATGACTATCCGAACTTTAAATTTTGTAAATTTGTTAAAACATACTGAGACAGAACGTTTTCGATTGCTATGTGGTGATCATCAGTGTCTCCCTGATAATGAGTGATCGATAACGTTCCACATAGCGATCATAAACATTCTGTCTCAGTAATTTTTAACAAATTTACAAAATTTAAAGTTCGGATAGTCATTAACTATTCTTTAAGTGATTAATGAACATGGAAGTGTTCCATTTCTTTACTCATCTTTGCATTAGAAACTCTTTGTTAACTTATAGATGTTTCATGCAACATGAGAATCTGCTAATGTTAATTCTGTAAAACCATATACTCTTTAAATGTGATGAGTTGTCTGTTCATATTGTCTGTCTTTGAGGTATGATCCCTTTACGACACCTAAACATATTAAATAAAATTTAACTCTTTGTTTCCTGAACTCCTAACTCCTTCTTAAACCTAATTATTTACTATGTAAATTTAATTAAGTATTATTTTCACTAAACACTTTTAAATGTATTAAACTTCCCTATAGTAGCACTTACTTTGTTTGTTGAGGGTGGCCGTTTCGGGAGTGTGTACCATTGTCAACTAAGACCGTAACTGATCTCAAGGTTTACGTAGGTTAGAGTGGGGGTGGGATATTATGGTGGTGTGGGTGTATTTTGTGTATATTAGGAGTTATGATGTGAAAAAGTTTGTGTGAGTTGTAATGTAATTGTGTATTGAGTATGTATGTAGAGTGTAGTTTGAAGTGTCTGTATATTTCGTATTGTTCGGTTGTGTACTGTTGGTTATTTCTGTGTTGTTTATGAAGAGTTTGTAGGTTAGATGTTATGTCTATGTAGTCATGTTTTGTGGAGTTGAGATGATTGGCGAAGTTTGATTGGTAGTTATTGTTTTTTAGTGCTTTTATATGTTCTTGTTAACATGTGTAGAAGGACCTCCCTGTCTGGCCTATGTAAAAACTGGGGCACGAACTGCAAGTTAGTTTGTAAACTCCAGTAGTGTTGTAAATGCCGTCGATTTTGTTGTTGGGATTAAATTGTTTGTTGAGAGTGTTGTGTGTGGAGTAAGCTATTTTGTAGTTGTATTTTCGTTGTGTTGGTTAGATTGTGGGTTTTGGATGATCTGTATGGTATTGATAAGTATTTTATGGGATTGTCATATTGTGTGTTTGTATTTGGGTTATTAGGTTTATTTTTTAGGAGGTTGTATAATTATTTGTCAATCATTGTTGGGTTTAAAACATTTAAAAGTGTTTAGTGATTACTAGTAGCTCATGTGAAGATGGAATCAACAAATGTTATTATTTTCAGTTTTAAATTATTAATTTTTAGTTTTATTTCTATAATTACATATATATATTACATGCATGTCACAAACTACAGATCTAAAATTTCATAAAATATGCCTTGGAATGTTGTAGATTGGAGGCATAACTGTGTTTGGCATCGGGATATGGAGTCTAATGGACAAATCTTTTATAAACGAACTTTTGGGAACAAACTTATTTATGGGAGCTGTATATATTTTAATTGTGACTGGAGCACTTGTGTCTTTGATATCGTTTTTTGGTTGCGTTGGAGCTTTCAAGGAAATTAAATGTTTATTGCTAATGGTAATTTGTTGTGTTTGTAAGATAGATAGAGTAAAATATGTAGTAGAATGCAGATATGTTACTTAAGTTACGGCGAACACTGATGTAAGTAAATACACAGTAATTAGTTATTTTGCTTTTTACTTTCAGTTTTCAATTTATGTACTTGTAATAAAGCTGGCCATATAATCTATATATGTTTATTAAATAGAATGTGGGTAGAAATTAATTTTTAACGCTGATTATTTAAAGATATAATTCTACATAATAGCATTGAGTAGTTCTACATCTGTGTGCCATATTTTTAGATGACACATTATCAAATGCTGAAATCTATAAAAATGAATGTTCTGGGCTGTGTATTACTTAATAATGTGACTCAAAACAACATTTTTTAAATGTTAATACTATGAGTAAATGCAGAATATTTTTAATTATTGATACCCAAGTTTATTCGCAGTGTTTAGATATTAATAAACAGAAGCCTAGATATCATGGCCATGAACAGATTCATATCACGATCAGATACTTTAAGGCATCTTCTGAAACTATGTTAGCAATAAATGCAATCAATTGTTTTCTTAGGACCAAAAATTTAGAGCAGTAAGATTTTTTTTCAGAAATAAAAATTAATCTTTAATTTGTTTTCTGTTATAATAGAATTTAAACAAAAAACTTTAAAACTTATCTTGTTCATCTTGTGGTTTTTATAATTACCTTAATATTACATTTTACATTTATCTTAATCATTTTTATAGTTTATAAGCTAGACCATGTTTTTTGTGACACTTGACTAACTTATTATTATCTATGACAAATGTATTTCTAACTTGCTTAGTTGCTTCAATGCTGTAAGATATAAACTGAATACAATCAGATCAATTGAGGAAACGAAGGAAAATAATGGTAAATCAAAAAAAATAAAACTTGCTGTTTTTGTGTAATACATCTTGAGGTTTGTCTATAATTACACTTTTGGTATCAACTTGGCAAAAAAACCACTACATATTTTTCAGCAGACGCGTTTCGCACTAGGTCAGTGCACTGTTCAATGCTGTGACGCATTGACCTAGTGTGAAACGTATCTACTAAAAAATATCAGTAAATAGTGGTTTTTTCCCAAGTGATACCAATGGTAGTAGGTTATTAAAAGAATCTACTCCATCTTATTAAACTTTACAAATAATAAAACTTGTTTCAGTTAACTATTAGAAATTGCATTACTTTTGTAAATTAAATATTACATAACTAGGTTTAACATTTGTTTATCAAACCCACTACTACTTTAAGAACTTAAAAACTAGTTTTAAAGTATAGGCTCATTTCTTGTGTTAAAAGCACAAGAATGGATTTTAAAATTTTACTAATTTAGTTTTTATTTTTTTGTTTCAGTATTTTATTATTTTGCTAATAGTTTTTGTAGTACTGTTAGTTGGAGGAATTCTTGGTTATGTATTTCGTGAAAAAGTACGTTTCTCAATGGAACAAGAAATGTACAACACCATCAAGCAATACAATGAGAAGAAAACAGTTCGAAGAGCTTGGGATGATACACAGGACAATGTGAGTTGGGATTTCTTTATTTATTTATTTCTTCTTTAAAACTGCTATCTAAATACATAACATTGTATTTACCAACTGTTTAAAAAATATTAGAGGATCTCAAAGAGATCACTTTATTTAAAACTTGCAGTTTTTGTGTTGTACATCTTGAAGTTTTTTTAAATACTACTTTTGGTATCACTTGCCAAAAAAAACACTACTTACTAACATTTTTCAGTAGATGTGTTTCGCACTAATCTGTGAATTGTTCAATGCTGACAGTGTCCTGTCGAGATCATCACGGAGTGATCAAAAACATTCTGTCTTAGTAAGTTTTTACAAGTTTACAAAATAAATTAAAGTTCAGATAGTAATTAGGTTTCACCGAACATAAACAAAATTGAAGAGTTTTTAAAATTATTTCTATTAATATACTTTTGGTATTAACTTTGCAAAAAAACCACTACTTACTGATATTTTTCAGCATATCTTCTATTAGCTCACACTCTTCTGATATGTATCTTGTACAAATTTTCAATTGTTAATAAAATACGTTTTTATTCATCCAATCAAGTTCAAATATTGGAATTTTTAACCTATACTGGATGACAATTGATGTTATTAAAGTGTTTTCAAATATTTATTCAATAATTATAAAATTTGTGGGGTCCAGCCGGATTCGAACTGAGAATGTTCATGTCTGGCATGACTTGGCACTACATCAACTTTCCAATGCCTAAAAATAAATTTCTCAAAGATGTATGTGATTTTTCTCTCCCATCTGGTTGTCATCGAAACCTCCAGTTTATAACCTTAAACTGTTGCCATGGCTACCACACAATATCATAAAGAGTGCTCTAGGGTAACTAAACAAAAAAAATTTTCTTTGTTAACCTCAGTAGGAATTTACTTAATTTTTTTTATATTACTTGTTTTCTTGATGTGTATCAAATCTCTAATGAAGTTCTTCACTTGCGAACATTCAGCAGAACTCATTAGGACTAGGCATATAAAACAGAAGAAATCTTTTGATAACCATTTATACCAAAATGAGTCACTCTCTCAGATTCAATTACTATTTACAAAACTCATGGCATTGAAATGAAGAACAAAGATGTTCAGTTCTAAACCAATGGCCAGGGTTGCTTCCCTGAAGAAGACCTGCTTTTAACCAGGGTGAATGAAGAAAGGAGTCAACACCCACTATACCAATAAACGTTTTGGAAAATAAAGTAATTGTTTTTTTTAAATAAAGAAATAGTATGTAGTGTAAATTTATACTCTTTAGGAAAGCCCCACCACTGTATCAAATTATTTATATTTTTATTTGTGATTTCAAAATAGTTTGTGAGTATTTTAAAAATTAGAAAAACATTTTATTACAGCTACACTGCTGTGGAGTGACTGACTACAATGACTGGAGAGGATTAATTCCTGACAGCTGCTGTAGGGAAGTTATCGGCAAGGTGAGATGAAATAAAAAATATAATTAAATAAATATGATGTTCTTTATGCTACAGTCACATAAATATACATAGTGCACTGTATTCTACAAGTCTTATCACTTTCTATGATATATATAATCCCTGCTCATCTACTGTGTTATTGAGTTTAATATGTTTTCTGATCCATTTATTCTGTGTTACCTATTGTTGACAATGCTATAAATTACCTATGAATAAATTTGTCATAATTAATCACGTTCTTTTGTAGTTTCAATTTTTTAACCTTGGTAAGGGCAACCAATTTTCAGATAAAAACAGCAATGTGTAAATAAGTTAATAAAAAGGTTAGTTGTTGTAATCATCTTGGTTTCACTGATTAAATCATAAGTAATTATTTGAAGAAATAACTAAAAACTAATAACTCACTTGCTGATGCATTTCATTAACAAAGCCTAACCTTCTACTCATAGATCTTTAAATAATTACTTATGACAACAAAAAAACCCAGTAAACTGAGGGAAGAAGGTTCCTTCAATGAAACAGTTCCTTCTTTGAACAACTGAATAAAACTAGTTGCAAAACTGTTACTCATAGAGTAGCAGGTTATGCATCATCAATAAAACAGCGGTTTCAAACGTGTCAGCAACTAAGTTAATCATTTTTGCTTAAATCTTCAAATAATTACTTACAATTTTTAAAAAACCATAAACTGAGGAAAGAAATTTCTTTAAATGAAAAAGAATAATTCTTGAACAATTGAATAAAACTAGTTGCAAAACTGTTACTCATAGAGTAGCAGGTTATGCATCATCAATAAAACAGCGGTTTCAAACGTGTCAGCAACTAAGTTAATCATTTTTGCTTAAATCTTCAAATAATTACTTACAATTTTTAAAAAACCATAAACTGAGGAAAGAAATTTCTTTAAATGAAAAAGAATAATTCTTGAACAATTGAATAAAACTAGTTGCAAAACTGTTACTCATAGAGTAGCAGGTTATGCATCATCAATAAAACAGCGGTTTCAAACGTGTCAGCAACTAAGTTAATCATTTTTGCTTAAATCTTCAAATAATTACTTATAATTCTAAAAAAACCATAAACTGAAGAAAGAAATTTCTTTAAATGAAAAAGAATAATTGTTGAACAATTGAATAAATCTAGTTACAAAACTATCACTCAGATGGTTTATGAGGAAATAGGTAAACATTCCAAAACAACAGAGATCAAATTACCATTTGTTTCATGACAAATAATTCAAGTGAATTTGTGATAAAAACAAATAAAATGTTTTAAAGAATTTAACTCTGAGGAAAGTAATATAGAAATTGTTAGCCAAATTCAATACAATTTTAAGATTTATAAATTTAATTCAATATGAAGTACAAAAAATTTATAAAATTTAAAGATACTCTTATATTTAAAGCAAATGCTTGATGTGCCCCCATTCTGTCGAATAGAGCATTCGGAACTCTGAATCCAAAAGCTTTTTGAAGTTTTCTTAATTTGTCAAGATTGTTTTTTTCAATTTGTTGCAGCTCTAATGAGATTTTTTCAACTCTTTTTGATTGGTAATAGATCTAGAATAAACGAAACTTGTTAACTAACCCCAAAGGAAAAGGTGTAATGGCATAAATTGTGGCTAGTAACGTTTTTAATAACATGTTTAAATAATATTATTTTTGCATAATAATTATTTCTCTAAACAATTATAAATATTTATAAACTTGCCTATAGTAGCACTTACTTATATTTGTTGAGGACGACCGTTTCGGAAGATGTGTCCCATTGTCAACTCAGATCGTAACTGATCTCAAGGTTTACGTAGGTTAGGGTACTAGGATGGGGGTGGGATATTTTGGTGGTGTGGGTGTATTTTGTGAGTATTAGGAGTTATGATGTCAAAAAGTGTGTGTGAGTTGTAATGTAATTGTGTGTTGAGTATGTGTGTAAGGTGTAGTTTGAAGTGTCTGTATATTTTGTGTTGTTCGGTTGTGTAGCTTTGGTTATTTCTGTGTTGTTTATGAAGAGTTTGTAGGTTAGATGTTATGTCTATGTAGTCATGTTTTGTAGAGTTGAGATGATCGGCGAAGTTTGATTGGTAGTTACTGTTTGTTAGTGCTTTTATATGTTCTTGGTAACACGTGTAGAAGGACCTCCCTGTCTGGCCTATGTAAAAACTGGGGCACGAACTGCAAGTTAGTTTGTAAACTCCAGTGGCGTTGTAAATGTCATCAATTTTGTTGTTTGGTTTAAATTTTTTAATTGAGAGTGTTGTGTGTGGAGTAAGCTATTTTGTAGTTGTATTTTCATAGCGTATTGGTTAGATTGTGGGTTTTGGATGATCTGTATGGTATTGATAAGTATTTTATGGGATTGCCCTGTTGTGTGTTTTGGTTTGGGCTATTAGGTTTATTTTTAGGCGGTTGTATAATTTGTCAACCATTGTTGGGTTGTATCCGTTTGTTTGTGCTATATGTTTTATGGTGTTTAACTCCTGGTAGTGTTCTTCTTTGTCTAACGGTGTTTTAAGCAGACGATATATCATGGTGTTGTAAGCAGCTAGTTTATGTTGGTGTGGGTGGTTTGAGGAACTGTGAATGGTCATATTGGTACTAGTGGGTTTTTGGTATATGTTGAATTTATGTGTTTGTTTGTCTGTTCATTTAATTGTAAGGTCTAGGAAGTTGAGAGAGTTTTGTTGTTCTGTTTTAATGGTGTATGTTAGTTTTGGGTGTATGGAATTAAGGTGTTTTAGAAATATGTGTGCTCGGGCATGTGTTACCTTTATACACCCAAAAATGTTACCATACACCCAAAACTAACAACAATTTGAAACTCATACTCGTACAAATATGAATAATTATTTTTTAATAATGTTCATAATAATATTATTTTGTCATTATTATCCAGCTAAACTGTATTTTTTTTTTTAATTACTGTTTCTAAATGTTAAAACTGTTTCTCAGAAAGTACCTTGTAAGGCATTTCCTACACCTGGCACTATATACACTGATGGATGTCTGGATGTGGCAGAGGTTTATGTAAAGGAACATGCTTCCATTATTGGAGGAGCTGCTATTATTGTGTCTTGCCTAATGGTAAACTATTTGCATTAATTTGAATATTTTGTAGCTAATGCTTCTTAGTTTTAGTGGTCACAACTTTGTGTCAACAGACCATTTCTGACATAATTTGAAAAATGTTTCAGTAAATTTATATATTTCAGTAGACACATGACAACAAAAATGATTAATTTCATTGTTCCTTTATAAATTTAATAAAAATCCAAGGTGATATTGTCTCCAAATCAATAGGCTATTATTGATTATAGCTGGTATTCTAATGACTAGTAAACATTTTGTATATATTACTTTATAAATGCAAAATCTACCACTTGACCATCCAACAATCAGGCCTATCATTTTTTTTTCTTTAATACAGTATATTGAAGTACCTAGTGAAATGAAATTCACCAAAAGTGGGTTTGAGTAAGGTAATTTTCTTATGCAAAATGCATTAATGTCTTCAACAATTTACTTGATCACAAAAACTCTATTGACCCTAGGCAGCTGCTAATGTAAAAGTGTCATAGTGAACTTGTTGGAAGAAGGCCATCTCACTTATACAATGAATGGTTAATTTTGCAGAATAACAAATTTATTTCATTTTATGTTTTTATGATGTTACTTATGATAAAAACATCATTAATGATGTTATTCAGCAGATGGAATTCTTCATTAGATCACGAAGTCTTTTTCACAGCATTGAACAATCCACTGATCTAGTGCAAAATGGGTCTGCTGACAAATATCAGTAAATAGTGGGTTTTTGCCAAATTATATCAATAAAAAATTCAAAGTTGTAAATTGTATACATTCAAAACTTAGAATGATAACTAAATAAATAATAAATTGTAAAATCATTAACATAAAATTATATTAAGGTAGGAAAATTGATTTTATTTAAATTCTTAAATAGTTTTTTTATCAATTTTAGTAGGGAAAATAAAATAATAATCTGAAAGTTTGATCATTTGTTATGACCGTCAAATATTCTTTAATGACAAATGATTGCCGTTGTTAAATAACAATTAAGAAAATATTAAAACTTTTATTTGTAACTAAAGTATAGTTTAAAAGGTTTAATTCTTTATAGTTTTTACTAAACAAATTAACAACTTGGTGAAATGATTTAAATCCAAGTAACCGAGGATTTAATTGTTTTTAATTTACAAGATAAATGTTTGGAAGTATTTATTTATTAAAGCAATCATTTTTAAGTCGAGTTAAAATTGAATTGGGAACTCCATAGAAATTCTGTAACTCTCAAACTTTATTTGCTCAAGTTTAAGGAATATAATAATAATTTCTCACATCTACCTATCTTCACAAGTAGGAAGAAAAAGTCAACATTTTACAAGAAAACTAGTTTCTAAAAATCAGTCCATTTATAAAAAATTAAATTTTTAAATAAACTAACAATTCTTTAAAGACCAAATGAAAAAGTAGGGAGACTGTTACAGGTAGCTATCGGACTAAAGTTTGTTCACTCTTTGTTTGCCGTTCCCTCAATGAATATTTATGTTAAAGGCCAAGTTATCATTCAGTAATATACAGTATCTGAAATAGGTTTAAAAATAAAAAAATGGTTCAGTTGGAGAGAAAGGTTGTTAACTCACAATTGAACCTTTGCATTTTGTAGGCCATTACGTTCGGTGAAACTTAATAACTTTACATTGGTTTATAACTATCTGAACTTTAATTTTTATTTGTTAATTTGTAAAACCTTACTGAGAAAGAACGTTTTCCAATGCTCTGTGGCTTTCTTCATAGCTGAGAAGTGCCTCTGAGACACTGATGAAAATCGCCACTGAGCGATTGAAAACGTTCTGTCTCAGTAAGTTTTTACACAAAATTAAATTTCGGATACTCATAAACTAATGTAAAGTTATTAATAAAGCTTTGAATTTAAGTTTAGTGTACATTCTTACAAAAAGCTGTAAGATTCTCTTAAAACTTCTAAATTATTACCATCACACATATTTATTGTGAATCTGTTTGGAATCCTAGTTCCCGCCATTCTTAACATTATCATATTTCTTACTGGAATGGCAGAAACTTTGGTATTTATAATATTCGTGCAGCAAAGAGAAATGTATAATACTATAATACTATTTATTATAAATATGTTAATATTAAATATAAACATTTGTTGATTCCATCTTCTCGTGAGCTACTAGTAATCACTTACACTTTTTAAAAAATGTTTTAACTTGCCTATAGTAGCACTTACTTTGCTTGTTGAGGACGGCCGTTTCGGGAGATGTGTCCCTTTGTCAATTCAGACCGTAACTCTGGTATCGATGGATGATTGATGCTCGGTTTGCAATATTAACATTTGTTGATTCCATCTTCGCGTGAGCTACTAGTAATCACTTACACTTTTAAAAAAATGTTTTAACTTGCCTATAGTAGCAAGGAGTTATGGTCTGAGTTGACAAAGGGACACTTCTCCCGAAACGGCCGTCCTCAACAAGCAAAGTAAGTGCTACTATAGACAAGTTAAAACATTTTTTAAAAAGTGTAAGTAAACTTAAATATAACTTTAAATTTAATCCTGAGTTTTGTATGTGCTAAAGCCTGAATTTTATATTTTCAGTTGTTTGGACTTATATTTGCATTCATGCTGTTTAAAATGATACAATGAATAAAATGAGAAGGAGAAGCAGAAAACATCAAAAATACAGACTCCAGATTGAGTGCAATATGTTGTAGTTTTGTAAATCGCTTGTGATTGAGCTATTGCTCTATTTATTTAAATAAGTGTCTATTTTATACTTGATTATTTATAAAATATATAGATATCCATAACAAGATGTTTTCCACCACTAGTAAAACCTAACCAATTGATTTGTTAATAACAAAGAAGTTATGTTTTATAAACAATATAAATACAGCAATTGCTATATTTTTTGTCAACATTATTTATTACACTCATCACTTTTGATCAGCTATCCTGAAAGTGAAGATACAAATGGAACAAAATTTTTGTAAATACTTTTCTAAACTACTTAAAATATGATTTAAACAAGCTTTTGTTACTTTTCTCCATAAACATTTTAGGTCATTATGTTTACTGCCTGTGATTAGGCTTTGTTTATCTCCCCACCATATTATCTCAGTCACA
Organism: Prosapia bicincta; assembly: GCA_036971475.1. Taxonomy (NCBI): domain Eukaryota; kingdom Metazoa; phylum Arthropoda; class Insecta; order Hemiptera; family Cercopidae; genus Prosapia; species Prosapia bicincta. Next base: position 3,070,107 of record JBAIZL010000099.1, read on the forward strand.
TCAGCACAGCTATCCAAAAATCTAAAAGTTCTTTTAATTTAGAAAACAACTCAAATCAAAATTGTGATGACAATTAGGAAAACTCCATTTAAAAACTGCACAAGTTCATTTATTCTGACAGCAGTAAGTAAATTTTGAGGTCAGTGTTAATTACCATTAGTAGCCTATTAAACGACTCAGCGACAAGATTTTTGTAATGTACTAGAATGATTGTCATTGTTTTTTCAGAATTATAGTAAATTTTACAATTGTTAATGAATGATGTAATGCTTCTTTATTATGATTATTTATTCATTTATTAACTCTTTATCAATATTAACAACCTAAAATCAGCTAAAAATAAAATAAAGGCAACTATTAGAATTTTGATGGAAGTTTATTAGAATATTCCAAAGTCAAAAACTTTACTTGTGTAAACAACTTATTCTAGGTAGTTAACTTGTACAAACCATCCAATTTGTTTGTTTTTAAAGTCAAAATAATTTTGCTTCAAATCTCTAAATAGTAATTACTGACTTGGCTTCATTATACAACATAACATCATTAAACTAAATATGCCTGTTTTTTTTTTTTTTTTTAACTCAATAGCTTCATTTAAATGTATTATGAACCAGGCCAGCTCCCCTAATTACTTTTTTTCACAGTGAGCCATATTTAACCTATAAGAATTATATAATGACCTTTACATAAAACTTACCAATTCTATTGTAATGCCAATAATTCAGGACAGTAATTAAAGGTTGTAATCTTTAAAAACACTTATTTATAAAACTAATAAGCAAGTTTTGTTCAAAACATCATTTAAAAATGTCTGCAAAATTGAATTAAGTAAAATTATATGTATATGTATTTTAGAACTTACTCAAAATTATCACATTTTTCACAGCCTTAAACTATTGGGTTTCTCATTTTTTATACTAGAAATAAGCTTCTTTACCTCAAAAAAATCTGGCTACAATTTCACTAATTTTCAATCTTACAAAATACAATCTTACAATTTGCAAAATACTTTCTACATTTATTATTCATTCACTTGAGAAAGCAATTCAGAATCATTGAATACAACAACTAGACAATGAAATGGATTTGTTCTTTAAACAGCCACAATATACAAAGAGATTCCTAAACAGCAATGTGTTCTTCTATTTTTTAAGTAAACTACTTTTCTGTTTTTTATCATCGCTGAATAATCAGAAGCATTAAGGAAGGTATAATTGGCATGTTTCCTTCTCAGAAAATACATTGCCATTATTTTCCAGCTCCTATTGAAGTTTTTATTGATGACAAGCTAGTGTGTTACTACTTTTTTCTGGCATGTACTGATATCCAAAGTTTATCACAAGTTACAGTAACATTTTAAAGATTCAATCCAAGCTCAATTTTCAGTCTTAATCTGTGAGTAACTATTTCGTAAAGGACAGTTCCTGTCAATTCTTTGTATAATTGAAGTTCATATGTGTCATCGATGGAAATGGAAAACTAGTACAGTAGAGTCTCAATAATTTGAGGTAGATTGGACCGAGACCCCTCAAATTACGAAAACTTGCATTACACGGAAATACGTTCCTGTGCATTAGAAAAAACAGACGTTTTAATGAACCCTAATACTATACTTAAAAATGCACTAAATAAGTTTATAGAGCTATGTGAACATTTCTTGGAAGCCCGGCTCAATTATTTGCATGCAGTTTTGATATAAACGTATCTTGCAAGCCCGTCTCATTTCCTTTGCATAACATATGGCTATAAACATTTCTTGGAAGCCTGACTCATCATTTTCTTTCCAATATAAAAAATGGCTTAAATTTAAATAAGCTCGAAATATCGAGACTCGGAATTTCGAGACTCTACTGTATTTAGTATCTTGGGAAATTTTGTCATGTTTATTATATTCATACGAGTAATTTGGGATGAATTTCCCCAACAGTTTTTCATTATGCATGAAGAAAAGTAATGTGTTCTGAAATCAACATGACTACCTTTTAATAGAATATATAATATTAATATTATCATTCAGATTCTAACCATCAGCAGAACTTGCAGCAAAAAAATACCTTATATAAGTTAAATTAAATTTGTATCTTTACTCTCTGGATATCTTTAAACTATAAATATTCTACTGATATTTTAACTTTTTAAAATAAAATAAAATTATTTATTCTTGCAACTCATAATATAAATACATTAACCTTTAACCATTAGGACATTTTTGGATATAAACTATCTAATTTGATCACACAAAAAAACTCTTAATGTTTCATATTTTAGTCATATTGCACATTGTATTGTTAAAAGTTAGTTTTTAGGTTTAAACTTCAATTTATAGACTTTGAATTTGTGACATACTCAACACATTCATTAATAGATCATGTAAATAGGAATAATTATAGATTATCTATTTATTATAAATCACTTATTGTTGTAGCAGTAAATAAGGTTTCACTTAAAACCACTTTTTTATTCATTCTTGAATGTTGTAGTCTATTACGTTCGGTGAATCTTATTAATCATTTAAACAATAGTTTATGACTATCCGAACTTTAAATTTAGTAAATTTGTTAAAACCTACTGAGACAGAACGTTTTCGATCGCTATGTGCTGATCTTCATCAGTGTCTTCTGCTTGGAGATGGTGAGTCAAGCGATGACGGTTTTAAAGGTAGGTTTTCGATAGTATCAAATAGTATGTGTGATTTGTATTGTGTTTGTTCGTTTAATATGTTTGTACTTAAAGTTCGGATAGTCAAACTATTGTTTAAGTTACTAATTTTATTCATTGTTTAATAGATATTTTTTTAAATATGTTGCACTAATTTCAAATTAATGATAAATCTTACAGATGTCTAGTTTTGTTTGGAAACTGACGACATGAAAGCTGTGAATTTTTGTTTATTATTTTAAGTGAAACAAAATGTATTTGTAAATTTATGTATAAATTGTAGAAAGATAAATTAATTTGTGTAAAAATATTGTTGTTTTTTAAGACCTTGTGTAGCTGGTCACTAATGAAGGAACACATTTCATTTTGTCTCAATAAACACTGTATAAGGAACAAATCTCTGCAGTGGTTTATGCACGGGATAATCCATAAATAATGTAAAGGATTTTTTTGTTTTTTGAACTTTTAACCCCTCAATCCCCTGATTAGGCATAAATTACTCCTCAAGAAGATTCAAGTAGTATTTAAATACTGCTTTATACAGTAATTTTTAAAGATATCCATAAAAATCAGTTTCAATAAAACTTCAACGTTATTAAATAATTTAAAATAAAAATGTTTATATTTGTTGATTCCATCTCCACGTGAGCTACTAGTTTTCACTAAACACTTGTAAATGTTTATAAACTTGCCTATAGTAGCACTTACTTATATTTGTTGAGGACTGCCGTTTCGGGAGATGTGTCCCATTGTCAACTCAGACCCTATCTCCTGAAATGGCCGTCCTCAACATATATAAGTAAGTGTTACTATAGGCAAGTTTATAAACATTTACAAGTGTTTAAAAGTGTTTAATTATAATTACTAAATTATATAAATGCATGTAAAAAAAAAACTTTTTTTAAATAATTTTAAAATGATTATCTTTGTGATAACCTCTCTAGTATTGTGATTACATCTAGCATCAGGAAAAAGGACTATCACTATAGGTAAAATTTCTGATAATTGGCTTTTTATCCAATTAGGAAATTTACTGGTAAGGAAATATATGATATCTAATTTTTTTTAAGAAACACAAAGTGAGGATTGGAACGAGTACATCAAACATTCTTAATAACAAAGTAAATACGAATATAAACGATGATAAAAATGGAGTTTATAAAATTTAAATGACAATGTAATACTATATATATAAAATACGTTTTCTTGTTTAATAATTTAAAACTACATAGGTTACTCAAAAACAAGAATATTTATTAATTTATATTCTAAACTTTTCGTTGGTAAACAGTACCAACCTCATCAGGAATGAAAATTACAATAATATTATTATATTATATATATATATATATATATATATATATATATATATATATATATATATATATATATATATATATATATATAGGACAAACTGTAAGAAAATTCAGTACTAGGTATAAAAAACACATTATATCATACAAATAAGAGAAAAAATATTCAAATTTTGAACACATCTTATAGAAGAAATACATTTGCCAAGGGGAAACTGAAAAAGCAATGAAGCCAATAAAATACGAAAATAAAAGAAAACGCCTTTATATTCAATAAATGATCACACACTTATACATTTAAAAGGCCAACAGCCTTTTCCATTTCATGACACACAACCAAAATTGCCCACCCCATTCCACAGTCATAAATCCATTCCCTTACAGGCTTTGTACCTAACCGATGCCGCCAGTAGAGGGTTAGCTTCGTAAAAGGAACAAATGTTTTGAAACGCATCAGCAAGTAAGCAATTACATATTCACTTAGTAAGTACTTTTTAAATATAGCCTTTATATTATTGAAAATCTGGAAATATACAAAGCCAAATTAATAATAAGAAAATAATAAACGAACAAGTAAAGAATCAATCGAATATAATGTTTAAAAATTTTAAATAGTTCCAAAATAAAAATAATATAATAAACGATAGGCTGGACACAGAACTGGTATGAGGTAAAGGTTAAATAGAACAGAGGGCTGTAGCAAGACAAGATAAAAGATGATTCTGATGCAGAAAAGAACGGTTCATAAAAAGTTCTGACTGATGGAGCTTCTCTGAAACATGTCAACAAATAATGTGACAATGCTAGGAATAGCCAGTAATTATAATGCTCAAAATAAAAATTTAAGGTTTCTGGAAGATCCTGCTCATAATATATTAAGATTAATTGTTGATTCCAACTTCACATGAGCTACTAGTTTCCACTAAAACACTTGTAAATATTTCACAAACTTGACTATAGTAGCACTTACTTATATTTGTTGAGGACGGCCTTTTCGGGAGATGTGTCCCATTGTCAACTCAGACCGTAACTGAAGATTAATCAAAAGATAAAATATTTTTTTCCAAATAGGATTGTTTTGCTTACACAAAGTGTATTTAGAATTGTAAAGTTATACATACCTAATAGATATTGTGTTTATCATCTGAGCATCATTGAAAGCAAGAGATAAGTCCAAGGTAAGGTGGGTGTTGCCTGACAGTTGGACTTAAACATATAGTGGTACTCTAAAATGTGCAGTGCATTTAGTAAGTACTCAGCACCAGCCAAAGACTGAAATACAAATACTGTAGTAAGATCTATGCTATCTTCACCCTTGGATCATATAAAAAGCTCATTTTGACTTCTCCTTGTCTACCTTTATTAAACTCAATACACTTTACTTTGTATATTGCCAGAGGCTTTTAGAATATTCCTGATTTAACCCCTATTGTGAGATTAATTTTAAAGATTGTTTGAAACAAACATTACTAGGGTAGAATGAAAAGTTCTCAGCCTGACCACACTTTTGTTAGCAGGTGCGTTTTATGGATGAAAGATGACTTTTTTAATTTCAAGCCAGGCCTCTTCTCACGAAATTTGACATCCACCTGGTCAAGAAGGTTGGAATAAAATTTACTTGTAATCGTTCAACCTTTTTCAAGGTAATCAATTAACAAGATCCCTTTGGCATCCCAAAACACACCTTCCCATTAAATCCGATCGACTTCGCTTTCTTTGGCTCTTCCACCCACCGTTTCGACTGGTGTTTAGTTTTGGGCGTGTAGTGGTGGACCCATGTCTCATCCATGGTGACAAATCGCTGCACAAAAGCAGTCGAATCCTTCTTGAATTGGTCCAAACATTGCAGTGAATTTCGTTTGCGAATTTGCTTTTGATTCAGGAAATGTGGCACCCACCTTGTCCAGAGCTTTTGCATCCCTAATTCTTTGTTCAAGATGTTTCACACCCTTTCTTCTGATATCCCCACAGCCTCAGCTATCTCACGCACGTTTACTCTCCTATCGTCCAACACGATATCGTGCACATTTTCGTTACTTTCCGATGTGGTTGCAGTTTTGGGCTGTCTTTCATGTAGGTCATCTTCGAGTCACGTGCAACCACGTTTAACTTCAGCTGTCCACTTTTTAACTGTTGACATTGAAGGACCAGAGTTCCTGAACATTTTTGTCAACTTTGGATGAATTTTATTAGGGGTTAATCCGGCCAAAATGAAAAATTTTATCACCGCTTGATATTCAAGTTTATCCATTTTAATGAAAAAATATGCAAGACGTCAACTAAAAAAACCCTGTACACAAACTACTTGAGCGAACAAGTTAAAGCTTATCATACGAACTAATAGCATGTGCACGCAGACAGGAAAGATAAATTCTCACTGATTGGAATGCCATCTCTGGGTCAGCCGGTAACTTTTCACCTTACCCTCGTAGTTTTGGATTTGTCATGGCCAGCGAGCACAGAATTGTGTTATTTCTGTGCTCACTGGTCATGACTCACTGATACCTAATGATTGATCTCAGTTTGCAGTAATTTTACAACTGACTAATTTGACATCAATTAACTGTCACTGTAGTTGAGTAAACATATCTGCGCATTACCTTGTGTAGCCCAACTTCAGAAGTTTTCATGCAGTATATCCTACAAGCCATAGTATATCCTTTAGTTGAAGACATTTTACACTCAATACACAACCTTCAATTACAGAACTGAAGTAAAATTTTGCCTGGTACCTAACCTGGGAGAAATACTTGTAAACATAAGAGCAAATACAGTAGCGATAACAGTTTGTTTTTTGTAGTAGCAAGTTCATGTTTTTTTTAGCATGTACATTTCTGTATGCATACATTTTACATACATACATACATACATACATTTTAGTATGTACAATTTCTGACATAGCATTTATTTTTGTAGCTTTATGCTATATTTGTTAATTCTAATTTTCCCTTCTGTTTTGTTTGTCAATTTACAACATAGAATCGTATTACTGAGATCTGCTTGGTGAGACTCAGTTGTACGATCGATTTAGAAAATACAGAACAATAATTTTAACAAAAATGGTGTATCAATCTACAATGTTAATCAATCTATTTCTATATGTATGAAAGTGTTTTAATATTATGAAATATTTGGTATTTGTAAGTAATATTGAAGTCCGCTAAGTTATCTAGAAAATTATAAATATTTAAATCTGTATTATTAATTTAATTTGTGGGTGGTACAATGTTATTTGATACTTCTACCCATATAACTTTTCTTGTATGATGTGGCAGGAGGACTTTTATACCCTTTTGTCTTTTTACTTCTGTTGAAATGTATCCAACTAAATAGAAAATCGTTACCTCTGCATAGTACATCGGAGTTGATTTTTACTGGCATGTCATGTAATTCTTTGTATATAGAGGCCTACTTGTACTTCTCCATCTGGAAATTCTCCAGTTATAACTTTAGCTCTTAATATTGTTGCATAAATCTATTACAACTAATCTTGTGCCAACTAAACACTTTTAAATGTTTTAAAAGTATGTTCTTGGACTACATAGACATAACATCTAACCTACAAATTCTTCATAAACAACACAGAAATAACCAACGCTACATAACCGAACAATACGAAATATACAGACACTTCAAACTGCACCCTACACACATACTCAATACACAATTACATTACAACTCATGCACACTTTTTGACATCATAACTCCTAATACACCCACACCACCATAATATCCCACCCCCACCCCAACCTACGTAAATCTTGAGATCAGTTACGGTCTGAGTTGACAATGGGACGCATCTCCTGAAACGGCCGTCCTCAACAAACAAAGTAAGTGCTACTATAGGCAAGTTTTTAAAACATTTAAAAGTGTTTAGTGATTACTAGTAGCTCACGTGAAGATGGAATTAACAATGTTAATCTTGTGCCCTTACAAAGTCCTTAGGAGGCATTTATATTTCTCAAAACCACATGACTTTTTTTCTTTTGCTAGTTTTATTTCATATGGTGGTAAATCAGCCATTTCAATAAAAATTTAGATGTGAATTGAAGAACATGTTCTATGTTCTGGTTGGTGTTTAACATAATCATAGCTGTAATGTACATTAGGCTATATTCTCCAGGAAGACACAATAAAATTTCATTGTTGATATTACTTAAATCATTATTTAAGGAGTTAATATGGGTTGGTCTTCCGTATCTTCAGGTCTACTATCAAAAATAAACCTTGTCAATTTTATTTTTAAACTTAAAGGAATGCTATCTGGTATTTCAATTTCATCCATCAATTTATCGTTAATTCACTTTTGCCAATGTTTAAAAAATATCCTGAAAAATTTCCTTATTATGAGTAAGGCCTAACATCCATATTTTCTGACATTGAATAAACTTGAAATGATGCAAAAAACTGCTTTTCTAATTGAAAGATTTTCTAATCCACTTCTATTCTTGTAATTGAACTTGTGCATATTGATGAAAATCTCAGCCAAATCTGCCTTTCCTCCAAGAAGTAGATTTACCAACTTTACATAAAAATTGATTCTTCTACTTATTGTAATACTTAGATATCATAGATGCTTCAGACATAAAAATTATAACATTTGAAAACAGTGATTAGGCTATACAAACATGCAACTTGTCTCATTTAATAGCCTATAACAGGATTTACTACAGCAATCAAAAACGTTCAATTTCATAAACACTATATATTTAAAACAAAGATTCCAAGCGATAAACCAAAGTAGGAAGTAGTCAAATATGCCAAAACATTTTGTTGTAAAGTTAATTGGGGTAAACCTAAAATCAATGATATAGAACAACTTTATAAAAAACAAATATCTTTTAACAGTTTATCTTTATTATAAAACAAGCATGGACTCAGACAAACTTTTTTTCCACCCAAGGATTTTTTACATGTTTATTGTTTTGGGGGATTTTTGCAACGGGAAATCGATTGGCACCAGTCTTAACATTGGGAACATTCGGCATTCCGCCCCAGTGGCTCCATGCTATCCTTATGGAACTCTATTTTCCCGCCATCCAATCCCACACACACCAGTAACGAAGTATGGAAAGAAGTTCTGAATAATCGTTCTAATGCTCTCCCGGACGATATGGAGGTACATACGTAGGCCTACTGTGTATTAACATGTGTTAATTTTGTGTATATAAAATGTGCTTATAGTGTGTATATAATAAATAAATTTTTGTATTTTACTTGATTAACTTACTATAAATGATCTGTCCGATCCTATCGAAGCTCGGTCTCCTGGTACTATTTATTTAAAGAAAAATTTAATCAACAACACTAAAGATACAAAACTTCAATCAGCATTTAAATAAACGTTAAACTTATTAGCACATAAGTTGATTGATTTTCAGTTTTGAGCTTTACATCTGTGACACTCACTCAATGTCTTCTTTGTTGAAAGTAATAGTAGGCCTAGTAAATTTCCAAAGTAAGTTTTGATTACCAATTTAATTACATTTTGTATATTAATCGTAAATTGTATGTTACAATAATTTAATATTATTAACTTGAATATGATTACTGACATATTTCTGTTTTAATTCAGTTTTATATATTTATTATAAAATAAATGTTAATATGACCGTTAATTTGTTGGTTATGTTACTTTTTATGTTATCGAAAAAATGTATGCGTTTTTACAATAACGTTCAATGAGAATCTAACTTTTACTGTCTCATTTATATAGGTTAGGCCTATAGGCTAGTAATAGCTTTTGTTGCGTCTATAGACTACTTTATAAATAACGATTTGGCGAACTTAAAAGTTATGTAGATGAACGAAAAACTTCTGTTTTCTATCATACTAAGCGATCTTTATCAGTTAATCAAATTCTATTGTAGGGCTTACTAACAAAACAATTAATACGGTAGAAAACGTTAAGTATCTTTAAGTTCGGCGAATCTTTATTTATAGTCTAATGTTCATACGTAAGTTTTGCAATCGAGATGTATAACAAAATGCACGAGTGTTATTGGTGATTATTTTTAATTGTTATTGTTTTTCTAGTCTTCAAGAAAATCGTAAAGTAATCTGTAAGTGGTAGACGTGGAGTAAAGTAAAAATAACTAGCTATTCAACTTTTGTCTTGTGCTGTTCACCAACTTCTTGTTATTTTTGTAATAAATTCTGACTCCATTAAATCAACCTTATTCTACAACAGGTAAAGTAACATGCTACAGAAAGGCATTGATGATATTACGTACAAACGTAACGTTACGGAAATGCTCCCCGACTTTCATAGGCTACAAGAAACAAAGGCAGAAGTACAATACTATAGGAGAATTATTTTTTAAAGCAACCACACAAATAGCTGCAGCATTGGTATAAAATCCCACAGACCGTAATCAAACTTAAAACGCACAAAATGAAACGAATACATTAAACACAAAATGTTTTGTCTTTAAGTAGATATAACTTTGTTACGTCAAAAGGCTAACGAATTAGTGAAAACGCTACTTTGCGCTTTGCATGCGTCTAGGGTATTTGGGCACTGCGCAGTTACACCACGCTAAACTAAGCAAAAGTTACCTGAAACACACCTGAAATAATGAAGACTGTTTGAATGATATAGTATAGATTATTGTACCAGAATACAAATGAAGAGTAAACAAAGATTTTTTATATTAAACTCTTCCTCAATATTCTTTGCTTCCGAACACGTTGGGACGACTGCAGAATAACTAATCGCTCTCAACGTAACAGACTATTCTATCCTCAGTCTAACACCTTTAAGGACTAGTTATCTTTTAAAGCTTCGAACCCAATCTTATTTCTTCTTACTGGCACTTTATTATTAATTTTCATACGATGTAGGCTACATCCACTAAACAATTTAAGACAACATTCGTTAACTCGTTTTCTTTCTATGCCTTGTCCTTACACAACGAAACAAAAGAATACAGCTTTCAGATGTAGTTTTGTGTTTTTAAGTCAATTTATTTCGTATAAATGTAGGGCTGCAAATGAAACACTGTTTGAAGGGAGGCATACAAGGTTTGTCCTTATTTTCAGTTTAAAGAAATTATTTACAGCAAAGGCATCTGTTCTAAGCTTGATCTGGCAATAGTGCCCGTTACTTAACACTAATAGGCCTATCCACTAACACACAATTGCACTCGTAAGTCTGTACACTTTGTATACTAAATCAAACATTTTGTAATTATCGTTTAAACAAAATAAACTGTTGGCCTATGACAAAATAAAAGCGATGAAACCTCAAATAGTGTTTGCCTTTTTTAGAAGCACGAAAAAAATAAAGTTTGCGAAAGCAATTCCTAGTGTAACTTCTCTCTGAAGCTACTTAAGCAAATCTAGGTTCTAGATCCCCCAGTCGACCATCCTGGAACTCCGTCTTGAGACTTTCTTTCCGACCAATAGCCATGACTGATTTACAAATCCGTCTACAATTGACTGTATTATATCTAAATTATTTAGATTTTGACAAGCATTGAAACGTTGTTTGTCAAGTCTGGTTAAAACTGGGTTGATACAAGTGCCGGAATAGGTAGGCAATACCTAAACTTGAACTCTAATGTAAGTTTTTAAACAACGGTCAAAGCCTTAGCATAACGGCTACCACACTATCTTGAATACTGAACACAAAACTCATTTAAAAATGATACTAAAGGGGTGTAAAGGTAGAATTATAGTGCTTGATATAGTGCTTAATAAACCATTTATTTATGTATCGTATAGTATCACATCTTAGTAAGTTTAAAAAACTCAGACTTCAAACCTATACGCTTCCGTGTGGTTCACTTTTGTAGCGACCACACAAAGATTAAAAAGATAAAAAATTTTAATGTGTAGTATGAAATAAGTCTTTGCAAGGTATCTTTAAATAGAGGTTGAACTGTTAGGTTAACGTATCTAGGAGTATGTTGAAATAGTTTCAATTGCCCGTGCTTAGCCTAATTAGTCTAACAATAAGTGTAAAAACAAGTTATGTAAAAAAAATGTTCAAAGTAAATTCCTCCTTAATATAGAAAAGTTTTATTTTAGTTTCTTTTTATTTTAATAATTACAACTAATATAAATATGTATATACATATGACAGAATAAAAATATTAAGTAGCAAAATAGAAAGCGAATTTCCTTGTAATTTTCCATTTTTCTTTCTATGTATGATGTTGGATTATTATTTTTGATTGTTACTATTTATACGCTTTCATTTTTTCGTCTATTGTGTTGTAGTTTCTTTTCGCTTTCCTTTCGCATTGCCCGTTTGTGAAGCAAGGTTTGATACAGTTAATCCTGTTCGTTTATTTTAATATTTGAATTTATTTTTAATCCTAGAGCATTATTTATGATATTGTGTGGAAACCATGGCAACAATTTAAGGTTATACAGTGGAGGTTTTTTATACAAATCTTTGAGAACTTCATTTCTAACTACGGAAAGTTGCCTCAGTCTCAAATAGCGCTACACTTCGAGCATGAAGATACTCAGTTCGAATCCAACCTAGACCCACATTGTTTTATAATTTAATTATTGAATAAATATTTGAAAAACCCGTATCAACATCAATTGTCATCCACTATAGGTTAAAAAAAATATTTTCACTTGATTAGATTAATAAAAACGTATTTTATTAACGATTGTAAATTCGTACAAGATATATATCAGGAGAGTATGGGCTAATAGAAGGAATTTAATAAAGTTAATAGTATAGTAAACGAGTGTGTATATATCTTTATGAAATAACTACCTAGTTCCCAAACTATTTTAAAAGAAAATGAAACTTGCAGGCATAAGGCACATGAATACGTTGCTTGTTCACACAATAACAGAACACAGAACGTTTTAAAATAATCTTCAGCTTAATGTTTTATGGAAACTACTAGGGTAGGATTTAAATTTTGTTCTCCTCCAGGAGTTTTTGCCGTCCTCTTTCCATACAACCGATGTGAACTGTCGGCTAGCTCGGCAATTTTTCTCAAGTAAATGATCATTATGATGACGTGGGAGGCTAGAGCGAGTTAGCAGTCCCAACATTGTGCGTAATTTTAAAGATTGTCTATATTCAAGTCCATAAGTACTTCTTAACGTATGTTTGTTCAATCAGTTTCCCAGTTGTACGCCTCTATTTCACGTCCATGAATATTTAGTAATTTTCAGTGGTAGTCCCGTAAGATAATCAATCAGGACCTATGAGCCGCATTGCTACTGTGAGGCATTACACACGAGGCTTACCCAGGGCCGGTTTAAGGGGTACGCAAAGTACGCGGCCGCGTAGGGCGCAGGGCAAAAGGGGGCGCCTACGCGTTCTCCAATCTTCACTATAGAAAAGGTGACTAGAGGTTGAGAGTTGATATATTTACTCCGCCAAATGGTAGGAGTAAGCGAGTAAGGGTATATCGTAAGGTCCCTATTCGCTTATGCATACTCCCACTACTGTGTTTATTGTTATTCTCAAATGGACTCGTTCGTTGGGCGCCCCTCCGTCATCTACTTGGACTCGTCCATCGGGCCCCCCTCCGTTAACAAAACTAAACTCCTGAGTACCATTCGCAAACTAGTGCGTCAGTGAAGAACCTCAACTAAACAAGTCATGTCTAGTAGTAGTGCCGGTAGTAGTAAAAAGCCCTCTGGGTCATTCAACCGCAAAAGAAAATTGCAGCATGCAAAAGAAGACAAAATGCAATCGAAAGCACTACAGAAGTTTTTTTCGGTCACGAAGTTGGACGAGGACGATACTGCTACAAAAACCAATATCGAAAAAGATGAATTGCCAATATTGGAGGCAGTAACTACTCCATCGACAAGCCACCAAACAAATGAAACTGTAAGTTAATTTAATTTACATCACAATAAATTGTGCCTAAGATATAAACTATGCTTAAATTTAAATAAACACGATTTGGGCCTGTAGGCCAATAACAATGGGTAGCCTATTAAATGATAATTTTTCTTTATTTTTATGATAAAGAACTCATGTTATTTGGCTTGTATAAGCTTAGGCCTTTGAATTTTAGAAGCTATTATGTTACGGTTACGCATATTGTAATTAAAATTAGAAAAATATATTTTATGATATTAAGAAACAAAATTAAATACAGAGAATGCAAAGGGCCGTACCGTAGGAAAAGTCTGCACTCAAATTGCACCTTTGGTTAGCGCACTTTCTCTAACAACAATTGATCACAGGAGTTTCTGCAACTGAACGGCTCAGTTTCAATTCTTTAATTTTAATCTTTTGCCATTCAAACTTACATAAATATTTTTCTCGTATTCATATTTTAAAATTAACTTTTACATGTGACAATACAAAAATTTAGAGTTTGATTTGTATTGTAGGATCAAAAGCTGCCTGGAGACACGTCACCGCTACTATCGATGGACTGTGGAGAGTGGCCGCTCAAAATCACGGATGAGATACGAAAACTTCTTGTTGAGCGTGGACCTGTGCAAGTTACTAACATCGACTTTCCCATTGATGCTAAAGGTAGAAAATTCTCTTCACTTCATTTCACTAGAAAACTTTGCAATAAGGAACAAGTCCACAGGAATTGGTTGATGTATTCAGTACAAAAAAACGCAGTATTTTGCTTTGCCTGCAAAGTCTTTGGTAATGTGAATTCATCTCTTGCAGGAGACCAAGGATATTCTGACTGGCAAAACTTAACAAAGATTTTGACCAGTCATGAGAAATCTTCTACCCACATACAACATTGTCAATCTTGGCGTGAACTGTCCATGCGATTATGTTTGGATAGAACGATTGACAAAGAAAATGAGAGAACCATTCGGGCTGAAACAGAACATTGGAACCAAGTTTTGAAACGTTTACTGTGTGTGGTCCAATTTTTAGGATCTCAGGGGTTGGCTTTTCGAGGGACAAAAGAGTCTCTTTTTGAGCGTAACAATGGTAACTTTTTGAAACTTGTAGAGTATATTTCCAAATTCGATGTTGTCATGGCTGAACATGTAAGAAGAGTTACTTCTGAAGAGACAAACGTTCACTATTTGAGCAAACAAAATGAGTTTATCTATCTCTTGTCCACTAAGATCCAAGACCGAATCGTAAGTGACCTAAAAGAAGCAACATATTATGCTATAATACTGGACTGTACACCCGATATTAGCCACACAGAACAAATGACAATGGTGGTGAGATTTGTTACATGTGTAAAAAATAAGGAAGTGTCAATAGAAGAACATTTTTTAGGCTTTCTGCCCATCAAAGATTCATCGGGTGAAGGTCTCACAGAAGTGTTACTCAGTGAGTTATCTACACGGAACATCCCGTTAAAAAACATGAGGGGCCAGGGGTATGATAATGGCTCCAACATGAGAGGAAAGCATGTTGGAGTCCAGAAAAGAGTACTTGATTTGAATTCTAGGGCATTTTTCGTGCCATGTGGAAACCATTCTATGAATCTAGTGGTTAACGATGCTGCTCTCTCTTGCCCTATTGCAGTTGATTGTTTTAGTACGATTCAAGAAATTTTCAACTTTTTTTCTAGTTCAACTCACAGGTGGAGTATTTTGACAAAACACGTATCCACTCTAACAGTGAAACCCCTCAGCAATACTCGGTGGGAGAGTAGGATTGAAGCATTAGTGCCTCTTAGATATCACATTGAGGAAATATACGATGCTTTGTATGAAGCCTCTCAAGACCAAAAGCTGGATGCTTTTAGTAGGAACTCTGCTGTAGGAGTACTAAGAAAACTTCAAACTTTCAAGTTTTTGTGTTGCCTGGTAACGTGGTATAATATCCTTTTTAAAATAAACATGGTGAGTAAGACCTTACAAAAAGCCTCATCTACTTTGCTAACTTCAATGGATCTCGTGAAAAGTGTTCAAACATTTTTGGAAAATATGAGATCTGATGAAGGTCTCAATAGCAATATCATAGATGCTACAGAACTGGCAGACAAAATTGGTGTTTCTGTTGAATTTGAAAAAGAAACCGAAGTTCGTCCCAGGAAAACAAAAAGGCAATTCTCCTATGAGAGTGAGGATGAACCGATTCAGGCTGGACTGGCATCATTCAAAGTGAAATTTTTCTTTGTAGTGCTTGATACAGCTATCAACTCGCTTAAAGAGAGGTTTGAACTCATGGAGAATCACAGCAAGAGTTTTAGTTTTCTGTATGACATTAAGAATCTTCAGACATGGGATAAGAAAACTTTGAAAGATGCCTGCATACAACTTCATAGTGTTTTGAGTAATGGAGAAGATTGTGACATAAACGGAGGTGAACTGTTCGACGAGCTAGACATTTTTGCGCCAATGCTGCTACCCGGAAGTTCTCCAAGTACGGCCTTGTCGTATATAACAAACAATGATTATATGGATACATTCCCTAATGTTTTTGTTTCTCTAAGAATCCTTCTGACGCTCCCCGTCTCAGTGGCAAGTGGTGAAAGAAGTTTTTCTAAGTTGAAACTTATAAAGACTTATCTCAGATCAACCATTTGTCAGGAACGTTTGAGTGGACTGGCAACAATGGCCATTGAGAATGATTTATTAAACCAAATGAACACTGACTTCATTCTCAACGAATTTGCCAAAATGAAAGCAAGGAAAATCTCTTTTTAGTGTGTTTTTAGTGTTACGTGTAAAATTCTTAAGTTTGTATTTATTTTACAAGTAAATAAATTGTCGAATTTCCTTAAAGCTGACTTGTGCTGTATTTATTGATTTCTTCACACTTTTTTCACTTTCAATTTGTATTGGTTTTTAAATTTTTTAATAATACATTCAATAAATAAGGGCAAGCATGTGTTAATTTAACCCTACTATTTAAGTTTCAACCCTTATTCCTTAACACCTTCGCTACCGAGTGTCCCAGAACCTCCAGCTACCTACTACCAGGGCTATCTACAGGTACTGGACTGCGACGCTCGGTAGCGAACGTGTTAACATAGTATACTATACACAGTGATGTGTTGTCAGTTAACACCTTCACTACCGAGTGTTCCAGAACCTCCAGCCCAGGGCTGTCTACAGGTACTGGAGTGTGACGTTCGGTAGCGAACGTGTTAAGCATTTAAATTTACTCGTATTTTTTATGTATCCAGAGAGAATCCTTATAACCTTACAGGTTTTTGTGGTGGGGGGGGGCGCCGGAATATTGTTCGCTTACGCTAGACAAACGACTAGAACCGGCCCTGGGCTTACCTCTATCTTGTACGTAGCTAGACTGAGCCACATCAACCCTGTCAGATACTTCAGTTACAGCTATTACATCAGTACCCTCAAGGGTACGTAGAAGCGTATTGGGAGGTAACGTACCTCACAGGATACGAAGAAGCCTATATGGTGATTCGCACACCCCCAGGGGTTCGTAGAGCCTGTGGTGTAAAACACGAACCCCCAGGGGTAGGTAGAAGCCTGTGGTGTAGTACACGTTCCCCCAGGAGTACGAAGAAAATTGAGGGGTGGTACGCGTACCCTCAAGGGTACGTAGAAGCCTGTGGTGTAGTAGAAGAAACCCCGGGGGTAGGTAGAAACCTATGGAGTGGTGCGCGTACCCCACAGGGTACGTAGAAGCCTATGGTGTGGTACGCGAAACCCTAGGGGAAGGTAAAAGCCTGTGGTGTGGTACGCGTACCTCCAAAAGTAGGCAGAAGCCTGTGGTGTGTTACCCGAACCCCCAGGAGTACGTAAAACCTGTGGTGTTGTACTCGTACCCCCAGGGGTACGTAGAACCCTGTGGTGTGAAATGCGTACCCTAAGAGTTAAGTAGAAACCTGTGGTGGGTTCCGCGTACCCGTATGAGAACGTAGAAGTCTGTGATGTAGTACACGTACCCCCAGGGGTACGTAGAAACATGTGGCGTTTTGCGCGAACCCTCAAGGGTACGTAGAACCCTGTGAGGTGGTACACGTACCTGAAGAGGTACGTAGAAGCCTGGTGAGGTAAGCGTACGCGAACGGCTACGTAGAAGCCGGTGGTGTGGTATTCGCACACCCAGCGGTACGTAAGAGCCTGTGGGGACGTATACGTACCCCAGGGGTACGTAGAAGCCTGTGGCGTGTTATCCGAAACCCTAGGGGTACGAGAAGCCTGCGATGTGGTACGCGAACCCCCAAGAAAACTTAGAAGACTTTGGTGTGGTACGCGTACCCCCAGGGATACGTAGAAGCCGGTGGTGTGATGCGCGTACCCCCAATGGTACGTAGAAGCCTGTGGTGTAGTACGCTTATTCCAGGGGTACGTAAAAGCCTGTGGTGCTTTAGGCGAACACCCAGGGGTATGTATAAGTTTGTGGGGTGGTACACGAACACCCAGGGGTACGTAGAAGCTTGTGGTTTGGTACGCGTACCCCCAGGAATACGTAGAAGCCTGTGGTGTGGTTCGCGAACCCTCAGGGGTAGGTAGAAGTCTGTGGTGTGGTACGCTTACCCTCAAAATAGAAGCCTGTGGTGTTATACCTGATCCCCCAGGGGTACGTAAAGCCAGTGTTGTGATACGCGTACAACTAGGGCTACGTAGAAGCCTGTGGTGTGTTACACAAACCCTCAAGGGGACCTAGAAACCTGAGGTGAGGTACGCGTACCCTTAAAGGTGTGTATGAGCTTGTGGGGATGTACGCGTACCCCAGATGTACGTAGAGGCCTGAGGTGTGGTATCCGAACCCCCAGGGGTACGTAAAGCCTGTAATGTGGTACGCGAACACCGAGGGGTTCGTAAAAAGCCTATGATGTGGTACATGAACTCCCAAGGGACCCTAGAAGCATGTGGTGTGCTACGCGTACATCACGGGGTAGGTAGTAGCCTGTGGTGAAGTACGCGTACTCCTAGGGTTATGTAGAAACCTGTGGTGTTTTACGTGAACCCCTGGTTTACGTAGAAGCTTGTAAGGTTAAACGCTAACCTCCAGGGGTACCTAGAAGGCTGTGGTTTGGTACGCGTACCCTCAGGAATACGTAAAAGCCGACGACGTAGTGCGCGTACCCCCCAGTGGTACGTAGAAGTCTGTGGTGTAGTAGGCGTACCCCCAGGGGTACGTACAAGCCTGTGTGTGTAGTACTTGTATCAGCAATGGTGCGTAGAAGCCTGTGGTGAGGTACACGAGCCTCCAGGGGCACGTAAAGCCTGTGATGTGATACGCGAACACCGAGGGGTTCGTAAAAAGCCTATGATGTGGTACATGAACTCCCAAGGGACCCTAGAAGCATGTGGTGTGCTACGCGTACATCACGGGGTAGGTAGTAGGCTGTGGTGAAGTACGCGTACTCCTAGGCTTATGTAGAAACCTGTGGTGTTTTACGTGAACCCCTGGCTTACGTAGAAGCTTGTAAGGTTAAACGCTAACCTCCAGGGGTACCTAGAAGGCTGTGGTTTGGTACGCGTACCCTCCGGAATACGTAAAAGCCGATGACGTAGTGCGCATACCCCCCAGTGGTACGTAGAAGTCTGTGGTGTAGTACGCATACCCCCAGGGGTACGTACAAGCCTGTGTGTGTAGTACTTGTATCAGCAATGGTACGTAAAAGCCTGTGGTGAGGTACACGAGCCTCCAGGGGCACGTAAAACCTGTGATGTGATACATGAACCTCCAAGGTTACGTTGAAGCTTGTGGTAAAGCACTCGAACCCCCAGGGGTGCGTAGAAGCCTGTGTTGTAGTACGCGTACCCCAAGGGATACTTTGGAAGCCTGTAGTGTGGTACGTGTACCCCAAGGGGTACGTAAAAGCCTGTGGTGTGGTACGCGTACCCATATAGGTACGTAGAAGCCTGTGGTGTAGTATGTGTACCCCACAGTTATAATGAAACTGTTGACTGTGTTATTTATCCACAAGAAGAAACAGATTTGACGTTTCTTATCATGAAACTTCCAGGTTGGGAAAATTCCGATGTGAACCATTTGAGATAACAGATATTAGGATTATTGAAATGGTAGAAAAAACTACTGAAGGCTGTGATGACGAGAATAAAGATGAAGCCTTTACTGTGACAGTACAAAAAGGGAAAATTAGCCAAGATGAAGGAACGACCACCATGGAAACTATACTATGCCATATTGAACAACAGACACCATGCCAGCAGATGTGCTTCTGCTAAAATACCTACGTGACACCATAGTATGAAAACTATCTGATGAGCAACTGCAAGAGACACATAATAACTTTTTCCAAAAAATGTAGCAACCGTGATGAACAATGTAATCCAAAGCAATGTTAAATTATGTAAGTACTGTGATAAATAAAGATCTATAAACGTATTTTGTTGCATTCTTAATTATAGTATTCGGGTTCATTAGAACACCCCACCTGTTTGTTTTCTAATGCACAGAAACTTATTTCAGTGTAATCCGAGTTTTCGGTAATACGAGGGGTCTTGCTCTCTTCTACCTCAAATTATCGAGACTCTACTGTACTTTATTTTTTATGTAATATCCACTAGCTCCCCATAATAATAAGCTGTTTAAAAACCTAACAAACTCGCTCCAAAATTCATCAAAGATCAGAGTAGCAAACAAAACATTTTGACAACCTTACAAAATATTGCAAAATATACCATCCATTCCAATTAATTTGAATGTTATTATGTGCTTTAATAGATTATACCCATACTTAATATTATTGATAAATATTTGTGCTTTACAGAATCTAGTGCAAGATGGAGAGCAGTTCAAAAATGGATAGTTGTGGCCAGTTTATAAAATACAGTATGTTTGTCATTAATTTTATTTTATTTGTAAGTCTACCCAAATATTTCTTACTTTATTTTAGTAACACTTTAACCATGTAAAGTAAATATGTAACACAAATAGCCTATGTAAAGTAAATATGTACCATCTAACATTCAACCGAAACATCAGTCTCTAGAGACCACCAGGATGATTTTTGTGGTTGCCTTCAAATTTCTTGAATACATTGAGACTGAATAAACACAATGCATTTCCATATGTACACTTTTATTTTACAGAATAACTAACTATAGATCTACATATAAACAAGAAATATGAAAAAAAATTTTAAGTAAATTCCTACTGAGGTTAACAAAGACAAATTTAATCTTAGTTACCATAGAGCACTGTTAATGATATTGTGTGGTAGCAATGGTAACAGTTTAAGGTTGCACAATGGAGGTTTCGACGACAACCAGATATGGGGTAAAAATTCATATACATCTTGAGAAATATATTTCTAGGTATTGGAAAGTTGGCTCAGTGCCAAGGCGGGCTAGAAGAATCTGAGTGAAACCTCACACATTTTATAATTTAATTATTTAATAAATATTTGAAAAATCTGTAAAAACATCAATTGTCATCCACTATAGGTTTTAAAAAATTTGAATTTGATTGGATGGTTAAAAACCTATGTTATTAATGATTATAAATTTGTACAAGATATATATCAGGAGGGTGTGAGCTAATAGAAGAAATTGAAAAAGATCTTTAAGCCTACTTTATTAACAAAAAATAGATTCAAAATAAAAAGTTGATATGAAAAGAAAGAATGTTATTAAAAATGTGCATTTTTGTTTCAAATTAAAACACAGTTTAAATGTACTGATGGTTAAAGTAATACCATGTAAATAATTCATGAGGTTTTATGGTACAATGTAGCTGGTAGAACTAATACCTGAGAAAAAATTAAAATTCTCATATTTCTTGTGGAAAACAATTACAAAATTGGCGATTTGTAAAGTTCTTTGCTTAAATAGATGAAATAATTGCATTTTTTAAATTTTATATCAGATATCAGAATCAAAAAAAGGAAGAAAACTATTTAATTTGATCAAATCAATATCACCACCAGTAAATTTATTAGTGGTTTGGTATAAGCATGCTCTCACAATTACCAGTTGAAATTAGTAACTGAAAAAAATTACTTGTATTGAAATGTCAAAGTTGACAATGGGATAGATCTCCCGAAATGCCATCCTCATTATACAATAAAAATAAGTTCTACTATACGTAAATGTCACATATTCATATATTGTCCAAGAGTTTATATATTTAATTTTATTGTATTTCTAGAACTAGTATTTTATCATACAACTATTCTTTGAGCTTAGCCTTTGAAGTTATGTTAAAAAAATAAAAGACATACATAAGACTTACAAATTAATCATTTATTGCCTTATACTCGTTTCATCATCAGTGAGTGTTGCTACTACAAACTCTAACTTACAACTCACTGATGATGACTTTATCATTGAAATGCGTATGAGTCAATTCATGATTAATTTGTGAGTTTTGTGTGTCTTTTATTTGTTCTAATATTTTATTGTTTATATAAAAAAGATACTTTCGACTAATTATGGTTTAGATTATTATTAAGTGTTAGTTCTAATTTATAATTTTGGTTTCGTCAGTTGTTTTTCTAAAATTATCCTATTATCAGGCGCGTATCCAGCGACTTGCTTTGGGGGGGGAGATCGATGCATTATATATATATATATATATATATATATATATATATATTATGTGTGTGTGCGAGTGTGTGCGCGTGCGTGTGCGTGTATGTAAAAAGATAGAACAGAAAAAGTTCTTTTTACGCTTGCGTTAGAAATCGGTAACGTGATAAAGATTCGTAGCAAATTAGTCTTTTTAATAAATAATTATTCCAGTTTCGATAACACTTATGGCTAGAGAATATTAATAATTTCATAATAAGCTATTATTATAAAAATGGTTTATTAATTAATATAAATAGTTATTCTTCCAACACGAACAATTCCGGACTCAACTGCGAATATTACGCTTGCAAAATTACGTATTGAAAATCATATGTTCGAGACTAAGCTTCACTAGCGCTATCTGTTGTTAAAACGTTTAGACATTTACGAGCGTATGCCGAGGGAACGCGTCACATTGTCAAATTAAAAATTAAAATTTTATTTTTTACTTACAATAAAAGACGAATTAACTTAAGTAAAAGTCTAATTTAACAGAAAGTCCTAATTTAATAATATATTGTCGATTTTTTAACCCATAATTATTGAGGGTTGGGGGCGATCGCCCCATCGCCCCCCCCCCCTTGGATATGCGCCTGCCCTATTATTTCTCTATTACCTCTATTTTTATTTTCTCTATTAATTTTATCTTTAACTCTCTTGTTTCAGCGGGCTTTCCCTTTTAGTTTTTATTCATTGTAATTTTATTTGCAAGAATAACCTAGTTTAAATTTTTGTATAAAAAATACACTCACGCACTCATCACTAACGCACACATGCACAGGCGCCACACACATTCACGCATATATATATATATATATATATATATTTTTTAACTTACACTTTTAAAAAAATGTTTTAACTTGCCTATAGTAGCAAGTTAAAACATTTTTTAAAAAGTGTAAGTGATTACTAGTAGCTCACGCGAAGATGGAATCAACAAATGGTATATTTTTTAACTTTGCAACACTGTTTTCTTGTATTCATTTATCACTTTCTGTGAAAGTGATATATATATATATATATATATATATATATATATATATATATATATATATATATGTGTGTGTGTGTGTGTGTGTGTGTGTGTATATATATATATATATATATATATATATATATATATATATATATATATATATATTATTTCATTATTTATTTATATATTTATTTATAAAAAGTATTTCAATCTATAATTTCATAATCTCGCCTTAAATTTTTATAGATTGGAGGCATAACAGTGTTTGGCATTGGAATATGGAGTCTAACAGACAAATCTTTTATAACTGAAATATTGGGAAAGAAACCATTTACGGCTATATATATTATGATTGCCACTGGGGGATTTGTATCTTTGATTTCATTTTTTGGTTGCTTTGGATCTTGCAAGGAAATTAAATGCTATTTATTAACGGTAATTTGTTTTGCATTTCAATTTTATTTTAAGTTACGAGATACAGTAAAGTATCCTACATAAACAATAATTATTACTTTTTTTTAGATTCACTCTGTTTTAATACTTGTAGTAAATCTGTCTAGCAGTTTAATGATAAGTATTTTATAAAAACATTTTGTATGGAAATTAATTTTCAACATTATTTCCTCTAAGGTTTAAGCCTGCATTTTGTCTGTATCATATTATCAACTTAAATATATCAGAGGACCTCAACTGTTAAATGCTGAAAATTTT
This sequence comes from Prosapia bicincta, assembly GCA_036971475.1. Lineage (NCBI taxonomy): Eukaryota > Metazoa > Arthropoda > Insecta > Hemiptera > Cercopidae > Prosapia > Prosapia bicincta. Next base: position 3,094,158 of record JBAIZL010000099.1, read on the forward strand.
GACAATAGTGAAACCAAAACGTTAAAACCCCTATTTACTTAGAAGGAAGGAGAGTGGCCCATCTTGGGCTTGTCCCTTTAGAACTTTTGTACTCTGGGCGCCAGTGACCTCAGTAAAAAAGTGGGACATGCTGGACTTACTACCTACATTCCACAATTCAAAAAAATTTTTCACCAGTTTGATTGATAACTCATAGTCCATGCAACGAAGACCAAAATATGATGTTTGCTAAAAAAAATGCCCTAGTTCTGAAAGTTGGTACAGTTGTGTAGGAAGTTTCCTTAAACAACATACCTAAAGTATGTTTCAGAACTAGACCATTTTTTTGTAGCAAATTTATTTCGTTGCCTGGACTATCAGGACCATAACCACTTGTAGATGATACACCTATTATCAACAGACAGTCAGAATCTGAATCTCACTATAAGTAAAAGTTAATTTTAAAATAATTGATTTTCTCTTGCTTAAAAAATCATTTGTACTCTTTTAATATTTATGTAAAATACACTGATTTTTTAATTTCATTTTCAATCATAAATTTTTGAAGAAAAGTGATTTAAATCAAAAGTTTTGTTTACAAATTCTTAAAAAAATTAATAAACAATTAAAAATTACTAATGAAATAAATGGGTAGTTATATTGAACCCTTAGCTAATGTAATGTGGACAGATAATTATTTATTTTCATTCCTGTGATTTGCAGTTAATGTTCTAACAAACCTCTAAACATCTCAAAACTAATTATAGGTGTTTACAAGTAAGCTGGCACTTGGCTTTGGCGCGGCACTATAAGCGAAGGTGGTTGGAGATTAGGCAAATACCATTTTGGGTACATTTACGCGGATGTAGACAAACATCACTTACAGCAGTTTGTATGTCATCTACTGGAGCGCCTTAACGAGGACGGCAGACAAGATTTGTATGTAGGTTAGACGATTGGTCAAGTACCAGCTTATGTGTAAATACTTATACCACTAACTTACACCACTTTTCCTCTCAATGGCTTCATATATCAGAAGACCTCAACTGTCAAATGCTGAAAATGTTGACAAAGGAGATTCTCAGATACATGTTAGCTGAAAATACGATACAGACAGCTGTAAGTAAAATATGATACCAGGATAACGATGCAGGAAAAAATTTAGAACGTTGTATTAAAATGTCAACTGCAGAATTTTTTAAAGATAATTTTTAACTTGGATTTTGACTCAAATTCTTGAATATTAAGGAATGTAAAAGAGAATTTAGATCTCAATCAGTTACCAAAAGATCATTTCAAACACTGTTACTAGCGACCTCTGTTATGCAATTACAAAAATAATTTTCATGTTTTTTTAAAAAAAAATTATGATTTGTGTTATTTTTATTTAATACTAAATTAAGTATACTATTTAGTATTATTTTTATTTAGTACTATTTAATACTATTTAGTATTATTCAGTACTATTAGTGTAATATTTAGTATACTAAATATTAAGTATAATAATTTATGTTTTTAGTTTCTTATAATGTTTTTAGATGTTTATATGAAAATATTGATTCATAAATAATAGAATATGTTAGTCATAAGCATTCATTTTATGTTTGATGATTCATTTAAATTATGAATGATGATATGTCATATGATATTTGTGTGTCATATAATGTTAGATTTAAATAGAAAGTTTTATCAAATTAAATATTTGACAATTATTAAATAATTGAAGTTTAATACAGCTAAGTGATGGTAGATGGAATAATTTTAAGTTAACTCTATTAGAGAACGTAAAATGATAGATTTTATATATTTTGGTGAAAGGAATTATTACATAAATTTTGTAAATTATGTTATATATTTAATACTTCATGCATAGATAATAGAATAGTAAATAAATAAATGAAAAAAAATTGTTCCATAAAGACATATCTAGAGTAAAAGCAAAAGATGTTTTGTTTTTGAAATTTTGTTAAAAATGTGAAAAGTTCAAAAACTATATTTTTAAAATAAATTAGTAGTATTTTAAAGATTAAAATATAATATAAAACATAATATACATAATATAAAACATAATACATAATTGAAAATAATATAAAATATTTATTACCATAACTTATAACCAAAAGTGTCAAATAAACAAAAATATATAGCAACAAAAATTAAAAAACAATGTACTGACCCAGTGTGAAACGCTTCTGCCATAAAATATCAGTAAGAAGTGATTTTTGTGCCAAGTGATACCAAAAGCTGTTAAGGAAAAAGTCGGAGGTTTATAATAAAGAAAGAGTAGTAAAATGTAGTATTAAACCTGTCTCTAGATAGCAAAAGATACTATTGTAAAATATCTAGGATACCTGTAAACATAAAAAAAACACTATCCTAAAACATTTCTTAAGGTGATGGGAAATGATAGCAAATACCAAGAGAAATTAGGGAACAGTTATAAAAATAACAACCATTGCTAATATTTACAAAAGGTTTTGCAAAATATTACAAGATTCATAGCAAACGTATATGAATAAAAATTAACCCAGAAAAGCTGTAAGTTAATAATATAACATGGAGTTAATTGGGACCTGTTGTAGTGAACTCTGTTAATACATTACCAACAAATACTTAGATTTAATTTTTTTTTAAGGCGTGTTGCATTGTGATGAAAACACAAAAATGGATTTTGAAGTTTACTAAAAAGATTTTTTTTTTTCAGTACTTTATTATTTTGCTTATAATTTTTATAATATTGTTGGCTGGAGGAATTTTCGGGTATGTACTATGTGGAAGAGTACGGCACTTATTGGAACAAAAGATGAACAAAACCATCACGCAATACAATGACAAAGAAGCACTTCGTAAAGCTTGGGACGATTTACAGGAAAATGTGAGTTTGCGTTGCTTTCTTTATAGTGTACCTAAGTACAAACATTATTTACCATTCATGCTAAACAATACTGTGTATCTGGAATGTACATACATTATAAACACTTCTTCATAATCTTTAATATATAGTTTTAATATATAATTGGTGTTGAATAATTTCTATTTTACTAAAGTACTGATGATACCTATAACGTTCGCTCTTTCTGGTTTTGACATATGTGTTTTTAGTACCTTTGAAAAAGTATTTGATTGAATTTCAATCAATATTCCTACCAGGTACCCAATATGTTCAATTTAAAATTGAACTTGTGTACTTCTATTTCCCATCTGAATCGTCAAACTCAATGTAATTTCTGTTTTGATTATCTTTGATAAGAAACTCAATTTTCTTTTGCTTTAGCCATTAAATTTTTCACATTCTCATTAGAGGTTTTTACATGTTTTTTTAATCTACAATTATAAAACTTATTTCAATTTGATTAATATGTACAGAGGTTTTAGTTTTCTCACTGTAATAAATATGTTTTAAATTGTACCCCTATGTGCCCTTTAAAAAGTGCAATTCTTTGGGTCCTGTTTATGAGTACTTTTACCTTGTATTGTCTAATGAACTTGCCTTTGTGTGCTTTAAATTGTATAGTCAAAAACTCAAAGTGAAATTTTAAAATTACTGATTTTTGTTGAATTATATTCAGTCAGTAATCACTGGTCAAATATTTGTAATGAAATATGTGTGTTTGAATAAATACAGTACCACTTTATCCTATTTAATAGGTCTCTGTCGCCCAGTTTCGGTTATTGCAAATAATGTTAGTACTGTATACAACTTCTGAGTTATATTTACAATAATTGAGAATTTCATCCTGGGGTGGGGCACACAACATTTGTATACAAAACCTATTGATGAGGTTTATAGGTTATGGAATGCCCCTCAAGAAACAGGTAACCTAGGGTCGCCATTTAATTAAATGTCTGGAAATCTCACCTTATATATTATTTAAGTAGTAGAAAATTGATATTATTTGATTCCATCTTCATTTGAGCTACTAGTTTTTCATTACAGTCTGAGTTGACAATAGGACATATCTCTCGAAACAACCACCTTAAACAATCAACAAAAGTAAGTGCTACTATAAGCAAGTGTAATATACTAATATATGTTCAAGTGTTTTTAGAATACAAAATTATAAGAAAGTTCAGTAGTTGGTTACTAAAATAGTACTAAAATGAAGTATGTTTAAACAGATAACACTTGCCTTTAAACCAGACATCTACTTGTCTTCTATACAAGAATATTTATTAATTATTATTTTCTTGTATTTGAATAACCTATGTTGTTTTAGATTATTAAACTAGAAAACACACACACACACACACATATATATATATATATATATATATATATATATATATATATATATATATATATATATATATATATATATATATATATATATAGTAGAGTCTCGATAATTCGAGATTATCGAAAACTCGGATTACACGGAAATACGTTCCTGTGCATTAGAATAAGTAGGTGTTTTAATGAGACCTAATACAATACTATAATTAAGAATGTACACAATCAGTTTATAGAACTTTATACAGGCATTTATTGAAAGCCTGAATATTTTTCTTTTGAATACCGCATGGCTATAAACATTTTTTGGAAGCCTGATTCATCATTTTCTTTCAAATAGATAAAAGAAGTTCTGATTAACTGCAGTTAGAAGTTCCAAAACTCTACGGTGTATATATATATATATATATAATTAATAAATTAAAAATATTTCAAAAACAAGAATACTTTTAATGAATATATATATATATATATATATATATATATATATATATATATATATATATATATATATATATATATCGTGATATTATATATCAACGTTGTCCATTATTTTTCCGTTGCACTGACTTTATGAAGTTATTATTACTACTTGTAAATAATTTTTTCCACCACTAAGTGCAATATTGCAACAAAAAAAAAATCGATACATTTGTTTCCTCATTCTTTTCTTTAAAAAAATTTGTGGACATTTTAAAAACAAGAAAAAAAAATTTTATTTCAGCTTCACTGCTGTGGAATGACTGACTACAAGGACTGGAAAGGCTTCATTCCTGAGAGTTGCTGCAGGGAAGTTAAAGGGATGGTGAGATGAAATAAAATATGAATTAAAGTCAATATTATATTTCTTTGTGGTTTTATATAAATATTAGATAAATACATCAAGTGAAAATGTATTTTACAATTATTTTTTATACGATGTATATTCTGCTCAATTATACTGGTAATGTTTAGTTTTATATTACCGAAATCTTGTTGCTGTTCATGACAAGCTGGTTGTTAATCACTTACTACACTTTGCTATTACTTGCAACCAGACTTTTTGTTAACTATAAAACTGAGGAAACTTTTTGTTTTACGACTTCCTCAGCCTTATATTTTTGCTGCTAGGATTGCTGCAGTTGTGCTTCTTCGTACCAATTTTTGAAAGTTAGAAGTGATGTGATCGAAGAGTATATGTGATCTGTGTTGTGTTTTTTGATAAAATAAAGATCATTGAAATCCCTCATAACTCAACCCTGGCATCGTTTGACATCTCAAACCTATATACCAATACCCCAGTCACAGAAACACTAAACATATTACAAGACAATCTAAGCTAAACATTTTGAACACCATTACACAACGTAACTACTTCACTCACAACAATAAGTATAACACACAGAAACAAGGCCTACCAATGGGTTCACCAATTTCAAGCATTCTCGCACAAATATTCCTACAACACATAGAACAAAATAAAATCATAAATAACAACAAACACGCAGATAAGATAATATATTGGCACAGATATGTAGATGACGTTATAATACTATACCGAGGAAACATAAGACAATGCCAACAACTCCAAACACATATAAACAAAATACACAAAAATACCCAGTTCAATGCAGAATTTGAAAACAACAAAACATTGAATTTCTTAGACATCACCATAACAAAAAATCAAAACAGACATGAATTCAACATATATAGCAAGCCAACCATGACAGACACACTGATACATAATTCATCGAACCACCCAATACAAAATAAACACGCAGCATTCAAACATTTACTACACGAACTAAACAAGATACCTATATCCACAACTAACTACACAGAGGAACTAAACACAATAAAATATTTAGCTCACAAAAACGGATATGACAATTATTTAATAGACAAACTACACAGAAAAATACTCAATAAGAACAGTAACACAAACGACAAAAACACGAACACAAACAAATTCATCTCCCTCACATACATAAACAAACTTACAAATAAAATAAGACACCAATTCAAAAAAGCAGGATACAATGTAGCTTGCAGAACAACGAATTGAACCCAAACGGCTATCAGACACATCATTAATAATAATACCAACACGTATAGTAACCCAGGAATATACGAACTACAATGCAACAACTACAATAAGTTCTATATTGGACAAACAGGCAGATCTTTTGCCGAAAGATATAAAGAAGACTAAAGCCCACTGCACACTATTATTGAATCCACCTTCGCAAATCACCTCATGACACTAAACACTCATGCAATAGTATGGAAAATAACATGAGCATCCTCCACACATGAAACAGAGGCCATGAATTAAACACAATAGAACAATATGAAATATGCAGATATAACAACACGCATAAAAATGACATCCTAAATAAACAAACATAACACAGATCACACATACTCTTCATTCACATCACTTTTAACTTTCAAAAATTGCTACCAAAAAAGCACAACTGCAGCAATCCTAGTGGCAAAAATATGAGGCTGAAGACGTCATGACGAAAACGTTTTCTCCAAATGTAAGTTAACAATTTAACAACTTATAGTTAACAAAAAGTCTAGTCGCAAGTAATATCAAAGTGTAATAAGTTTATATTTTATTATATTTTTCTTATTGTATTACCCGTTGTTGAATATTTGCCTAGTTGGTCATAAAGATATATTTTTTTTTTGGTAGTTTTAGTAGTAATAACCATTTTTAAACACCAAAAGGTCAGAAAAGTTATACCAGAAAACGCCAAAAGTGTGTGTTAGCTATCAAGTTTTAAAAGTAAGAAATACAAAAATGGTAATAAGGTGATGAAATAATACAAATTTGAGGATTAATGACCAAAGATAAATCAAATATTTAGCTAAACTCTTACCTAATCTTTAAAATACATATTTGGGAAAAGTAGTGCTATTTTAAATCTTAATATCTTTTGTGTACTTGGTGAAACTGATAATAACATGATAGTATTATTATAATTTGATGAGTTTATACTTACAAAGGCTACATGCCATTTTCAAATACTGCTTCATTATTTCAAATTAATGAATTATGATGTATTCTGTAAATTTAATGGAAGTAATTATAGGAAAAGAAGAATATTTGGATAAACATTCATTAATTATATAAATCATTTGGACAATAAGCTATGATAAATAAATTGCAGAAGAGAAAACATTATTAATATAAACCTGTTTGTATAAAAGTTCAAAATATAATTGGTAATAAAGGACCAAAAGAACAAAGTGGACAATGAACTACCCTTTTTAACAATCATGATTTTTTTTCTTCTTATGCTAAAGAGATAGTTAGAAATGAGACACACAAGTGTCATTCCAATGAAAATAGCTCATGAAAATTTAAGAGATGAAAAAACCAATATTTTATTGATAAAAAACAGATGGGATTTTTTACTTCACACTGAGCTATACTTGAACTTCATTAAACAGGGGTCTGGAAGAACCCGATCTATATTCGGGCTTAGTATACAAATAATAGAGTACTTTATTTACTGGTTCATATTGTCTTTAATGATTGTCCAAACCATGGAAGAATGTTTGAGGCAAACCTTCACTCCATATACCTCAAACTATTTCTGAGAAAATTGATCCCGTACACAAGAAGCAGCAAACTACTTTGTTATCCCTTAGAACAAGTTGATTGTTGGATTCTACAGTGCCCAAATTTCTTCTTGTTTTTTTCTATACACTAGAAATACCAAGCACTTTCAAGTGTTACTGTATTTTGTGGTGAATAAGTTCCCAAAAGAGACACTTGCATTACTCTATTCTTCATGGTACGATTCCAATCATAACTCCACCCATAAATAGATGAAGCATTTATTACTGTTACATTTATTAGACTGAGCAAAAATACCACTAGCCAATGTTTGGTACCATGTGGTACTATACTTTGCTCAACATTGCATTGTGGTTTAGGGAAAACTTTCTCCCTAAACACTTTTTTATCTGTATTTTTAGAAAAGCTCACTTTAAACCTTTGCTAACATGATCACATCCTATAGCCTTGGGAACCCACTTGTAGCATCGTCAATTTGAAATTATCTAAATGAATTTCTTATTGTGTAACATTAGTGTGTCCACCATCACTATTTTTTAAAAGCACATACTCATCTTCAGAACACTCATGACAGACAGTGTAAATTCACTGGCTATGTCTGAAGCCCAGGTCACTAAAAAAAGAAAGCAACAGATATCACTCTGCTTATAAAAGTGCAAACACACTCGAACTGCGTACGGTCTGTATGACTGCCAAGATTCAGCAAACCAGTCCAAATGTTTCAAATAAACGTAGTTCTCCAGAATAGAATCGTTTTTACTGTCCCTCCCAAAAAACGTCATGCCTTGCAGATGCCCTTCCTACATCCAGCCCTTACCAAAAGCCTTGTTCCCATATTTCTACCCGCAGCCATTTTCCGTGACAGACACTGCATAACCTCGGGGGCCTCCTTCTCTGACTGGCTTCATTTCCCATATCACCATAACTCTTTATGCTGCAAATAAAACCCACTCTCTGGGCTACAATGTAGAGTTAAAAGACTTTCCTAAACATAAATAATAAATGGTTGATTTCCTTCATTTAACTTACATATTTTTTATTCATGGTACAATAAACAACAATGATATCTTTTAAATACAAATATTACATAATATTTATTGATATAACATGGTTATAATTATGGTAACATTTCAATAATATTAACATAGTTATGTTATATTACAATTGTAACACAGTTAAAGAGAGTTCTGTTATATTTCTGATAGTACAGTTAAAGAAAATAGAAAATATATTTACTTAGTGTCTTTCTAATCAAACTAAACTCGAGCTGTATTTTTGTTTTTAATTATTTTAAAGTTATAACTGTTTTTCAGAAAGTTCCCTGTACAAAATTTCCAACACCCATAACAATATATACTGATGGATGCTTAAAAGCAGCAGAAGTTTCTATAAAGAGTCATGCTTCAGTCGTTGGAGGAGCTGCTATCATTGTGGCTTGTATAATGGTAAAATAATCAGAATAATTTGAATTTATTATCTATTGGTCATTAGATTAATGCTTAGAATTTTGCTTGTCATAATTTTTGATAAAGTTATTGTGCACAGCCTGTGGGAGGATTAACCCATTTCAACTGGCGTTGTTGGTGGCACAATTCTATAGAGTTTTTATTTTAATTATGTAATTTTAATTAAAATTATAATTGTAGCACTAGCACATTACTTGTAATATCCTGCTTCATTCTTCGGAGTCGTACCTATCAGACCAAATAATAAAATGAACTCAAGTAAAAGCAAAGTAATGATTACACTATAATATGTAGAAATATATACAATTAATAAGTACTATACCAGAGTGCAAAAGAATCGTATAGATTTGTCTAATTACTGATTTTGCTCCAGATGTCAGATCTTACTGTCCCTATCCTGTGTATCCTAGTCTGTTTCTTGGACTCAGATTTACTGAGTTTTTGCTAATCATGTCGCTCTTAGAAGAATCTAATTATTAACATATATATATATATATATATATATATATATATATATAATACTTTAATTGTAAATTGTTGTGCCACCATTAAGTCCAATGAATTTTACCTTGTGATGAAGTACCTTGCGGTCACTTGACTATTGTTAAATCAAAGAATTATTTTACTGATGGTGTTTTCAGGTTCATTATGTTGGTGGTTTATTGTTGACGTCACATATACTTCGTCGTGTATTCCATGTTTGATATTTTTTAATAGTGTGTCGTCTATAAATGTTGTCTGTTGGTTAATTAGGTTATTGTGTTCTTTTTATGTTACACATGACCATACAATAAAAAAAATATTCTAACCATAGTAAAAGTATATAATAATCTAATAGAACTAATCTGATTAGAAAAATACCAAATTTATAAAAACAAACAATAACCTAATTAACCAACAGACAACATATACAGATGACACACAATTCAAAAATATCACACATGGAGCACGCAAAAAAGTGTATGTGATGTCAACAACAAAACACCAGCATAACAAACCGGAAAACACCATCAGTATTCAGTGATTCAATAATGGTCAAGTGACAGAAAGGTAAATCATCACAAAGTAAAAATTGATTGCACTTAATGGTTGAATAACAATTTACAACTAATGTATACTAACTTTATAAAGTCAGTGAAATGGAATAATAATAGACAACGTTAAATATTACAGTACAGTCTCACTAATCCGGACTTGATGGGACTGGACCCGGTCCGGATCAACGAAAGTCCGGATTAGACGGAAAAAGCCAAACAAATGCATACAATATGTGTTTTAGGTGGGAAAACATATTGAAATTGTAGTTTTAGTGAAATTGAGGCCTAAATATAGCTTACAGTACAGTATTTCATAGCTTATGTAGCAAAAAATCCTATAATTATAACAGAAAAGTCATGACATAAATAAATATCTAAGCACCTTTCTCGTTGAATAAAAGTATTCACATAAAGTTATTTACACTATACTGTATAAACGCACAAAAAACTCAAACAAAAATGAAACTGAAACAAAAACAAACTTTAAAAAACTTAGTGAAAAAAGTCCGTAATGTTCTTTTGTTTTAACGATGAATGACGTCGTTTCACAGTACGATCTCGTAGGCGTTTCAAGGTCAGTAGCTCCGCAGTTGACGTATCACTTTGTTTCTCAAAGTAAGTCATCAACCCCTCCAGCATTGCAGCCGCCTCATCATGAGTTAGGCTGACAGGTTCGTCTGTGTAGTCTTCCTCTTCCGAGCTGTCATTTTCTGCGTTTGCAGTGCACACCGCGACGATTTCGTCCTCGTTGAGCACTTGATGACCAATGTCATTATCACTGATAATCCACTCGGAAATATCAGTGTCTTTCAACTCGGCACAACCCTCCAATTGTTGAAAAATCTGAACAAATTCATTGTCGTCATTAGTAGGTTGACTGTCAGATTTTCCACTTTCCTGTGGCATTTCAGGCCACAATTTTTTCCAGCTTTTTTGTAGTGTAGACGGTTGAATTTCCTCCCACGATTCTGCAGCCATATAAATGACATCCTTTATAGTCACTTTTTTAAGATTTTCAATAAATTTTGTAGCTGGATCTGCTTCTTGTTGTTCCAAAAGCGATAAAATTAACTTTTTCCTATATCGCCGTTTTATCGCTTCGATCACGCCCTGATCCATCGGCTGAATGAGAGCCGTTACGTTAGGAGGAAGAAATTTAACAAAAATGTCACCATGACGCAATTCTTCTTCATTTGGGTGGCATGGGGCATTATCAATTAGTAAAACCGCTTTTCGAGGGAGTTTTTTCTCTTTTAAAAACTTTTCTGTTGTTGGAACAAAGTTTTCAAAAAACCAGTCCTTAAAAATTTGACTGTTCATCCACGCTGATTTTTGGAACTTGTATTGGGCCGGTAGAACACTTAAATTTACATTTTTAAAAACCCTAGGCTTTGCGGATTTCCCTATCACCAAAAGTGGAAATTTTAGATCGCCAGAAGCATTACTGCAGGGCAGCAAAGTCATACGTTCTTTCTTAACTTTATGGCCTTTTGCTACTGAATCTAATTTGGAAGCTAAAGTTTTTTTTGGGAACATTTTATAATTTAATCCAGTTTCGTCAGCGTTGAACACCTGACAAGGTTGTAAGTTTTCATCTCTGAGAAACTTGCCAAATTTGTCTTTGAATTTTTCACTTGCATCACTGTCACCTGACAAAATTTCACCACTTATTCCGAGTTGACGGATGCCGTGTCGTTCCTTCCACCGTGACAGCCATCCCACACTGGCAGTAAAATTAGGGTCTCCTTTTAACTTTTCATTCAGTTTCAGCGCGATCGTTTGCAAATTTACACCCGATAAAGGAACACCCTGTTCCCGTTGTTGGCAAAACCAAACATACAAAGCATCATCTAGGGTTTCATTTTTTGGTTTTTTTAAAGTGCTTCTGCCGCCTAAACTGTCTTTACTAACCATTTTTGCACAAAAATCTTCAATTTCCTGTCGCTTTTTTTTCCAATCGGAAACAGTTTGTTTTCCCACACCTAACTCTTTTGCAATTTTAATAAGCGATTCACCTCCATCAATACGAAACAAAGCTTGGAGTTTTTGTTCCATTGTCACTGTCACTGACTTACGTTTAGTCGCCATTTTCACTGAACACTGAACGAGACGTAAATAAAAAACACAGATCAATATCGCACTAGAATTAAATGACAACTGAGCAGATATCTTGCGAGAAGCAGGAAAAGTGGCATCTGTCCGACAAAACAACTGACCTGACGCCAGACGGATAGACTGTTTATCCGTTTAGTCAGCGGTCCTTTATCTTTTGTTTATCGCAAGATGTCTCTGATGTCACGTACGTTGTAGTGTTGGGTGATCTAATTTGTATATATTTTTTCAAAGAAGTTTTTTCTACTTTAGTAGGCAAAAGAAACAAACAAGTGGTACACCTATTTCATATTTTAATGAATAAATTATATTATTTGAGTATTAAAGTAGGAAAACCCCTTTGAAAAATAACAAATATAGACGTATAAAAATAAATATTTTTGTGGACAGCAGACTGATTGTGCACTGTAAAATACTATAACTAAACAAAACTTTTGGGCCGTCCGGATTAGCCGGAGGTCCGGATCATCGGAGACCGGATTAGCGAGACTGTACTGTATATGGACAATGTGAAATATCACGATATATATATATATATATATATATATATATATATATATATATATATTGATATTTTACGTTGTCCATTATTTTTCCATTGCACTGACTTTATAAAGTTGATATATTACTATTGTAAATACTTTTATCCACCACTAAGTGCAATAATTTTACCTTATTGTGATGAAGCACCTTTCAGTCACTTTACCACTGACCATATGAATGGTCAAGTGAACGAAAGGTGCTTCATCACAACAAGGTAAAATTATTGCACTTAGTGGTAGATAAAAGTATTTACAATAATAATATATCAACTTCATATATATATATATGTCGTGATATTTCACGTTGTCCATTATTTTTCCGTTGCACTGACTTATTATTATAAAAATTATTTACAAGTAATAATAATAACTTCATATATATATAATCACTGCATGTCCTGAACTTGGTTACAAAAAATACTGGATGGTTACGAACATAGCCTCATGTTTCTATTCCAGGAGCTCATTAAGATCTACCTGTTCTCTAACAAATGTTAACTTACCTCCTGCGAGGTGCTGCACTTCAACATAGCTATTGGAACTAGTTCTAACTATTGCAGACATCTTTAAACACAGATTATATTTTTGTTTACAAAAACAAATTATCAATACACTCTTATAGTATAGTAAAATGTTTCACTACACAAGTTATGACATTGAAATAAATTTCTGAAATTGGTTATTTTTCTGTAATAAAGTAATTCAACGTCTAAACATAAACAATATTTTATCGTGATGGTATTCCCTACACATAAGAATGCAAAATTAATTATAATATTTAGTGAAAATAAGGAATAACAAAACCACTGCAATCCGACCGCGCGTGACAAAGATTAAATTCACACTAAAACCATGACGAAAATATGAACAAAAAAAGGTTAGGCCGTTCCCTAGAATGCAGGTTGTGGAGTAACGAACCGGAAATAAACTTCTGACAACGAGAAAGACATTTTCTTAACAAATAATGATATGTGCGGAGAAAAACTCCACATGCGCCCTCTCGAAAATTAACCACAAAAACTCTACTGATTCCTGGCAGCTTCTAGTGTAGTATCATAGTGAGGAGTTGGAAGGAGTTTATTTATATAATAAACAGTTATCTTTTGTAAAAAAAAGTTTATATCATTTGATATGTTCTTATTCTGACACAAGATTTGAAGTAAACATCTGTGGAGTTAAATAGTTAAAACTGATAAATCTTTGCTGATTATTTTGAAAGGATAAAAAATAAGTATTAAAAAAGAGGTTTTCTAATAATTAGCCTATATTATGACTCTAACTGGGTGAATAATAGAAGTGTATGGCTGGACGAGAGTGTATAATTAGGCAATATAATTTTATATGGGCAGCATAACTGGCTATATATAAAATATTTCATATCCTAAAAATAATTATCTTCTAATTTTTTCAAAGCAATGATTACAAAAAAATTGTATGTACTTTTCTGAACTATCACTGAAAATCTTATATTAAACCTTTTTACTTATTAATGAGTGTGAGGAATAAGCGGATTGTTTCCTATATAATGGAATAGGGTATTAGGTTCGAAAATTGTGTGGACATTTAAGATGTTTTTTTGTTGTGAGAGTTTAAATATTTTAAATTTTTCTGCAGTAGTCAGTTTTTTACTATGGTCTAATATGTGGAAATATTTAAATTATTATGGATGTTTACTTATATGTGTTGGGTGTTTTGTAATTGCGTAGTTAGATTTTAGATGTGTTTTTACAGTTTATACCATTGATGTGTTCTTTGAATCTTGTATTAAGTGATCTATCATTGTTTTATAAATCAAAATGTTCATTATTTAGGAGGTTTTATGGAAGCAATGTGATCATTGACTGATCTATTTTTATTATAACAAATTAATTTTTATACTTGCAGTTGCTTGGCCTTATTTCTTCACTCACATTGTTTAACTTGATAAAATGAAGGAAATGAGAAGAAGCAGATGACATCCAAACAGAGATCAATATTTATTAGATTATGTAGTAGTTTTATAATTTGCTTGTGACTGAATTATAAAAATGTTTATTTATTTATTTATTTTATAATTTTGTATGGTTTTATAACAAGAAAATTTTAAGAAAGAAAACAAATTTTAGTGTTTAACAAAAACTATTTGAAATGTCCAAATATTTTCCTCACAATAAATTATGTTTTCTCTGTCTAGTAACAAATTGATTATTATTAAAGTTATTAGTAGATTAATACAAATATGAATTACTGCAAATTAAAAATTATATATACATCTAATCGTTCTTAAACTTTAAGTTGATATTTTTAATTTGTTGTATTTAATATTTCTATACTAGATTTATCAAATATTAAGAGTTTTAAATTTATTTATTTATATTATAGCTATGAATAGAGATGAGTTTATAGTTAAAACCTGTATCTCTTTATGATGCCGATAGCGAGTAGGTCTACTAACTGGGAATTTTATTAACTTAATACTCTGGGTCACAATCTTTATTATAAAACATGCATGGACTCGGATAAACTTTTTATTGCCCAAGGATTTTGGGTTTTTTTAAATTTTTATTTGTTTTTGGACACAGGAAATCGGTTAGCATCGGTTTCAACCTTAGGAAAATTCTGGATTTTGTCCCAGTGGCTCCTAGAGTTCCCATGTTATACTTATGGAATCAAGCACAGGCCCAGACAAACTTATTTTTCGCACAATGATTTTTGATTTTTTGGGGGATTTCGGCCACAAGAAATTGATTGACACCTTTCTCAACCTTGGGGAAACCGTCACAGTGGCTCTTAGAGTTCCCATGTTGTCCTTATGAAACTCTATTTTTACCACCATCCAATCCCACATACACCTGCAACAAAGTATGGAAGGAAGTTCTGAACAATCACTCTAAGGGTCTTCCAATGCCAACAGATAACCCAAACGATATTGAAGTTGATAAGTGCGATATTGTATATTGTGTACATAAAATGTGTGTATATTGTAAATAAACTTTTCTATTTTACTTAATTATCTTACTATAAATGTTCTGTCTTATCCGAGCGAAGCTTAGTTCCCGGTACTAATTCTAAAACTTTTCAGGGAATAATATTAATTCTGACTCTTATATCTTAACTTATAACTTATATCTACAAACAAATTATGTTTTATCAGATAAAATACCCAAAATAGATAAGAATACAGTAGAGTTTTGATAATTCGAGTTAGATGGGGATACGTTCCTGTGCATTAGGAAAAACAGGAGTTCCAATGAACCCTAATACTAAAATTCAAAATGCAATAAATAAGTTTATAGAACTTTATACGAACATTTCTTGGAAGCCCGACTCATTTCCTATGCATACCGTATTAATATAAACATTTCTTGGAAGCTCGACTCATTTCCTTCGTATACCATACTGATATAAACATTTGTTGAAAGCCTGACTCATTTCCTTTGTATACATTATGGCTATAAACATTTATTGGAACCCCAACTTGTTTCCTTTGCATACTGTATTGATATAAACATTTCTTGGAAGCCCGACTCGTTTTTTTTGAATACTGTATTGATATAAACATTTCTTGGAAGTCTGACTCATTTCCTTTACATAGTGTATGGCTATTTCTTGGAAGCCCGACTCATCATTTTCTTTCAAATAGATAAAACAGACTCAAATAGAAATAGGATTGAATTTAATGGAAGCTCGAAACATTGAGACTACAGTATTTTATTTACAGTATTAATTTTTTTGCATATTTATTATCTATTTTATAAAATGTATTTCATAATTAATTTTTTAAAGTAATAATTATTATAAATATTTTTCAAATGAAAAATAATAAATCAGCGAAACACAATTCAGTTTCTGTGACTAATTAATTTGTTTTCATATTTGTTGATTCCATCTTCACGTGAGCTACTAGTTTTCACTAAAACAGTTGTAAATATTTATAAACTGTCTGAGTTGACAATGGGACACATCTTCCAAAAAGGCCGTCCTCAACAAATATGAGTAAGTGCTACTATAGGCAAGTTTGTAAATACTTACAAGTGTTTTAGTGAAATTAATTTGGGCCGCTAGATCGCTTGGATCATGAATAATTTAATCCTCAATGGGTTAGACATTTACAATTTTAAAAGATATTTATAAATCAATGTAAACTCTAAATTTCACAGATTTTCTGGTAGGAGTTTTGTGCTTTTTCAGATACAAAATAGCAGTTAGAACCTCACCAATTTTTCTGTAAACGTTGTTTTAAAATTGTAAATATATGCTGTATTTTTGAATGCATCTGATGTTTTAGAAGTTACTTATAGGCCTGAACATGGGAGGAGCTAAGAGAGGGCAAGGTGGGGCCTTGTCCCCCCCCCCCCAACTCTCTGGACAGGTGTATTATTTTTTTACCCAAGACCTTAAATGGTGTCATTAAAATACTACAATAATAATAATAGTGCTGACAAGAAATATACTCGGCAGTATCAGTTACTTTGATCATATGCGAGTTATTTTCTAAATATGACTAAGTTCAAAGAAAAATAGGAACTTTATTTTAATCTTACACGTCATGATGTTTAAAATTAAATTTTAGGAATTGTTTCAGACGAAGTTTTGTATTCAACGTTTTTCCTAGAACCAAAATCAAGCTTATTTTTGGACTTATGACTTTGCAACCTTCAAACCAATTAAAAATTTTTTATTTTGCTAAGGTATAGGTCTAAAAGCCCCCAATTTGCTTCTGTGAAAACATATCGTTGTCCATACCCTCACTTACCAACAAAAAAAGTAGTTTAAAATATATACCTTATAATGTATGTTTTTTGATGCATGCTCAATGTCAACATGCTATTAAATGCTCTCTATTTTGGGGGGAGTGAGTACCCCCATACCCGGCAACCGAAGGGCCATTTTGTGCCCCCAGAACAAAACTTGTAGTCCATCCATGGGCCTGAAATAAACAAGGTCTCCATTTCTAGCCCTGTTAATTGAGTTTGATTAGTACATGTGGTCCTGTAAGCCAAAGTAAAAATCAAGTATAAAAATTCAATAAAATGGATGCAAGTTTTTTTAAATTGAAAATACACTTTATCATCACAAATACAATTACATAGGTGGTTAACTATTTACAAAGAAAATGAGATCAAAAACTTGTAAACTTAAATTTACAATAATATAATTATTAAAGCTACATTAAGTGGCCACAATAGTTTATATAATATAAACAGCATCAATAAAAACAATTCTTAATGAAACACGAGGAATACATTGTTTTAAAGTTGTATAAATAATCACTTATTACACAAATAGCTTTGAAGTGAGGCAAAGGACTGTTAAGGTTGTTAAGAGATTTGTTCACTTTATGCTTAAAGCTTTTGGAGACACTTATCAACAACTAATAAATAGAAAACTTTATATATAAAATACACAAAGTGAACAATTAGAAATTGTATATAAATTATAAAGGATAATTTCACAACGTGGAAGTTATACACAAGTAGTGGGAGAAATTAAGGAAGATCTCAGATGCTAGGTTACACATGTACTGAGATAAAGCAAAAACCAGGCACAGGTAGAGGGAGAACTGAGTATCAGATGCTAGGTTACACATGTACTGAGACAAAGCAAAAACCAGGCACAGGTAGAGGGAGAAATGAAGGAAGATATCAAATGCTAGGTTACACATGTACTGAGATAAAGCAAAAACCAGGCACAGGTAGAGGGAGAAATGAAGGAAGATATCAAATGCTAGGTTACACATGTACTGAGATAAAGCAAAAACCAGGCACAGGTAGAGGGAGAAATGAAGGAAGATATCAAATGCTAGGTTACACATGTACTGAGATAAAGCAAAAACCAGGCACAGGTAGAGGGAGAAATGAAGGAAGATATCAAATGCTAGGTTACACATGTACTGAGATAAAGCAAAAACCAGGCACAGGTAGAGGGAGAAATGAAGGAAGATATCAAATGCTAGGTTACACATGTACTGAGATAAAGCAAAAACCAGGCACAGGTAGAGGGAGAAATGAAGGAAGATATCAAATGCTAGGTTACACATGTACTGAGATAAAGCAAAAACCAGGCACAGGTAGAGGGAGAAATGAAGGAAGATATCAAATGCTAGGTTACACATGTACTGAGATAAAGCAAAAACCAGGCACAGGTAGAGGGAGAAATGAAGGAAGATATCAAATGCTAGGTTACACATGTACTGAGATAAAGCAAAAACCAGGCACAGGTAGAGGGAGAAATGAAGGAAGATATCAAATGCTAGGTTACACATGTACTGAGATAAAGCAAAAACCAGGCACAGGTAGAGGGAGAAATGAAGGAAGATATCAAATGCTAGGTTACACATGTACTGAGATAAAGCAAAAACCAGGCACAGGTAGAGGGAGAAATGAAGGAAGATATCAAATGCTAGGTTACACATGTACTGAGATAAAGCAAAAACCAGGCACAGGTAGAGGGAGAAATGAAGGAAGATATCAAATGCTAGGTTACACATGTACTGAGATAAAGCAAAAACCAGGCACAGGTAGAGGGAGAAATGAAGGAAGATATCAAATGCTAGGTTACACATGTACTGAGATAAAGCAAAAACCAGGCACAGGTAGAGGGAGAACTGAAGGAAGATATCAGATGCTAGGTTACACATGTACTGAGATAAAGCAAAAACCAGGCACAGGTAGAGGGAGAAACGAAGAAAGGTATTAGGTAGAACATAAAAAAAGCAAAAGGATATCACAAACAAACATCTGAGAAAGTAGTGGTTGTAAAGAATATGTTATTTACAATAAAGTTATGAATAAATGTCACATGAAGTTTTTTTTAGAAATTCGTTGCCTAATTGAATTACACATTATATTAAAATGTGAGATACAGCAACATTCGCCTTGTAATCTAACATGTGATATATGACTACATTTACTTTCTAAGCTCCTTCATAATCAATGATATTTTGCTTGACTTTAAGTACCTATTTAAAGTACCAAAGCATTAAACATGGTAAAAGAATGTTGGAAGAGACTATAAAAAGTAATTAAATGACTAGGAAGGAAATAACAGAAAAATTGTGGAAAACATACTGAATGGTGAAAACACAATCAAAAGTAGTGGTGAATCATTAATGATTTATCTTCAAAGTATGAGTGTTAATATTTTTAAGATAATTGTGTTGAAAGGCAAGAGTAAATAGTAAAAACGTGGGCCAACTGTGATGTAATTTTTTATTTAAAACAAATAAAACATCCTAATTACACAAATTTCCTATTTAAATCCTTATGTACATTTCGATTGCAAAGCAATCATCTTCAGAGGAAATTATTACAATAATGAAATTGCAATCGAAATGTACATAAGGATTTTAAAAAAACCATTTTGTAGTTAAAGAGGTTTTATTTGTTAAAATAAAAAAGAGAAAGTAGGAATACAACTTAATCAATAAATTTACAACAAAATTCAATACTTTGGGTGTCAACTACCCTCCTGATTTTCACTTTAATTACATAAATCTGTTTGTGTAAACATTATATCAGTGTTACAAACATCATAAATGTTTATATTTCATCAACATAAATCATTAATGAAAAGAAAATAGCACTAAGATGTTTTACAATAAACCTCGAACCATTTAAAGACAAAATGTTAAATCCACAAAGCCAATATTGATCCTCGTCAACTGAATGCCAGCAAAATTAACAGTTGTAACCATAGTCATTATAGCAATAAAACTAATTGATAAAACTATTCAACTTATATTTTCTCCTAAAAAGCGTAAAAGATATTTAATAAATATATTAAACTTGTAAAAAGTACATTTTGTACCAATTCAAACAAAAAATCATTTTATTTTTGTCATATGAGAAAAATATTGTATTCAAAAGAACAACAAATATATCACATATTTTAAAAACATACAATTTTAAAATTCAACAATTTAACATGCAAATAACATAAGGAACAATTTTCAGTCTGTTTTTTAATAAAAACTTGTGTAGAAATACAAAGTAAGTAATAATAATAACAGTCATTAAATTTGGTCACTTAAACTATATCTGTTTTTACCCTTAATATTTTACACTAAAATTATAACTAAGAAACGGTTAAGAACTTAAGAAAACGTTAAAAACAATGGTCATGATCTGTGACTCCAGATATCAACACAATCTTACAAAACTATGTATAGAGTATATATAAATTAAATATTTCTATATAAAAATATTCTTAAACCCATTTTCTATGGGCGGATAACAAAGGCCTGTAGAGTTTAATAAACATTTTTAACTCTATATAAATTAAGATGATGTTAAAATTTTCTAAATAAGTTATATTTATTTCAACAAATATAACAATATTTTTTAAAATATTTAGTGATTTTTCTTTTAGTTTACGGAAGGTAAGGAAGAATAAGCTGCACATCTAATTTACACACTTGCTGATAAACGACTAGCACAAACTAGAAAAAATTAATATAAAAGAAAGATATTGTCAATTGATCAAAATCAAAATACTGTAGAATGGTGAGTGATTACATTTTGTCTATAAGAAGGCGGCTGTTCCAAGAGATATGTCCTATTGTCAACTTGATAACTAGTTAATTATACAACAATAAATATTAAAATAGTAAACTCTAAGTCTCACTACAAAATAGTTTAATAAAAACAAAAACACACTAGTTCATAAAACAATCAGACTAGTTTCGGCTATGATGTCGCTTTCCTCAGTGCTTTGCTAAGCTCCTACTTGGCTTGGCTACTAATTAACTTAATAGTTACAGTCTGGCTTATTAATGGGGAACATCTCCCAAAACACCTATCTTCATTTAGATACAAAATGCTACTATAGAAAAATGTTTGTATATTGATATATAGTGTGTAAGTAAATACTAGTTACTTAAATTGAAGATGTAAAAAAATAACATTGGCATTATATCTATTCACATTTTATCAACAAGTGGAGGTTTAAAGCATTGTGATATTATGAAGATTGTTGCATTTTATTTATTCATTGTTATAAACCCAGAAATTTAAAAACTGTTTAAAAAGATTTAAAATTTTATACACTTATATATTTCAACTCTAATTTTTTTCTAATTCCCAATATTTTTTTAGAATCCTAAATTATTAAAAGTAGTAAAATTCACTCCAAACAATAATGGTACTGTCACCAAAACAGCAGTCAATTTAATTTGCTTTTTGTTACAATTATATTTGTACACAACCAATTTAAAATCTAATCTATATATACCTAAATTATTTTCTGTAAAAATCTAATCATTTTTTTTTTAATTTGCTTATAAATATTTAATAGAACTTAACAAAATGAGCAACTGCATAAAAGGTAAAGAAAAACTTTCTGATAACATTAGCTGCTACTATTTAAAACTTACCAACTTATGGGTAAAAACAGACTCTAAGGAGGTTATATTTATTTGCATTCCGACTTAATGCATTGCCACTAAATATAAAACAATTATATTTAGAAAATTAGAAACACTGAAGAAGCCAAGGTGAATCATCGAAAGACAACAAAATGGAAATGTGAACTACTCCAAACCATTGGTTTCTAAACTTGTGAGATCATAAACAAATATTAAGTTGTTTCTTAAATCAAAAATATTACAATCACTTATTAGTTTTCGTTTCTAATGCCTAACTAATTGTCTATTTCTAAATTTTAAAAAAGAGATATAAAAACTCACTTAAACATTAATATCACATTTTTAAACTTCAATAAAATAAATATAATATAAGAGATACAAGTAATAAACATACAATATTATTACACACTTTCTTATCAATATATGAAAACAATGTTGACAAACTGATTAACACATTATTAAAGTTGTTGTGGTTTGTATGTCTTTCTAAAAATAAACAACAGCTGATTCCCAAATATAGAGGGCATAGATGGAAAGTAATTCATCTTCATAATTCAAATAAAACAACTGGATTTCAAATATGTTTTATTCGCTCTTCTATTTTCCCATCTCACCCATTGAGTTCAATAACAGATTGTTTCCATACATATTTTATTTTATAAATAGCTTGTACTTGAAAATCTTTAAATAAAACTGTTATAATTCACAACAAACATAGTTAAACTAAAACACAAGAAACAGTCAAACTATAACCACAGAAATATAATATCCTTATATGGTTTCAACAACACTGATATCTTTCACACATAAGTTTAAAACTAATGGCATAATAGACCGTATTTAAATAGTTAAAATCTGTGATACCTGTCTATTCATATGAGTTTCATAAGCCTTTTGTTAGCATTAAAAAAAATTAATTTTTTGTTTTAGACACAATAACAAAAAAAAAGTTTTCAACTTTACTGCAAAGACAGAAACAGAATTCAACAAAAATTGAAAATATTTGTAATAATTAAGGAGAAAGAAGTCACAAACTTTTACATACAGAGCCAAGCGAAAGATCAATACTTCCATTCCATATAAAAGAAGACAGGAATAAGAA
The DNA here is from genome assembly GCA_036971475.1 of Prosapia bicincta. Lineage (NCBI taxonomy): Eukaryota > Metazoa > Arthropoda > Insecta > Hemiptera > Cercopidae > Prosapia > Prosapia bicincta. The sequence goes on from JBAIZL010000099.1 coordinate 3,117,544, forward strand.
GTTCATATGAGGCTGGGAAATTTTTTAACAATTTTATTTTAAGAAAATTTCTGTTTAATTTTAATATTAAACTAAGTTGAATTTTCAAAACTGACACTTTCATCTTTGTTTAAAAATAATAAATAATTCATCACCATTTGATCAAAATTAATTTGTGTGTATTTTAAACAATATTGTATTGTAACCTGGTGCGTTACATCATATGCCATAATTATCCCAAAATTAATACAGTAGAACTTGGATAATTCGAGTCTGAAGGGAACAATGAAATCATTCAAATTAACCAAAAATTCGAATTATGAAAGGTGGAGAGTACCCTTCCAATCAAAATAGTCCAGCATTTTTTTTAGTCCGCAACCGTTCCGGCCCGTTTTCAGATTTAGTATCACTGATCTAGTTAAATACTATATTTTGAATAAGCAATAAACTTAGCCATAGTGATTTATAAAACTTATAATTATTAGCAGTTAACCCATTGCGGATCTAAATATATGTGTGCCTCGGACACTAGACAGTACGAATTAGTTTCTCGTGTTATTACTTGTATATAATTACAAAATTATTCTCACTTATAAAGCACTAAATATTATATTTAATATACAGGTGCAATATTTTCTTTACAGCTGTTCCACTAATATGGTTTGTTCTGTATAAACAAGAATACATTAATTATAAAAATGTTTACACTACTGACCAACACCGAGTAAAAGCTATACTAAGCTTCTCACTCCAGTCGACATAAAAACTGCTGAAGCGATTTATTATGTTTGGACGTCTGACAGAAGGTCAATAGTCCTTAAATATCTGTCTTTATCTATGCTATAAGTATCGAAAGTTTATAAAGCACAGATGTATAGTCTTGTTGTGACAAACCAGAATAAAACTCTCTAATGACTGAGCAGAGCAGCGATCGATAACTGATTCTCTCGATGTCGCTTACACACCAAATCATGTGATCTTGATCTGAATGGAGAAAATCCTTGGATCACTGGTGCGCCTGGAACTAGAGCCCCCATCCAAACTAATAAGTTCAAATTAAAGACGTTAAACTTCAAATTATCCACAATTTATTTTACATTGATAGCATATAAAGTTCAAGAGACCAACCCAAAAGTACTAATTATCGACAATTTCGAATTAAACACGTTGGATTTATCCAAGTTCTACTGTATGATAAAATTTTAATAAAATATAATCTTTTGAGAATATTTTATATAAACTGTTACCTGGAATGGGTAAGTCCCTATTAAGTTCTAGCCTAATATTAATGTATTACTAGCTGATGACGTTATCGTACAAGTAAACTTGAGGATTGTTCATCACTGCTTAGCATAGAGGAAATTAAATTATAATATTAGAATATCAATTTCTTTATTTGTAACTGAATAAAAAGTTTTACTATTCTAGAATTCAATTCATAGATGGTAACTGTAGGTTACGTAATTGTAAAGAAAGATAACTGTAATTGTATAATTGTAGTAAGAAAGATAAGACAATCACAAGCAATGAAGTTATTACAATTCTATCATATTTTAGTGGTTTCCTGTTTTCATGATCCAATGTAATATCTTTAAAATAAAATTTTTCTATGTTAAATAATACCTTTTTATGAATCTTGGTATAAGAATTTCCTTGTAATATCTATACGGCTATGACAAATAAATCCAACAATCATAAAACATGAACACATTGAACTTGGAGCATTAATTTCTTTGTTTTTCACTTATAAAGCTAAATAGAAATGCTACTATTTATAAAAACTAAGAAAAACTACATTTTGATTAATTATATAAAAATACACATTTGTAATAAAGCATTGAATAACCAAGAAAAATAACAAAATGTTTCTACTTTAACAAATTGAAGTAAAATAAAACTATCTCTGAGGTACTCTTGAAACATCAGTTATATGATGATTAACTGACAGAAAAAAATGCAATCAGTATATTTATTAGGGTCCTAGGAGAAACCTAAAAATATACAATAAAAATTACTGTTTTATTGCACTTTTAAAGAAAAATACATTTAATAAAAAGTAAAAAATAACAAAATTTTTTGAAGTGATATGATTGCTATAGAAATGTAGAATTATTTCATGTCTATTCAAAAAAGCCAGTTACTTGGATCTTTGTAGTAAAATCTGAGAATATTAACATAGTTCTAACATAGTTGAAAAAACTATTAGTACCTTCAATCCCAATCGCCAACTCAGAGTATCATAATTATAATAAATTATAGGAATTTTAAAAAAATCTGCATTTAGGTTAGGTTTGGCTAATTTTATTTGAGTAGGAATTAAATTTCTTCAAAAATACTTGAATCATTCCAGAAAAGTTGTTTATAATACACAATTATTTTTAAAAAATTATAATTTTAAGTATTGTCTAAAACAATCTTTAAAATTTTTCTTAAGACTAGTATTTTGTAAGGACAGTGGTAATATTCGTAATGCAGAAGGGAAATAAACTTATTTAATTTAAAACAAAATATTATTACACTTGTAGTATTAACTTGGCAAAAAACCACTAATTACTGATATTTTCAGCAGATGCGTTTCACATTAAGTCAGCGGATTGTTCAATGCACTGTGAGTCACGGACAAGACCGTTGCTCAGGTGTGTTGTGTTAATGTGAGTCTGTGTTGTATTGGTGTTCTGTGGTGTGTTATTGTTCATAGAGTAGTTCTTAATTATGTTTTTAAATATAGTATTTTATTGTGAGTGTGTTTTGTCGTTTAGAATGTGTTGTGGACAGTATTTATGGTGTTTGTATATCTCATACTTTTCTGTTATGTTAAGTTTGTTCCCTCTTTTTGATGTAGTGTAGGATATTTAGATTGGTGTTTATGTTAATCTGTGAGTGTAGTGTGTTTTGTATGTGTATGGTGAAATTTGATTTGGGTTGTCTTTTTTATGTCTTTTATGTGATCATTGTATCTTGTGGTAAATGTTTTTTGCCAAGTTAATACTAAAAGTGTAATTATAGAAAAACCTCAAGATGTTTAACACAAAAACTGCAAGCCTAAAAAATATTGTTTAATTAACTATGGGCCCATGATAAAAGTAATGCACATTTTTTTGTGGGAAATATATATTTATTGATCATACCAGTGAAATTGCTTAAAATTCTGAAAACTGTTATGAGACTGGGGGACCACGGGGTGTTTCGGTTACTCCAGGACAGGAAGTTGGTTAACAATGATGGATGTGAGACTGAGGGTATTGTCATGGTAGAGCTTTACCGTCATGTCAAGGCTCACATGCACAACCCAACATTTTAACATCTCCAGGTAAAAGGTTGAGATGACAGTTTCTCCCTTTGATACAAACTGAAAATGGAAGATTCCTTGTCAAACTGAGATCTCCTCCCTGCCCTCCTTGATCACTTTGTGCCACCTCTTGGACTGTACCCTTGAAATGCAGTCAACCTTAAAGGCCTCTTGAAGCATCTGGAATATTGCAGTTGTATTATTTCCAAGTTGCACAGAAAACTTGATGGTGAATCGCTGTTCAAGTGAATTCCGTATTACAAAGTTTATCACTCCAAGTTCCGATTGCAAAGGCAAGGCCTGCCACAGGGAGCAGTAATCAACTGTCAATTATTCACTTAACGATCAATGGCATCCTAAATGTCATCAGAGCGACACCAGGAGTTTAAGCAGTACTATATGTGGACAACCTGATCATATGGGCTTCAAGTAGCAACACAAAAGCTCTTGAATCTATTTTGAACCAGGTCTTAAAAATCTTGGAACATGGATTGACAAAAATGGCTTAACAGTAAACATATCCAAGACGGTTTACCGCTTTCTTAGCCTATCAACAACGCCAACTGACATCAAGCTCCAATATAAAGGAGTAGACCTGGATATAACAAAATACCTAGGTGTATCAACCAATAAGAAAATGTCATGGAAAGCACATATTGACAGCTCTGCCGAGACAGCCTGCTTAAACGTCTGACCACTATCATCAGGGGGGCTACGCAGAATGTCCTAACAACCACATATAATACATGCATAACGCTCATCCTCGAGTATGGTAATGAAGCCACCATAACAGCGAGCGCTTAAACCTTTGCTAAGCTAGACTTTTCCCAAAATGCTGTGCTAAGGCTAATCACAGCTCTGAAATCGACACCAATCATAGCAATAGAGGTTCAGGCGAACATTGAACCAATACAATGCTGTAGGGAGAAATCAGGCTAATATTTTTGGGAAAAACAAAAAAGAATACAGTCCCATGAATGGGAGAACTATAAGCGAGCAGTGCTCCGTCTAAAACCCCAAAATACGCCATTGACTGTGACCCACTCTATTAGGGAAAAATACATCGTGCTTGGAAATGCCAAAATGCCGAGATTCCCCTCGATGGGAGAAACAGAACTACGCCTGGCAAACCATTCTACTGCAAAACATGTCATCGGACATCGAACTGAGAATACCTGGGCTAGAGATGATCAACGTCAAATATCCAGAGCCAGAGTGGCTCCGCAAATACAGTGACGGTTCATCCATGCCGGGAACAGGGAATACCGGAGCAGGATATGTCTTCTTGATACGCCTCTCACGAATTATGATAGGGAGATTGCTGCAATACATGAGGTAGCAATAAGGCTAGAAAACTTGGAACAGAACAAAAAAGCCGTATTTCTAATAGACTGCGATAATTGCACTCTCAAACAGCAAGTACACCAATTGCAAGAAAACAACTGCATGCCGATTGAGACTCTCCAACTTGACAGAAGGTGGCTGGACCTTACACCTGCAGTGGATTCCTAAGCCATGTTGGCATGGAAGGGAACAAAAAAGCCGATGTTGATGTAAAAAATGACACTGCTCTCCAGCAACCACCTTGCGCTCAGCCGTACTCTTCTGCAAAGACTGCAATCAACCAAGCGGTAAACAACTGGACCAAGACACTCAAAACAGGCAAGCCAGCATAGGGAAAAATTGGGCTAAACTGACAGACTCTCCCATACCCCGAAACTTGTCTAGAGATGTACCAGTAGCTGCATTCACAACTACCACTGGCGATTACCTGGCAGCCCATCTGCACCACATCAGGGTAAGCACAGATGCGGCCTGTATGCTGTCCCAACACCCCAGGATAGACGCAGTCCACCTACCCCAGTGTCCGGTCTTAGCAGCCAACCCTGTACTGGTCAACGAGCTCCCAAATGGCTAACCTGCCAAGAGTGGGCGTTAGCTAGTAAGTATTACAAAGTAAAAAAGTATACATAGCACAGAGAAATGTCTTTCTATTCAAATTCCTCAGAGCAAACTAGCAACCAACCAGGTGGGTTTGAAAGGCAGATCTCTGGCCCGTTTTACACCACTGCTATAGATAGTCATGCCCAAATAAAATCATGAGCATTACTTTTACTATAGACCCTGCAGTCTAATATACATTTCTGTAACCAGGTTACATAGATTTGAGATAAATATTTCAAACCTCCGATTATGGTAGCCTGATAAGCAAAATTTATTTTAAGATATGTTGATAAATAATATATACTTGAAAATATTTTTATAGCATTGTATATAATGGTTTATTTCCCTTTGTCATTGGTTGTTCTCCCTCTTAATAGTTAATCAAGCAGGCTGCATAACTCAAAATTATATTTTATAACTCGGTCCAAATTAGTTCAACATTTTTATTACAATATCTTGCAGACAACAATACTTAGAATCATACAACTATTAAAAATATTGTATTCAGACAGAAGATTTCAAGTTTATGTTTTAATGTAAATCGTTGAGTAATAAAATAATACTGGCTCACCCTATAGCTAAGGATAGAAATTTGGGTTAATATTTTTAACGGATAAAAACATTTTTAAATAGTACTAATTCATTTTATAAATAATAAAAATGTGTTTATATTTTATATTAATATTACAGCATATGAATAATGACCATACATTCCTCATTAAATACTTTTTATTTGGATCCAGGTAACAGATACCTTTGTTTCTACCACCCCCTCCCCCCACAAGACAATTACAGAATGGGGCCAAATATTTCCCTATTCCCTACATTAGTGAGTTTATATCCTTACCTTGATCCTATCTAGATTATGGCCATTTTCTTCATGAAAATATGCTACTAAAATCTTTGTGTAACTAAAAGCTATAAACAAAAATAATATTAAAAATAGAATTCTAACATGATTTTTTTTATAAAAAAATAAAGGGATACCAAAAAATATAACAAACTAAAACCTATAAATAAGTATCCGAGCACTGTACTAATATACATTTTTTTAACATAAAATTTAATACACAGTGTGCTTTTAGATACTATATTAAAATATCAAAAATAATTTCAAAAGTAAAGAAAAGACTAAAGAGCGAAGTTCAGTACTCAAAATAATCTAACTAATAACATAACACGACTGAGTCCAAAAAAATGTTCCCAGTAACATGAATAGAAGATAATTTTGTTTTCAATAAAGCAATATATAACCTACAAAGTTGGATACTTTTGTTTTTTTTTATAATTTGGTATTATTAAACTCACTTCTAACCACCTTAGAACTTTTAATTTTATACTAAAATGATTCTCTATCTTAGCTTTAACATTTGAACTTTTTGAAACTGACATTTAGCAAACTTGATCAAAACAGACAATAAATAGATTCATAGTTACTCCCTCATAAAGACTGATGCCAAAAAACTTGCCAAGATAATCACAGATAATACCATAACATAAATACAGGTACAGTAGAGTATGTAGTCTACATAATTGTCAATAAAATTAATAAACAGGAAGTTTATTTAAATAACAGTATCTGTGAGTCAAAACGATCTGTTTTTCATCAATTACTACAATGAGTTGATACAAATCACCAAATTAAGAAATGTTAAAGAAGGATGACTGTTTATTATTAGTGTTATTTTTTAGATAGTTTTTATTTTATAACATTTAGATTAGTTAAAGAACAACATGTTTAAATTTGTTTTTTAAAAACTTATTTCATAACATTTAAGAGTAGTTAGTTCTTTTTAAAACTCTTCAGTTAGTTAAAAATATATATTTTAAATTTTTAAAACTATTAAACAATTAGATTATTAAACTTTATAAAAGTTATGAATGTACTATAATTAAATAATACTTAACTAAGTGAATAATGTAAGGGCTTACTTGCTGAAGCGTTTTGAACAATCTACGAGTAGAGGCTTTGCTTCGTAGGAACAATTGTTTCGAAACGCGTCAGCAAGTAAGCCGTTACATTATTCACCTACTTAAGTATTATTTAAATATAGTTTAATCAGTGAATTCAACATGATTACAACAAGCAAAGTTATAAATGATTAATTTGTGAGTTATGTGTATGTCTTTTATTTGTTATTTTATAAAAGTATTTAGATAATTAGGTTTTAATTTAAATTAAAATGAAAATATTGGAAAGAGCCCCAATACTTTCCAATATGTCACTGAAATGTACATAAGGGTTTAATCTCAAGTAACTTGTATTATTTGTTATTTTTTATTATTTTTGTGGTATTGGAGTTCTTACCAATATTTCCATTGTAATATATTGTAAAACTGTGCTCTTGATATTGTATTTTAATTTAAAGTTTAAATATTTATACAATTTAACTTTTTAAATAAAAAATTTAATATTTAAGTAGAAAAAACTTGAAGTTCTAAATATTGAACTTGAATAGAATATTGAACTTCAAATATATTTATAAACAATTGAAAAAAAATATTATTTTTGAAAATATCTAAACAATGAAATTTCTGACTGTACACAATTCATTTTTGTTAACATTCTTTCTAATAACATTCCTATATCTGTTTTTAAAGACTCATTTACATATAAATGAATATGCTTAGTTTGTTCAGTGGTATATTATGAGAGTAAAATACAGTTAACTGAAAGCAAATGAGCAGTTATGCATGTGCTGCCAGTTCTGACAAGGCGTCTCCTCTTTTCACATATCTTTTGTGAAGATAATTGTAGCAACACTCACGCCACATAAACAAAGTGTCATAATACCTAAAGCTATATATACAGAAGTTATTAACCAAAAAGCAAACAGGTAAAGTGTCCTATTGCAGTATTCACCTCCTCGTGACGGGTCATAGTTTGGTTCGTACTCCTTGTAAACCCACACTGAACCTGAAAATGGATGCAGTTATATTTTATTTGATCAACTGGCAAGGAGCCCATGGTAGCAATAGGTAGTTTCAGTCAAAGGTATCAGTTATTGTAGTCACAGTAACAAAAATGCATCATTACAGTTGAATTTCTTAAAAGAATCATAGCTAAAGATAAACAAATGAAACTAGTATTGGGTACTGTGTTATTAAAAACTTGTGGTTTGATTATTGTGCCTCTATTTGAACTCAGAGATGTGAATCAAAATCATTATAAAATCAATAAAAACTAAAAACAAAGTTATTTTCCACTATTATGGCTATTATTATATCTACACATTTATTTAAAAGAACTATCAAAGCATTTTACATGGAAACAAGGTTTGAATATTTCATACAGCAGGTCTCCAAACGTTTTGGCCTCGGGTCACTGATTACTTCAGTGAGTTCCAAGTCCCAAAACGTTTTAATTTTCCTGCCAATATCTATAATTTCTAGATCTAGACTAGTCGCCTATTACGAGCCCTGATTGAGCTTACGCTTGCTAAAGTCGCTAGTTCAATCACTATTGTGTTGTACTGTATTCTTACGACCACGATACTTAACATTTGGTGGTTATTCGAGGAAATAGGGTAGTATAAGGTGTGTTCAAAAAATACCCGGAATTTTCGTTTTTTGAAAAAAAATATTTATTTATTCATCTACACAAATATTGTCCCCTTCAAAGTAGTTCCCACTAGATATTATGCACTTAAGGGTTTATACACTTCTGGAACTCGATCTTTGGGATAGCTTTGAGCTCTTTTAGCGATGCACTTTTAATGTCATCTATGCCTGTGAAACGATGTTTTTTTTATTTTCGGAAAAAAGAAAAAGTTACAATAAGCCATCTCTGGCGAATATGGAGGTTGGGGCATCATTAGTGTTATTTTTTGCAAAAAAATCACGAACAAGCAACAATGTGTGAGCCGGTGCATTATCGTGATGCAAAAGCCATGAATTGTTTTGCCACTAATCCGGACGTTTTCTTCGCACTCCTTCACGCAAACGGCATTGAACTTGTAGATAGTACACTTTATCGATCGTTTGACCTTGTGGAAAGAATTCATAATGCACTATGCCATTAAAATCAAAGAACACAATAAGCATAACCTTGACATTCGACCGCACTTGCCGAGCCTTTTTCGGTCTTGGAGCCAGAATGCTTCCACTGGGACGATTGAGCCTTCGTTTTGACATCATATCCGTAAACCCATGTTTCGTCGCCTGTTATAATACGTTTTGTTAATTCTGCATCGTCGCTGACTTCATTTAGTGATTCCTGAGCAATTTCCATTCGCCGCTGTTTTTGTTCAAAATTCAACAATTTTGGAACAAATTTTGATGTCACGCGTTTCATACCCAAAATGTTTGCAAAAATGTCATGGCATGAGCCAATCGATATGCCAACATCATCAGCGACTTCTCTGATTGTGATTCGGCGATCATTCATAACCATTGCTTCCACTTTTTCCACGTTCGTCATCGTCAACGGGGCGTTCGTCATCTTCAACGTCTTCGCTGCCATCTTGGAAATGCTTATACCACTCATAAATAAATTGTTTTTTTCATAGCAGACTCACCATAGACCTTTGTTAACATTTCGCACACTTTGTTACACTTTATTTCATTTTTTACGCAAAACTTAATACAAATTCTTTGATCCATTTTTTGTTACAATCGAAAATCGCCGAGCTCATGAAAACACGTCTAACCTTAGCGGCTCCCACAGATAAAATAAACAATGAATATAATCGTATATCTAGTGTCCTTTACTAGCACAACTTAATAATCTGTATGAATTTGCTTATGGACTGTTTTCTGTACTACTTACTTGTGTGAGAAAACATTCTCTAAAATGAAGTACATAAAGAATAATAAGGGATTTAAGTTAAGTGATGAGCACCTTAGTAAATGGTGCAAGTAAAATAGTACCATAAACACAAATTATTGTCAGTGGAATGTCACAACTACATAAATCTTATTAGTATTTTATGTCTCCCATAATGTTTATATATATTTACAATGTTAGTTAGATTTATTTCAATTATTTGTTAGTTATTGTAGGATTAATAGTGAAAAGTCCATCTAATTTGAACATTAACTCATAACAAATATTGAAACATTAAATCTGCAAACAGTACTTTTGTAATACATTTAGGTAGCAGTCATGATGCGAGTAGTCTTGCGACTAAATGACCTATTTAGATCATGATTGTACACAACCACCTCTACACTTCTGAGTACGACATGGGGTTAACAATATGGGGAACTATCTATATTGAACCATCTCGCTCTTATGAATCTAACTGATGCAACTTACTAGACTATGATCATGAGACTCGATGTATAGAACTAGTACAATAGTTCAAAGGCCTTACTGTAGGGCCTAATCTGGTCACATAAAGGGCCAGACCCACAGAATCTTTGTTTGGACTTAGGGAAGAAAGACTGCAGACAGCAGCCATCAACTTGTTCACTTGTCCTTGAAGTGGCAGTACTATACAGTAAACTCCTGATTATCCGTGGGCGGTTTAACCGGTTTGCGGATTATCCGGGGTCTGCCATTGTTTTACAAATATTCAATTTTTATTCTAATCAGATTCATGTGTTTAAATTTCCAAACAGTGAATTACGACATAAATACATATAAGGCTTAATAGAAGATAAGATGAAGGGAATAGATAAGTAAATATGTACGTACTAATTTTTACATTAAAAGGGAAGCATCCCGACGTGGGCCAACGAAATAAAAGGGGCGAGTAGACTACTGTATATAAGAGACAATGACAAAATCCTTGGACGCCAGAAAACCTAATGTGTATCATAAGATTGTAAACAAATGTCAGCTAATCTCGGCTATAAATAGTCTAGGACGTGACATATGCATTATACATGTCTGTCATATACATTATCGATCTTTATGGCTTTGTGATACAAGTAGACAATGTGACAAAATGGTTCTCAAGAAACTTAGATCGCACATTAAAGCTAAATCAATGCTGACAAAAAAACAGACGAAAGTGACAGATTTTTTTGTATTATGTGTAAAGGAAATTACATATTGTAACATTTTAGAATAGCAAGTAAGAAAGGCACTATGTATAATGTAATATAAATATGTAAGTAAATTCAAACCATAAAATAACCAATTATGAAAAAAGAGAAAATTGTAAACATAACCTAAATTTGTCAAAATCGTAATATTTAATCACAAGTTTAGAACAATAACCACTGTAAAACAAACAATATAATAGAAACAATTTAATGTGTAACAGTTTAAAAAGAACACTAAAACAATGTAAATAATAGTAAAAGCTGTTAAGTGTTAAGAGAGTGAAACCATTTAAGATTGCACACAAGTTGACCAAGACGGGTAGACTAGCGCATTATGAACAGAACAGCTGATAATTTGAACTTCGTCGGGAGATATAATATTTAAATGCAGTTACCTGCAAAGAAAGTAAAATCTAGTTATTAAGAACATGAAATGTACAAAAGGCAGTGAATACAGCATCTGTAAAGCCGGTAACAACAATTAAAAAAAGGAAATAGTTTGTTTTAGCCATTTTGAAATGCTTACCTAGCGTGGCTTCAGTTCTTCACACCTACTCAAGCAAGACAGACGTGTTTCAGAATTGGCCAATATAATTTGAAGAATTCAAACTTAGTGCGGGAGTGTTAGTCTCGAATTAAATTAACACTACAAAATACTTTCAAGAAAATAAATTTAAATAAATTAAATTTAATAAGATATTAAATATTTTGATAAAAGGCTGAAAAGTGGAATCTGCAATCTAAAACACTTAAGTATCTAGGCTAGATCCATTACTACATTTTGAAATTTTGCAATCAGACATTTATAAAAGAAAAGAAACCAGAGAATTTATTATAAAATTAAACTATAAAAGAAAACATTTAGAGAGAATATTAAGGAACAATTTTACTTAGAAATAGATTGATTTGTAACATAGTTTATAACATTTATAGATTAGATTTTTTTTGTTCTTGTACTTTAGAGTGCCAAATAAGATTTCAGTATTTAAAATTTAAAACCCACCAGATAACCCGAGGTTAAGAGAGCTTGTGCTAAACCAAAATTAAAATCAATTTATGGTAAATTAAATAAAAACTGTTGCTGCCCAAAAAGAGAAATACAATTTAGAATAATAAGACTTATAATAATAGAGAAAACTAATGGTAAATTTGTAAAACTTTAAAAAAGAAAAAAATTTGTAATTTATTAATAGAACTTACAATTGTTAAGAAAGTGTTTTAAATAATACATTAAACTTGTTATAAAAAAGTAAGCTCTAGAAAATTTATTTATCTTAAAATAAATTAGAAAAGTTACTAACCTACCTTGATTGAAATTATTATTAAAGAAAACATTTTAAAGAATTCATTCATAATAAATATAATAAAAGAAATACTTACAATATGTACATACATACTTACTTTTGACATATACTTATGTACGTATTGTAAATAGTTAGACATATAAATGTAGATGTTATAATCCGTCAAATACATCAACATTTTAAATTATTTTCTGTATTTATTTTGTCCTCTGAAGATTATTTGTGAATTGCATTAACTGGGGTCATTATTTGCGTAACTTATGGTATAATAATCGATTATCGATCGTTTTGCGTATTCTTTGTTCATAGCGGATTATCCGGCGAATTCGGTTATCCATCGTTGCCGGGCAACCCTATTCCACGGATAATCGGGAGTTTACTGTATTTATAAAAATTAGTTCTTTTTAAGTACAGTAGAGTCTCGATAATTTGAGGTAGATGGGACCAAGACCCCTTCGGATTACCGAAAACACAGAGGGCTGCAGCCGACCATATAGACTTTAGATCATTACACAAGGCTGCCGGGACCATTCATCTTGTATTTAACCCTACGAGATGTTCACAATAGGTACGGCCTCTGTGTGTGTTCCTGCAACTTGCCGTTCTAAAATTTTTTTTACAAGACTATAATTATTGGGAAACTAGAAGTTCAAAATTACAAGGAAATATTACAAGGAAATAGATTTTACTTACACTTCTTTGAAAAGCTACATTACGTTTTAGAATAATGTTACTATTGATTTGATTCTAAAAAAATTCACCTAACAAAACTGAACGATTTGAAAATAGAAACTAAAACTTTAATTTAAAACATCTACCTCCAATTTATAAGATCATACAAAAATTTGTAAAAACAGCTCAATTTAAAACATCCTTGTATTGAAACAATACAAACATAAATGTAAGAATAATGTTCAGATTATATTTACATTCTAATTATTTAAGAAAAAATATTTTCAAACAAAAAAACAGTTATGCTGAAAATTGAAATTGTGTATCTATAAAATAGGTGAGAAAATGTAGTAGCTATATTTATTGTTTTAAATTATCTATAATATTGTGAAAATATGTTATAGTATATATTTATACTTATATATATATTAATAAAAAGTAATAAAAATGTTGACATTTTAAATTCATTTGGAAGATTGACCTTGAATGGGGAATGGGTAGTTAAGCCCAACAACGTGACTGAAGCAGTGCCTTGTAGGATAAATATTTACATCACGCCATGACGGTCACCGGTGTCTGGAGACATTATAAAATAAACTAGTTTAAATGAATAAACCCACTAGAAGACAAAATATTATCATGTTTTGTCATTATTTAAACAAAAAGTACAACAAACAAAAATTGTTATTGAAAAACTGGTTGGCAGTCAATGTGTTTACCATATGTTATAGATAATAGAACATACAAGAGAAACTGTCTAATTTGTCACATTGGGGACCGAGGGGGTGACAAATTCGAGAAAAAGACAAATTATAGAAGTCGTGAAATTAACTTGTAATTATGGGTAAACATAGAGCATAAATACGTAAATAGTATGTAATGCAATTAATGTTACACTTACATAATTTACGTCGCCCGAATAACTCAACAACACTCTTGCACAATACAATAAAAACAATAGTAGGCTGCAGTATAGTTCATAATTACGAATATTGTATGTTACTCTATTTGCATAAGACACAAAAAACTTATTATAGTACCTTATAAGAACAATAAATAAAACTAGCAAGGGAAAATACCCTATATTAAATCTAGTTACGTTTTAGTTTTTAAAAAGTCTGTCATTTTCATTTGTACTAAAAAGATTTTTTCTGATAGAGCCTATACTACATGATAGTGGAGATATGTCTGTTGTTACTGTGACAAATACGGTGACGAATCACAGAAGCTGATGAATTGAAGAGTGATGAATTAAATAGTGATGAATTAAAGAGTGATGAATTAAAGAGTGATGAATTAAATAGTGTTGAATTAAAGAGTGATGAATTAAAGAGTGATGAATTGAAGAGTGATGAATTAAAGAGGTTTTAGTGTAATACAGTAGTATTATTCTTACTGTTAAGATAAATATCAGGTTTTATTTTAGTATCCTAAATATTCATTTGATTTACATTTTTTAAATGTTTTTAGTTTAATTCTACAGAAATTTAAATTTGTGTTAAGAGCCTTAGGGTCAACTTCAAAGCTAAAAATTTGAAAATAAAATTTTAAGCCTTTGTTTCCATAAATTAACTTGTATTTATTTTAAGCACATGTTTAGACTGAACAGACCAGTCGTGTGATAATACCAACACCACTACTTACCAATAATAAACCAACCCAGCATAAAGCAGTTAAGGAGAGTCTGAGTTGGTGATTGTCTTAGTCTTTCCTCTTCTTGTTCTTCTTCCCTCTGCCGAACTTTAGAAGATAAATGCAGAAGCTGCTTTAGCACACCAAAGCCACCTTTATATTACAAAAATTACCACATTGTAAGATAAAAAAATTATTTCTTTTTTAAAAATTATTTTACGAAAAAACTATCTTTCTTTGTGGTGGCAGTTTCAGGAGGGAAAACAATTGCCAACTGCAAAGAAATTTGTTGAATGTGCCCCCATTCAAAACATGGAGACAAGATCACATCAACAAGGGTCAAGCAGGATAAACATTCAATGACCGAATATTGAGGATCCATATGTCTCGACATTATACTGTCCTCAGCAAATAGTCGATAACGCATAAGTTGAGCCATCAGTCAGGAATGGGTTGAAAAAATACTTTTTTTAACAGAATGGTAGTTTATAAAATGTATCTATAAAAAGGAGATAAACTCAAAAGTACAAAATATACAATGTTATTGTAGGCTTCACACTAAGATGCCACTCTACTTAGCTTATGTCACATTTATTAGCTATTGCTTTAAATTACACAATAGGACACTTGACTACAACAGAATAAAAATATTAAACTTTAACAAAAAACCCTAAAGCAACTACTTAACAGCTGGCTCTGTTTACTTATTATTCCTAATTTCTAAATTAAAAAAACTACCTAAAACATAAATGGTTCACTTCATGTTTATTGCAGCACCTGAAATAAGTATTAAATAAATGGTAAACCGGTTGAATATCGAGTCAAAGATATTTATTTTAATAATGCAATATTGATAAGGGTAACAAAGTAGTTCCCAAAACATTGCACTATTAAAATAAACAATACTACTTTTAGTATCACATGCCAGAAAAACTACCTGAGACTTGTCCACGACTCACAGCATTGAACAATGAACTGACCTAGTGTGAAATGCATTCGCTGAAAAATATTAGTAGTGGTTTTTTTGCCAAGTGATACCAAAAGTAGTGATTTATAAAAAGACCTCAAGGTGTACAACACAAAAACTGCAAATTTTAAAATAAATATCTTTGAAACGATATTCAACCGGTTTATCATTTATTTAATAAATGGTTCACTTCTAGATAATAGTTACGAAATGAGATGGAAAGTACACTACTACCAGCACAGTAGGTAGTTCAAATAAATTTAAAATGTGTTATTGTGGTTAACTCTGTATTTCTCTGAGAGTAAACAATAACAAATCACAGGACAAGGAACAGGTTTCAACTTGAAAATTCACTGTCAAGAATTATGTATGTTTGGTCATTACAAAGAATTATAGAGGTTTTCTAGTTTAAGCTGCTTGTTCTGCAAATGATAAGTTAAGTAGAATTATAAAGCATTATAAAGAATATGTACCAATAGTTTTACTATACTCGCATAGTAAATTTGGGAATTAAATGTACACACAAATTATTAGGAGTTGATTGTACATATAATGAACTCAATTTCTTAAACAGATCTGATGGTAAAAACAGGCGCTTATGACACAACCCCAAGAAGTTGCATAAAGATAATACAAGAACAAAAAGGATTAGTAAGTTTTAAATCATAAAATTTTGTAATAAATCATAATTCTTTGGTTGGAAAGGTCTTAAATGCTCTGTAGTAATGTTAATCTCTAAAATACTTGGATCTATAAAATGTTTTTTATTGTTACATCCAAGCAATGTCTAATATGGGTGTTTATGTATCACAATTATAATATTAACTAACTTACCTCCGACAAGAAGGTAAACAGGAATATATTCCCCCTGTGGACAGTCGTATAAATACATTGAGCCAATGACGATCATGGAAATTGGTATAACCACAGTTACTCCAACAATCACTCCACAGCCAACTTGAAAAAGAGAAAAATATTAAAATCTATGCTTAAAAAATTTTCTTGTTTAATACCTACAATGACAATATGACTCCCTTAGCATTAAATACAAAAACTATACCATTTCTTCATTAATTACAATAGTCAACTTAGGGTAGTGTTACACTTATCTAGTAGATAAGTGCTATTCATTTCACTTGTTTTAAAAGATAAACTGTGGTTGCTAGTTTTATTTCTAGATATCAAGAGTTCGAAAGCCTCCATTATAATAAAAATAAAACTGACATAATAAAGAAGTGAGATTTTCAAATTATTTTAAACCTATAATAAATGATACTGTCAATTGTATTAAACATACCAGCCATTATCTTTGTGTTTACACTTTAAATATCTCTGAGATAGCTCAAGTCCTCCCACAACCCTATTCTAACAAAGCTTGAATTGAAAAATGTTTTTATTGTCATTTGATATATTAATTACAAATAATGTGTACGTGAAAACATTTAATCCACAACAGTATAAAAAACATTCACTTACTGGTTCCCAACAGCAAACATATTAAGTTTTTGAAGAAATCAATCATCCCTGATGAAGATTTGTGGACATTTCTTACACGGCCAAAGAGAGAATCATAAGATGGAGGAGGTGCTAGAAATAAAAACAAATTTTTTATACACTTTTCATATAATACAATTAATCCTAGTAAAGCATATATATCAACCTGATAATTTTATATGAATTCAAACTGAATAAGAGAGGTTATAAATTTTTTGTATAATAATTTATATAAATTCCTGGACAAAATTTTTCTCATCACCCATTAACTTTCAACATTATTTCAGGCCATATATATATATTCTAGTATACAGTAAAATCTCGATTAACTGTCATCATCAGGACCGTGGTCATGACGGTTGAGCGAATAGATGGAAAACAGAAACACTGTATTATTCCTCCAAAACTTAACCTCAATCAATTATATTATAGGCAGATATCACTCTCACAGTAATGTAATATATTTCGGAGCGAAAATAAAATAAAACATGATTGTAATAGCAAATAAAACTATTTATTACATAACATAAAAAGATTTTTTGGTCTAGGAGACTGACAGACTTACCTTGGTAAGAGTCCACTCTGTAGTCTTGAAATAGAAACACATAAAAGCACTTAAGCAATGATATATTTCAACCACACAGTGGTCTTTGTCAATTAAAGAGAAAACACAAAAAGAAATATGAGAATGAAATAAAATAAATATAAGTTGAAATCACAGATTTTGTAGAAGTCTGTGATGTCTGATGTCTGGAGTGATGTCTGTGATTACAACTTATATTTATTTTATTTCATTCTCTCATATTTCTTTTTGTGTTTTCTCTTTCATTGACAAAGACCATTGTGTGGTTGAAATATATTATTGGTTAAGTGCTTTTATGTGTTTCTATTTCAAGACTACAGTGTGGACTCTTACCAAGGTAAGTCTGTCAGTCTCCTAGTCCAGAAAATCTAAATAATCTTTACAAACCAAAACTAACCTATAATATAAAAAGATCTGCACAGTAGCTAAAATTGTGCAAAATATTGTACAGTAATATAAACTTACAGGTGAAATAGTTCATGTAGCTTAAAAAACAAAGCAACGCCTCACTGAACCTTAAAGCACTTTTGTTATTACAGTATTATTGTGTTATTACAGCAATGACAGTTAACAGGAACAGATGGTTTACAGAGCAGTGGTTAAAGGAAGTTGTATCTATTATTTTCATTTTATTTTTTTTATTTTTAGTAAAATCAGATGTTTTAATTTTTAATAATTACGATTAAGAATAAAATAAGAAATATAATTAATGAGGCTAAACAATTTAAAAGAAAACTACAATTTATAACTTTTACAATAGTTTATGACTATCCAAACTTTAATTTTTTTTATAAATTTGTAAAAACTCACTGAAACAGAACTTTTTTGATCCCTCCATGGCGATCTACACCAGTGTCTTGTCATCAAAGACAATGATGAAGAATACTAAAGACCCGATCGAAAACGTTCTATCTCGGTATGTTTTTACAAATTTACAAAAAAATTTTAAGTTCAGATAATCATAAGCTAGTGTAAAATTTATTAATTAAGTTTCGCAGAACGTAATGGACTACAAAATTCAAGAAAAGTACAATATTCAGAATAAAAAGAGGGAAACAGAAAAAGAGTATAACTAAGATACAACAACAAAAACAGTAACAAAAATACATATAAAAAACGCTAAAATATAATGTGTGAATTAGAAATGTTTAGCTAAGGTGAAAAGGATATGACATGAACAATGGCCGCCAGCATCACCCTTTAACACGTTCATTACCATTCACGCGATATCGCGTAATGTCAGTTCTTACCGGACGGCCGATCACGCGTTTTTGCGTGGTAGTTGCTATCCAAATTCTAAGTGAATTATTATAGGGGCCACATCGAAATTGTGCGTAATACTTATATTGGCCACTAGGGAAGGGATTGACCTTTTTTGTAGTGGGGATGGCCACCAGCCATTTTGTTTTGTTCTTATCAGCCAGTCCACCCAGTGGTAGCGTTCAGATAAGGTAACATCCAAATAATTTTGTTTAGTTATTCGTTGACTTATCGTTTTGAAGTTAGGTTTTTATTTATTTATGTGTTCATTTTGATTTTTTAATAATTATTTCATTTTTTAATGTGAATTTGATTTGACGATTAATCGACCAGGACCCTCAAAAAGGCTCAGTGAAATGCCAGATCGTCCAAAACACATTTTTTAAATTACAGAGGTGGATGAGTTATTACTAGATTCTGATCCACATCTGACTCACAAACAACACAGAAGGCACAAGGAAACCGAGTCCAACACAGGCTAACTAAAATTGAAAAAGCCAAACCGTGATATCTCAGCACTGGCAAAACAGTAAATGCAACTTCTAGAAAAGATTGCAGAAATTGCTATAAAAATAAAAATTGGATAAACACCCCAACTGGGTGTAAAAACTGTCCAGGTGCTCCACCATTATGTTTTGACTGTTTTTTTTAATTGCATGATTGCAATGCTAAATAATTTTATATTTTGAAACCATTTTGTAAATTTTGAATGTATAAGGGAATTACAATCTAGAGTGAGTTTTTCAAATTTTGCCGGATTATAAGAGTTAGCTAATTAAAGTAATTACAATTAATACGTTTAAATAGCTCTTATTTCTAAACTATGTGCCTTTTTGGCCGAATTATATACCAAGCGATATCTTGTTTTTTGGCCATATGGGCAAATATCGCATTATGTATGACCAATCACGCTATATCGTGTGATGGATATTAGAGACCACAATTCCTAAGTACATAATAATAAAAGTTTATAAATATTATATTTACTTATTTTGAGCACTATATAACTAAATAAAATATTTTAAAAAATTTGGCCACCACACAAAATTCCAATTTCCAGCTTGGCAATGAACGTGTTAATAAAAACCATAAACTTCCTTGTACATAATATCTACTATGGAAAACTCATTACACAATCAAACAGTGCTGCTATAAACAAATCATTCAACTCATCACATTTAAATATTTAATGATTTATTAGTCACCACAGACTGAAAAAGTGGTGGATATTTGTACTACTACAAATATGCATGTGTTAACTCCGAACTCCTACTTCTTTAAGACTATAATGAATTGAAGACTAGGTGTAACTTATTTCCTCAGTTTGTGATCAAAAAGTTCTCCATTCATCATACCATTAACATAAGAGTAAATATTTTAGATTACAAAACAGACGAAATGAGATTTAGTCTGAATGTTAGCATCCTAATAGTTACTTTTGCTGCTTTGATACTTAGGTATATTTCCCAAATACCAGACACCCTGCAAAATGTTACCCTAAATCTGTAATTGAAGCCTGTGTACTAAATACAAATTGTCCTCAACTAAAGGATTCAAATAAATAATCAAGAGTACTTTTGAAGTCAGAAGACACAAGGTAGCCTAAAGATGTAGGCTCTATTTAGTTAAAGCTATGGGAATAGCAATAGTGTAGCTGTAAAAATACTGGAATGTCAGAGCAGAACTAGATTTGTACTGATGCCTAAAACGAAAATATTCATGCTGAAAAAAATGTTTATATTATTTACGAGAAATGTTTATGTGTATTGTAGTTTTCTACTGTTAAATTTGTTGCTTTTTTTATGTAGTGTAGAATTTTTAGATTGGTGACTATATCAGTCTGTGAGTGTAGTGTGTTTTGTATGTGTATGGCAAACTACAAGATATACAAACACCATAAATACTATCCACAACACATTCTAAATGACAAAACAAACTCACAATCAAATACTATATTTGAGCACTTAATTAACAACTACTCTATAAACAATGACACACCACAGAACAGAAATATACCACAGACTCACACCAACACAACACACCTGAGAAACAGTCTTGTCAGTGATTCACAGCATTGGATAATGTGCTGATCTAGTGTGAAACGCGTCTGCTGTATAAATCTGTAAGTAGTGGTTTTTATCCACGTTAATACAATATATATATATAACTTATACAAAAACCTCAAGATGTACAACACAAAAACTGCAAATGCAAAGATTTTCACGTGTCTTTCATGTCTTATTAAAAAAAACACATGAACACTCAGATTTTGTTTGTAGGACATGAAATTTAATTTTAAGTTTAATACAGAACATCAATGAATGCCTAGAACGCCTCAAATTTTCTAATGGTGTATCATCATTATACAATCTAATTTAAAAATATGAGTTGCAATACCATCGGTTAAACTCACTATACTAAGTCAATCCATCTTATCTCTGAATGGAAGAGAACCCCCAAATCTTTCATAATTCCACATGTCTTACAACAAAAACTAAATATATTATAAATTTGTTCCTCAATCCTTAAAAACATCTTCACCGCACTAAAAACACTCAGCAGCACTATGTTTAATCTGGCAACCAAAGATTAATTTTGCAAAAAAACTATTTTCAGAATGTTAAAATTTTTAAATAATTTCAAGTAGTTTCTTTTCAAAGGTGGTTCCCAGTATTTCCCTGTTCTCTCCTTTCATTATTCTCCTGCCGGATGTGGCAACTTGATGGAGCTTCAGGATTTTATACAACTTTTACTTGTATGAGGCAATTTAGGGGATTATATGATACCTAAACACTTACTGGAAATCATCTCACTTTTTACAAACTATACTGTGCCATATTATAAAAATCATTTTTAATTCTTTGAACTAATGGTACAATGTTTTAGTCTCCAAAAACTAAATTTTACTGAATAATTACTAGCTTCAATTTTACAATTTCCCAAAGTAAAAGCCCACCTATAAGACCTAAAACCTGACAGTCTATTACTTTAATTTTATCTGCATCATGGTACATGGTTATGATGCTTTAAAAGTAATGACTCTTATTTCATAGTATCTGCTCTTCGGTTTGTAGTATGCAGTCTTTATTGATTACTCCGGACTTCAAGGAAAAGCCATCATTAAGTGGAGAGTATTATCAACTTGACTTGTTGCAATGAAAACCAGGCTTCACGTCTTTTGTATGTAAAACCAGGCTTCACGACTTTTGTATGTAATACCAGGCTTCACGACTTTTGAATGTAAAACTAGGCTAGTAAGGTTTCTTTATTTAAGCATACTAATCTAAATTATGAGCTATTGATAGACATTGCTAGGATTTTCCAGTAGGAAAACCAATGCCGAAAATCTAACCCCTTATATTTTTTAAAAATTTCTATAAAATAAAATTTTAATAAGAATAACAGTTGGGGAAGGATCACCACTAAGATCTGGAAATTCATCAGCAATTCAAGAATCCAGAATATACCAGTAGAAGCATGGGAAGAACATTAAAAGAAACTACTAACGAAGGGTCAAGTAGAATTCATGCAAAGGAATACGCCAGTAGAAATAGAAGGGGAGCTGATTAAAGTAAATTTGGACAGACTGGTCACAGCAATTGAGCAACTGAAGAATGGAAAGGCAAGTGGACCAGGAGGAATCAGTGCGAAAAGACTAAGAATGGGACGGATATAGAAGAATGATCATGAGCCTTATAAATGCCAACGAGAAAATCGTACACCATAAGAATGGGAAATGGAATATATGACAGCAATAAACAAACAGAAAGAAGACAGACAAAAATGTGATAATTATCGAGGCATGTAGTAACACCTACTTTGAGTTAGGTGTTTGGTGCAGTTCTCTAAATTTCTATCAAACCACTGTGCACACACGTTCTTAGCACGATCTACGGCGCACACTCTACACGCAATACTCTTGTCATTTGCCAGTCAGTTAGTATTCAACTCATGTCGCATCTCTGTGTTCCTTTTCTTCGCCATTTTGGACTCATTTCTTACACGTTTTTCATCCTTAAACTAACTCAATTAATAGTTTTAGTGAACAGTTACATTGGAAAAGTGATATGCTCATCAGACGACTTCAACTACACCTGTGTGGAACATTTTATTCAATATAAGGTTAGTCTTTAAGAAATTTTATTGAAATTCTGTTCTTCTCTGTTACCTAACATTAAGGCAACTCACAGATTTGCCATTTTTAAATTTATCTGTGTGGTCTTCCGGAACTATTATTCTTTATTTCTCTGTCAAATTTAAGGCTGAACGTCATAGTCAGGTATATGGAAGAATACTTCAAGACATCACAGAAGAAAAATATCAAACGAAAGAGAAAGAAAAACCATCAGGAATTCGACCATGAAGACTATGCATGGATAACCTATTTTGTAAAAAACAAATTATAGATAAAAGATAAGCGACAAACAGAGAATTGCACATGTTATTTGTGGATTTACCAAAGATCCTATAAAAAACCGAAATAAGTGCAAACGTCATTAAAGCTGTCCACGAATTATATAAAGACTCACATATTAAGTTCATAGTGGAAGGAAAAGTGTCACAAGAATTGTCTGTGTCAAACTGATTGAGAGAATGGTGCTGCATCTCTACAACTCTGTTTAAAATATAAGTGGACAAAGTACTCCGTAACTGGAAAAAGAACTGAAGGGCGATTGGGTTCCAAATAAACAATACGGATATCTTTACATTACAATTTTTGGATGACCAAGTCATTGTAGCTCAAGAAAAAGAAGACTTGGAATACATGGCACATAAAAGAATACGAAAAAAGATGCCTTCAAATCAATACAGATGAGACAAAATACATGTACATTGGAAACCCCATAGAAACCTAACCTAATGTAGGTAGGGGTGAAGAAATCAAAATCTGTGACAAGTGTAAATACCTAGGAGTGGAAATAGCAAAGGATGGTAAAGAAAAAAAAAGAAATAAAACATAGAGTAAGACAGGGACGAAGACTAGTAAAAAGACTGAACTGAATATGGTGAAACGAAGAAATAACAAGAGGACGGGAAAACCCCTAACTAAAACACCATAATAAAGAGTATCTGACGTACGCATCAGAAATGTGGGTAATGTCTCAAGCAGATAATACCAAGATTAATGCACAGAAATAGATGCTCTTATGAGTCCTTGTCAAATCTCTAGATGAGAATACAGTACAAATGAAAGCATTAGAGACATGATAGAAAAGAAGGAGACAGTTGTTGAGGAGATTTGGAGAAGAAAGCTGATGTGGTTTGAACACATAAAGAGGATGCCGGAGAGAAGATTAACACGCGTTGCTTTGAAGATTAACAAGAGTTGCACCACCAGAGAGAATAAAAAAGGGAAGACCCAGACTAATATGGGAAGAAACCATCATTAAATCTTTAAGTGAAAGCAACTTATTTGTGGAACACTGCTACAATAGGAAAGCATGACGGAAAAATTTATAAATCAAACATCGATAGCAGACGCTATAAAACCGACATTATATATATATAATTTTACCAAGACATACCGAAAAAAAAATTTATAAAATTCATATATATTTCTAGTACTTTGTTTTCCACTACTTAAAATAAATTAATTTTCAAACGTATTTCAATTATTCTCTGTAATTTCAATAATAGTCCTGAAAATTTTATCACAAAAGAGAAGACTTGGGGTTTTCTAAATAAAAACGCATGTATGTTTCCAAGACAAAGTATTTATAAACCCAAGTATTCCATGTCTCCAAAAAAAAAAAGTGGAACAAATCACAGTATCAGCACAGAGAGCACTAAAAATTAAAAAAAAACATAATCTTTATTACTGATAATGTATGATGGTCCTTTTGCATTTTTAAATGTTACTCATATTGTACTTTATTGCATTACCAGGCAAAACATGGAAGCTAACTCACAGATTAGCCAGGAAATTTTACTTATCTTTTGTAATTATTGGTTATTCAAACAAATAAAAAAAAGTTATACTAAATAATATAGAAGTCCTCAGGAATATAAGAGAAAATAATAAAACTTAGCGTTTTGACACCCCAAAAATTTACTTACTTACTTACTAGCCAAAGCCCACTCTTGGCTGTTGGGCCATTTGGTGGCGCCCTAACCAGTAGAGGCGAGAAATGTATGGTCAGCGTGCTGAAGGCGAGCCTCGTGTTGATCGTTCAGTTATTTCAGGCAGGGGGCACCACGTGCAGGCGATCAACATCACCCCCCACCCCAAAAATTAAAAAGGTTGAAAAAAGGTTAAACAAAGGAAATTTAATACTCAAGAGGTTTTGGATAGTGACAGTTTTCTCTAACCTATCAAATACTCTGTAGCTTTATGGTAATGTATCATATTTATATTATAATTAGTATAATATTTTATGCTTACTCAAAAAAATATTAAAGTTTATAACGTTTTGTAGTATGAGGAAACTTTTATATTCTTTTAAAATCACTAATTTTTAAGGTATCTGCTCCAAATTTTATTATTTTTCCACATTCTTCAGGATTTACATAATATATAATTTTTATTATAAAATCAGTGGTGTAGGGATAGCAAATATACTCTATTTTTAAATTGTATACAGGGAGAGTACATATTTACCAGCTCACCATTTGGATCAATTGCATCTTCATAAGGTGGAGGTGCCCCTCTTTCAAAGTTCACTGCAATGTCTGTTCCAAAAGAGTTGGATCTAATATATGAAGGTGGAGATGAGATAGTACTTATAACTGTATTATTGGTACTTATTACTGATGAAAGTGAATGAAACTGTATAGGGTGTTCTGGCAATGAAAGTAATCTAGTGGCTGTTCTATCGCTATGTTGTACTTCTTCATTCTCCAACTATCCACACAAAAATACACATAATTCAATTTTTTTTAAAATAACAATTATTAAAAAAATACTTGGTAATTATTAAGATCAGCAACTACCGCTCCGATTGGCAAATTTTGTTTTTTCTTATCAATTTCACCTTGTTGAACATGAATCTGAAGTTATTTTTACTGCAAACACATATTTACATTTAACCCTCCGCCGGTCGCATCTTACACTTTTACATTACTGGTCGCGTGGAGCATGGAGTGCCGTCCATCATTTTTCGCCTATTTCAAGTGGGTATTTGGTAGTAAGTGATTAAAATTTACAACTTTTTTAAAAGAAACCTGTTTTAATATACAAGAAGAACAATTACTTACAATAACTTATTTTATTTTGTTAATAAAAGGATACAAACTTTTACATTTCTTCAGTTTCACTTTCTTGATTAGAACAGTCATCACAACTTGATTATTTTTTTAGAATGGTTTGTACAAATAAATCTGGTGCATTCTGAACAACACACTGTGGTTTTTGTATTTCGTTCTCTTGAGCAGCAAACACATCTTCCAGATCCAGTAGCTACAGGAATATTTGGTACCACGTGTCTGTATGGACTAAGGAACAGCGCTTTGTCTTTGGGCAGTTTTTTAATTTGTGCCCTTTATTTCAGGTGATCTTCCATGAGTGCATGAGAAAGGTCTTTCACGAATTTCTTTCTCCTGACATCACTTTCCGGGTTGTTAAATTTGTAAATTACAAAATAATTTTTTTCCGCAACATCCAAGTGTCTATAAAAAAGTGACTGTCTTGTTATTCGAGAGGTTGAATACAGGGAGGATAGCTAGTGAACTGTATCGACTCTGAACTTTGTCGAGTTGTAATCTATTATGGCTTCTGGTTTTCCCGTATTTTCATTTATGGCTGCGTTATTATGCATAGACGAAAGTAATAAAACAATTTTTTTTTTGATGAAATGAAATAAGCACTAAGTACTCATCCTGAAATCCGAAGATAGAACTACCTATTTCTCTTGATTTCCAGCTTAAATATACAGCGGTGGTATTTCATGTTTATTTTTTTTTTAGAGTCCTGAGAAGAGTTAAACCATTTTTAAAAAGTTGTTTTGCCAATGGAATGCTGGAATAAAAGTTGTCCCTTGTAACATTCTGATTTGAGGTTTTATAGGTTCAACAAGACTATCTACCTAAAACATAATGCTACATTGTAATTTTAGAAATTATTTGCTAAATTAATTAATAAAATACTTAAATAGCATAAATTTATTTGTTTTAAAACAAAATTATAAAAAATAATTGTGAAATATAATAATAATATACTTACATGACTGGTCGTGTGGAATATTCTGTGCTACAACGAGGATGTGTCCGTGATCAAAGCATGTTGGGACCAGTATTGAGATAAAACTAACCAAAATAGATGATTCATTCGTTTATCAATATAGTCGACAGCAAATACTAGGAATGGCAAATACCCCCTTTCAAGATTGTAAGAACTGATAACGAATAGGTAAGAAGGCGGCACACACGCGACCGGCGGAGGGTTAAAATAATAACCTAACCTAACCTGGCCTGACATTTGTGCTTACTAACGCTCTGATTGGCGAAATTTTTTTCCTGATAGATTTGACATTGCTAATATTAGAACACGAACATTGACTTTTTTATGCGGTAAATTGGAAAAGAGTTTATTTGCATATTTTTAATGTTAGTCTGAAATAGCATGTATAGTGTGAACCGGCTGTGCAGTAGCTACAGCGCACTGCACTACATCAAAGTCAGTTTATTTTAATACTAAACTTAAAATCTAAATATTTAACTTTTGGTTATAGTTTTATACGACATTACTATATACCTACATTAAAATATACCTATGAAGTATCAAGTCAGGATAGATTTGGTTATAATTTTATTCTACATTACTATCTACCTATATTAAAATATACCTATGACACAACCAGTCAGGATAGATTTGGTTGTAATTTTCTGCATCGGCAGAAAGTCTAAATATTTACCAAAATTACAACCAAATCTATCCTGACTGGATACTTCGTAGGTATACTTTAATGTAGGTAGATAGTGATATTGAATAAAATTATAACCAAATCTATCCTGACTGGATACTTCATAGGTATATTTTAATATAGGTATATAGTAACGTTGTATAAAATTACAACCAAATCTAGACGTAGTTCAGTGCACTATCATATAGCTACTGCACGCCTAGTTCATGCAATAGCCCTACATGCCATTACAGCCTAACATTTAAAAAGTGAAAAAAGTAACTTTCCGTATTTTCCGAAATAACATTAGGAAAAAAAGTTGAGGTAATTTTTTACTGTAGCGGTCCTACACATTAAAGCAAGTAATTTAAAATCAACAAAAAATGTTTAAAACCAACGTCGTTAAGTCTATACTTTTACCTAGTTAGGTTATATATATTTCTTTAAAAATCTGTTCCCAGAAAAAACACTTCAGATTCGTGTTCAGCAAGATCAAATTGATCAGGAAATAAATAATTTCGCCGATCAGAGCGATAGTCGCTGATCTTAATAATTACCAGATATTTTTTAATTATAAACTATAGAAACAAAACTATTACTATATTAGACCAGGTTCCATTACATTCATTAGTAAAATATTTCTTCTAACCTTATTTTAATTAGGTAAAAATAAATATTCAAGGTGATTGAAAGACCATACCAAGTGTAATTGTATTAATAACTAGCTACTTCAATATTTATAAATATTTCTTTATATTAAATAGTTTTAACACCTGATTCTGTGTTATTTCTTCTGCAGCCGATTCTTCAGCAGCCATTATTTCAACTAGGGCAAACTTTAGGGAATAAAGGTTCAGGGTGTACAAGTATCATGGATACAATGAGTGTTTGTGGGTTTTACTGTAGCTGTTTTATCAGTATTTCAACAATGAGTTTATTTCACCCTCAAACACTAAAAAACTACTCTGCTTTTTTTTCTTGCACTTCTTAACCATGACTAAATCAACAAAATTTACTGAATGAACAGATTCAATTTAGGACATCTGTTTCACGGTGTAAAAATTATCTACCTCCATGACTATGTTTCTCCGTAGACTACACAATGAGTATAATAAATAATAATAGCCTTTCCCCTAAGTTCTTCTGTTTTAGTGCAAGTAATGACCTTGTAATAATCGAAAAACCAATTTAAACACTAAATAAAATTCGTTTAAAAACAACCGCATAGTTGTGTATACAGTATATACTGTATTTATTCTTATAGAACCTGAGTATATTCAAACAGATAGCACAGATAAGAAAGATTCTATGGTTTACATTTCAACTTTTACTTAAAACTTGTAATTTTGTATGCTTATAACCATGTTATGGTGAAATTAAAAGTTGGTTTTAAAATATCATTTCATTCTTTAATAAAATATATGTTTTTTTAATTATACATTACATAACTTCTGGTAAACAACAGTTTGGTTCTTATTCTAAATTACTTTTCAAAAACAGTTCATTTTTGAGAAAACCCAATTTTGAGGTTAGTAGTCATTACTATTTTTTTATTAGTTTCTTGTATAAATTTCTTCTTTTTAAATTCATTATGTGTTTGTTGGCGCATTAAATGTAACAATGAAATTAAAACCAAAGTTTTAGAACGTTTAAGGCACTACTTAGTATGATTACAAATACAGTATGTATATTTTTGAAGGTAAAAATATAGTCTTAATAACGTTGGTGTTAAAAAAAATACTTTTCTTCTTAAATTACTCGCTTTAATCTGTAGAACATGAATATTAACTTTTCTTTCCACGCAAAATACGGAAAGTTACTTTATAGCGTAAACGAGTCTTATTGATATTGTTAAAATTTTTTTTTCTTTAATTACTGATTTCAATGTGTAGAACACTAATTTTCCGCGGAAAATACAAAAAGTTAATATTTCTGCACACTTTTAATGTTAGTTTATAATAGCATGTATAGCGTGAACCGGCTGCGCAGTAGCTACAGCGCACTGCACTACGTCAAGGTCAGTTTATTTTAATACTATACTTAAAATCTAAAAATTGAACTTTTGGTTATAATATTATACAGCATGACTATATACCTACATTAAAATATACCTACAAAGTATCCAGTCAGGATAGATTTGGTTATAATGTTATTAAACTTTACTATCCACCTATATTGAAATATACCTACTAAGTATTCAGTCAGGATAGATTTGGTTATAGTTTTATACAACATTACAACAATATACCTACATTAAAATATACCTATGAAGTGTCAAGTCAGGATAGATTTGGTTATAATTTTATTCAACATTATTATATACCTATATTAAAGTATACCTACGAAGTGTCATGTCAGGATAGATTTGGTTATAATTTTATTCAATATCACTATCTACCTATATTAAAATATACCTATGAAGTATCCAGTCAGGATAGATTTTGTTGTAATTTCCTGCATCGCCAATAAGTCTAAATATTTACCAAAATTACAACCAAATCTCTCCTGACTGATTACTTCGTAGGTATATTTCAATATAGGTATTTAGTGAAGTTGTATAAAATTACAAATCTAGACGTAGTGCAGTGCGCGGTAGATACTGCACGTCCTGTTCACGTTATAGGCCTACGTGCCTTTACAACTTAACATTTAAAATGTAAAAAAGTAACTTTCCGTACTTTCTGCAGGAAAAAAGTTGATATTCGTGTTCTACACTTTAAAACGAGTAATATAATAACAAAATAAAACTTTTAATGCCAACGTCATTAAGACTATATTTTTACTGGTTTATTTTTTGAAAACTTTAATCAAACGTAATTTTGAAATTAGATATTTCAAGGCATAATTATTTGAGATATCAAGTTGAAATAAGATATTTTTTTAGTCTATATAAGATTTTAAACAATCAAAAACAATATAAACTAAAACTTAAACAAAAAAAGACAGAATTTCAGATACATATACAGTCTGAACTCTATACACAATAATGAATTGTATACTGGGGAAAGAAGTCATAGTTTTCAGGATATTTTTTTTTTTTTAGCTTGATACATCTAAATATTAAAAATACATGTACATTTTTATGTGATGATAGCCTACTTCATCTTATAATATCACCACAAACAAGTAAACTGACTCTACCTGATTAATTATATTCATGATTTATTTTACCATAAATACTTTAAATAAATATCAACTATAAATTTCAATTTGTAATGTTATTAGATTAAATTTTTTAGATCACAAATCATGCAAGCACTACGCAGTTGTTTGAGACAGTTCACCTCTTCGATAGCTTGGAAACATAGTTCAGTGTTAGCTAGTTGTGGAGAATATAATCATGATTTAATTAAATTTACAATACCTTTCATTCAAAAGATGGCACTTCATACAACAGAAAGTAACCAGAAAAATGAAGGATATCCAATACCTAAAAAGTGGCCCAAGTTTAACACAAAAGTATTTCCACCGCAATCACCAGAAGAAGAGAAGAGACCTGCAGTAAGTTTTATATAGTATTTCAAAGTATAGTTTGTACTGTTGAATTACTTTTCAAATAAACCATAAAGCTCTGTTTATATTTCAGTATGTGTGTCATATGAAAACAAATATCAAATATAGTCCGAAAAAGATGTGGTACATTGCATCTTTTATAAGAGGAATGTCTGTTGATGAAGCTGTTCGACAACTAAGTTTTGTCCCAAGAAAAGGTGCTATTATTGCCAAAGAAGCCATTTTGGAAGCACAACAGCTAGCAGTAGAAAAACATAATGTAGAATTTAAAAGCAACTTATGGGTCGGTAAGTTCGTAAATATTAAACATGTACTTCTAATAAAAAAAAGTGATATAAAGATATTATGTAAGCTAACAACATAAATAAAATAATCAGATACATGACTTCAACTTTATTATTCTTAAACTTGTTGTAGTTTAAGCTTCAACTGTCAACTTTGGTAGGACGGTAGCTTTTCCTCGTATAAAATCGGAGTATGGTGAGAAACGCAGATGTCCTACTGTGGACCAATAGTTTCAAGTGAATGTCTCAGGTCTCATCCTCATATAGGAATGGAATCGTTTGGGGTCATCTTTTAGTTTAGATAAAAAGAGAGTGCTATTCCCCTAAACTACTTCTTTTCTTGTTTACTGGATGCACCGGAAATCACCTATTAATTAATTACATATTATCCACCACTGGACTGTCACTACCTTTACTCAAATCACATAACATCGCGAACAGAATATGCACTTATAGCAGAGAACACATCGTGACAGCAGTCATGATGCAGGTGACCTCCTCACTATGTATTGTTGGCAATGACAGTGACAACTAGTGCCTTCCACCACGACCTACCCTAAGAGTTCCACTGCCAATCAGTTACTATGGTCTCTACTAGTTGTCCTATTGTATCCCAGGCAAATTTGTAATGCCTAATTTTGAAATATATGAAGTTTGAGTATGTGGCTTGAAGCTACTAAACCCCAAAACTCCCTCCTTACATAGGCTTAAGTTGATATATGATTTATAAACTGCTTCAATGGTAAAATATTTTCTCCCCAGCTCGTGCTAGCCTCAATTTTAAGAATTGACTAACAGATTATCCTAATATAAATTCTATATGATGTTTCTTCTACAATTTTGACTCAAATTAACTCCCATTAATTTGGATTACTAAACTGAAGAGGAGTATTACGCATTGTGAAATGTGACTTAATGTCTTTAATTTTTATATTCCAGTGAAAATTGTACATTCAGTTTTAAATGTTGGAAACACTATTTTTGGATCACTATACAAGATCATCACTGTAAAGCCCTTATCACAATCCTCGACACTGTACTTCTCATAGGATTGTGATTATCGTAGGATATTGCACTTTTCGACATTGCTATGAGCCTTTACTGGATTGCAACTTGTGATTTCCCCTGCATATATCATATTATCACGTTATGTTGGAACATCCCTGTCACCGGCTATATTGAACACTTGGTTACACTTTTCCTTCTGATAATAATCATCACAGCAACTGTAGTCTTCTCTTGATTCTTGCTGAAGGAATAGAGAATTGTATCAGCACCATATTTTGGTCTAAATCCAATTTGTTTGTCGTTTAGAAGGTTGCCTATCTTGATTCTCTATTTCAATCTCTTGTGGACTAGTCATTCCATTTGGCTTCCCTAATCTGTAGTTGACCAGATGCTCCATAGATTTCCACGTATGATTTGAAGGAAATATCCCAGTAAGAATTATTCTTTAAAATATTTTTTCTGGTTCAAGGAATGGAATAATTGATACAATCTTCCAACTTGGAGATATTCAACTAGATTTTCATATTATGTTAATAATTTCTATAATTGACAACCTCAACTCGGGGGTGACAAGCATTTTAGCATAAGGTTATGCACGCAGTCATGTTCTGTGTGCTGTATTTTTGTGCTCTGGTATTTCATGCATGCCAAAAGGTTGGATCTCACTTAGTTTGCCTAAAACATTGCTCCATGTTACAAATACTGCTAATCAGGCAACATTCTTTTTTATCATGAATTTCTGAAACCAGATATTGAAATAATAATGACTAAATCTTCTTAATATTTGTAAATCATCTCCAATTACATTATTTTAAACGGCAATCTGCTAAACTTCTTTATAAGGTTTTCCCCGATTGCGCTAGGTTTTTCAGACAATTGTAGCGTGTTTTGGCATATTAAATTTACAAATGTTTTAGGCATTGGTTTTAGTGGTTTTTATTGCCTTCCTGAGGCTGTATTGGCTTTGTTACATGTATCTCTGACCCATATAATGTAGTTTTTCTTCCATAATTTCTAGGCCTGTCTATGAATCTTTTATGGTTTATTCTATGTAGATGATATTCTTACAAAGTCTGGCTGCTGCCGAATGTAAGACATACTTCAATATCCAAAAAACAAGGTACCATTTTATCAGGAGACTAATTTTATATTGATAAACATCAAAGGTATTTAACTATATGAAACAACTGTGGTGTAATATTTAATAATAAATGAAACCTCTTTACCACAAATGAGTTTTTCTTTTATTTAAAACCTTATGTACATTTCAATTGCATGGCAATCATCTTCAGAGGTAATTTACAATAAAGGTAAATAATAAATAAATTTACAATAAGGTAAATTACCTCTGAAGATGATTGCTATGCAATTGAAATGTACATAAGGTTTTAAATAAAAGAAAATCTCATTTGTGGTAAAGAGGTTTCATTTATTATTAATCAAAGGTGTTATCTGCGACATTTTCCAAAAGGATTCTTAGTTTTTTCTATGCTTAAACATCTAGCATAAGGAGCCCCTTTGCCATGTTAAGGGGCCAAAAAGGAAGTTATAAAAAATCGAAGCCAAACCAAAGAAAATATGTTTTTGTATTTTGTAAAGTACTATTTTATTTCAAGGTATGGTAGCAAGTGAGGTGAATAAATATTTGTCTAAAGGTTTTTTTTTTTACTATACTCCATTAATTTGCTCTTCATCTTAGATAACTTGTAATCTTGTACACCCTCTATTCGCTTTCATCAAGATTTTTATGAAATTTTATTATCAAAAACACATTTGATTTGGTTTTGGTAGTTAAGGTATAACACAATATTTTTTGGTCCTAAAGTAAGGGAATCATATTTCACAAGGTATGTCCAAACTCTAGTCTACCATATATTACATTCAAAATAGGATTTAGGCTTTTTAACAAACAAAAAAAAAGTCTTTAAAAATAACTACCAAACACTGTATTTACACTATATGGTTAATACTAGATTCTTTAACACTCATAACTTCAGAGATGAAACTGTGCAAAGCCTGCATGCTTTGTTTTCAGTGTGTTTTTTACAAGTATTAGAAAGAAATTTTTTTCAGAAATAAAAGATATTTTGTATGAACTAATTTTGGAAGGAGAACCATTTTTGTCAGACAAGTTTCAAGAAACCTATCAAAGAAATAAGTATCATTCCGTAGCTGGTGATGTAGTAACCAACTAACTCATTATAAATGTTTAAATCAATTTTATTTTTACCAAAGTGATTGACAACTTCTCAAGCTTACACTTTTAAGGAAATTACCTTACTGAGACAAAGGTTTTTCAAATGCACTAGGCAGTAACAGTTTAACCAGTTTTTGATCATACTACAGAAAACTTGTTTCTAAAACAATTACCCCATAGGCTAACAATGCTGTTGAATTTTGTTTTAAATTCAAAACAGTTCTGAGATTCTAAATGCACTTTTTCTGGTGATCTAAAGGTTTTTTTCTTCCAGTAGATAGAATTATTTTGTTGAATTTACATTGTAACAATTTTCTCTTCTTGTACAAAAATATTTATTCAGAATCTTTTTCAGTAGTTGAATCATAAGAAAATCATCTTCCTGCGCTAAAAAATATTACTGTATTGTTTTAAAAAGATTTTTTCTAAGATCTCTTCAGTGAAACTGAAATGAATTTTGGTCTTTTTCATAGAAATTTTGTAATAATATTTTGTAGAATGAAAGTCTTACTCTTACAATATAATTAATGCTACATCTGCAGCCACATTTTTTTTTTTTTTTTTTTTTTTTTTACCTTGGGAGCGGGTTTGAATTGCCCGAAGCACTGCTACCTTAAGGTATATTGTACTTACCTCCCTGATCTAGTCAAATAACCCCTTCCCTCTTACCAGGTTTAGGAGTTTCCTGACTAGAGTTTTACCTTCAGCATCCACCAAAGCCGTTCCATCACCAAAGAGGTTGAAGCGCCTCTCAGCAAGTACTCCACATCTGTAAATGATGTGTGTGGCAGTCTCCTGTTCCTGCCCGCACAATCTGCACACTGGTTCATCCTTGTAGATACCCATTTTATGCAAATGTTTCCTTAGTCCACAGTGTCCCGTGAGTAGTCCTGTGGCTATCCTTAATTCCTGCCTAGACAGATAGATGAGACTCTTCTGCAGCCCCAAGGAAGGTCTCCTAAGGGTTAGCTTACTGTGTCTCATCCCTTCGGCCCTGATCCAGTGCTCACAGTGTCTTTCAGCCATCCACCTTCGCACTGTCATCCTGACCATGGATTTGGAAATACCCACCGCAGGTTCCGGTCCAATCAGGGGAGTCGAGGACCCCTCCCTGGCCAGCGCATCTGCGGCTTCATTTCCAAGTATTCCCCTATGCCCTGGCACCCAACCAATCTTGACTTGATTGTGCCTTGCCAGAGCTTGTAGGTTAATTAGGCACTCCCTGACTATGGCCGAGGTGACCACGTGTCCGTTTAGTGCCTTAATTGCTGCCTGACTGTCGGAGAAAATAGCAATCCGGGCCCCATGTGTTTCCCTTCTTGCTATCTCTCCCAGACAGGCATTTATAGCATATACTTCGGCCTGAAAGACAGAGGTATGCCTCCCCAAGGAAAAAGCTTGTTCTACCCTTGGGTTTTTACAATACACCCCCGCTCCAGTGCCGAGGTCCATCTTGGAGCCATCTGTGTACCAGATCTGAGCTCCCGATGTTAATGTCCCCGACCATTCCATCATAGTTTGGTGGACCTGGTCAGGTGCAAACATTCGAGTAATGTGGTCGCTGCCCATTTCCAAGACGGGTTCTTTGACCACACCCTCGATACTCATATGTCCCGAGACATCTGGGAGGTTAGCCCAGTTGCTCGAGTTGCGCAATCTCCATGCCGCTAGCCTCGCCTCTCCCCTAAGGACAAGCTCAAGGGGAGGGAGGTTAAGCATTACTTCCATTGCTGCGCCTGGTGTAGTTGACATCGCTCCCAGTGTGCACAGACAGGCCAATCTCTGGATAGAGCTCAGTTTAGCTCTTGTCTGTGCCTGGTTGGCCTTTGTCCACCACACCAGAGCTCCATAGGTAATCATAGGTCTTATCACCCTCAGATACATCCAGTGCATCATTGATGGCTTCAGTCCCCATTTCTTACCCACCATTCTTCTCACAGTCATCAGTGCCCTTTTGGCCCTGTTAACTGTCCTCTCAAGATGTGGATTCCAGGTGAGTTTCCTGTCCAGAATAACTCCCAGGTACTTCACCTCCCCCACAAACTCAAGGTATTCACCAAACAAGCGGGGCATCCTGGTCGTCAGATCTTTTCGCTGTCTGGTGAAGTTAATGAGAGCAGTCTTTTTTGGATTTACCCTAAGGTTCTCCTTTTTACACCACTCTTCAATCAGTCGTAGAGGATTTCTGATTACCTCAAGGACTGTATCAGGGAATCTGCCCAGGATCAGGACAACTATGTCGTCCGCATATCCTAGACAGAAGTACCCCTGTTCATTCAGGAGTTCAATAAGGTTGTCAACCACTAGGCACCACAACAGAGGAGAGAGAACCCCCCCCCCCCCTGTGCACAGCCCAGACTTGTCTCCGCCCTTCTGACCTCCCCTGCCACCTCTACAGAAATGCTTCTGTTTGTTAACATGGAACTTATCCAACCACAAGTGGTCACATCCACTCCATGACGTCTTGCACCACTTACCATCGTCTCCACTGAGGGGTTATTGAAAGCCCCTTCAATGTCGAGGAAGGCACCTATGGCACAACCTTTCTTAGCGATCATTTGCTCAATCCTACCAACCACTTGATGGAGAGCTCCCTCGCAAGATTTCCCCGGTTGGTAAGCATACTGGTTCCAATGCAGTGGTTTGATAGCCAAAGCACCCCCCCTAATATGCCTATCAACCAGTTTTTCAAGTCCCTTGAGAACAAAGGACATGAGTGTGATAGGTCTGTATCCTTTCCCTTCCGATTGGTTACCGGTGGGCTTAGGTATAAAGACCACCTTACTAGATTTCCAGGCTGCCGGCACATGCCCTAGAGCAATGCTTAGCCTGTATAATTTAGTAAGTACCAGCACCAGCATATCCATTCCCTGCTGCAGCAGCACAGGATAGATCCCATCTGGACCTGGAGATTTGTAGGGTTTAAAAGTGCCAACAGCCCATCTTACCCTTTGTGGAGTTACTATCCTCCTTGCCACTTCCCAGTCCTCCCTCTTACCACGTCTTGTGGAGAGTTTGGTAACCGGTTCAGTGTCTGCTCCCCCAAGTTTCCTCAGGGTACTGGAAGGGAAATGTGTCCTGATTAATTCTTCCACAGTTTCCCCTGCCGTTTTTGTTAAATTTCCCAGTGGGGTTCTTAGCATCCCCACCGGGTTAACTGGATCCTTAGAGAGCACTTTATACAGTCGTGCCCCTTCCCGAGTTTCGTCAATCTCATGACAGAACTCCTTCCAGGACTTCCTGCGCGCTTCTCTAATTGCCCTGTTGTATTCGGTTAGTGTTTTCCTATACAGGTCCCACTCCCCGTTCTTTTTTGCTCTATTAAAGAGTCTCCTGGTGGTCTTCCGAAGTTTAGCTAGCTTCTTGTTCCACCATGACGGATCCCCTACTTTCCTCCCCTCACTGAGAGGGCAGTTATCGGTAAAGGATTCTATTATAGCCTCGCCAACCAATGTGGCAGAGTCTTCTAGCTCTCTCCTCCCACCATACTCCAATCCAGCCTCCTCAATCCGAACACCCAGGTCCCTCCTGTAGGAGTCCCAGTCTGTTCTTCTTGGATCCCTGGTTGGGCGAAGCATGGCTGGATTTAGAGAGATATCATACCTAATATGTCTGTGATCAGAAGAAGATGGTTCATCCGACACATGCCAATTTAGTACATACCTAGCCATCTGGTTCGATGCCACCGTAATGTCCAGGACCTCCTTTCTGGCCCTAGTGACAAACGTCGGCTCTTCCCCCTGATTTAAGACTAGTAAGTTCTTAGAGCTAAGATAAGCTAAAAGTTCCTCACCTCTAGTGTTTGTACCTGTACTACCCCACGAAGTGTGATGGGAGTTAGCATCCATCCCCACCAGCAGCTCCTCATCCACAGCCCCGCAGTGCTCGACCAGGCTCCTCAGCTCTTGTGTTGGTAGAGCCCCCGCGCAGTCAAAGGGGAGATATGCCGTGGCCAGGTTCAGCCTCTTCATCCCCCCCTCCGCCCGCAGCTCCACTGACACTGCTAACAAATCCCTGCAACAGAAGTTCGTTAGTACAAAAGCACACAACCCCCTCCTAACCAGGATACACGTCCTGGGAACACCGGAGTCCTTATCATACAACAACTTACCTCCAGATGTCGCCAGCCCGCATATTTTTCCTCCAGAAATCCATGGTTCCTGGATGAGCACCAAGTCCACCTCTCCCCTGTCCAGCATCCTACACACGACAGCACTGGCCGCCCTGCTATGCTGTAGGTTCACTTGGAGGATCTTGATCATTTTTCCTGCTTACTCTGCAGTTGCCTGGGTTCGCAGAGCAGCCCCAGGACTAGAGAGCACCTTGAACGTGGCCTGTCTCAGCCCCACGTTCACCCTCAGGTTGTTGTTTCGCAGTGCCCTGAGGGAGCCCTCTCCTATGTACAAGATCAGGGTAAGACCTGCATCCTTCCTTTTCCTGGCAATCACCTTCCAAGTATCCTGAACAACCCCAGGGTTCTGGGTTTTGACCACCTTCAGAATCTCTTCCGGCTCCTTGTCATTGTAGGGTTTGGGCACCCACATTGACACCTTTGCGACGCAAAAGATCTCCTTGGGTGGCCCTGCCCTCAACTTTACCCCCTCGCTCAGGGTGAAGCTTGGCAGGACCCGAAGGACCCACTCCAGGCTCTCCCGTGAGGAGCATACGACATTTAGAGCTCCCCTCTCTAAGTATGCTGTCCTAAATCCTCTATCCCCACTCTCCGCCTCAGCGGACAGCAGTTCCGAGAAGAACAGCTCCTCCAGCTCCAACGCCATCTCTTCCGAGAGTTGTCTCTCAGGGTAACTAACTGGGACAATTGCTAGTTTTTGCCTGAGGGTATCGCCGTATGTGCCCGAAGACACTCCAGCGTCCCCCCCTTGTCCCAGTTTCACCTTCTTCATTCCTCCCTTCACTGGAGAGGGGTTGGATGTCTCACTCCTAGGCCTTTTTGACGTGCTGGGGTTTG
This sequence comes from Prosapia bicincta, assembly GCA_036971475.1. NCBI lineage: Eukaryota > Metazoa > Arthropoda > Insecta > Hemiptera > Cercopidae > Prosapia > Prosapia bicincta. Next base: position 3,157,467 of record JBAIZL010000099.1, read on the forward strand.
GCGCTCTAGGTTGCTTTCTTCCCTGTTGCACCTCCCTCCTCACAACATCCAAGCCCTGGACTTTGGCAGACTCAGCTCGGTTTTGGCCTCCCCTCCGTTTTTTCAGAGTTGTTGGCCCTCCCGCTGCTCTCGCCTGTTCTTTTCGGAGCCTCCTTCTGGCCGCTCCACTCATTCGCTTTCTCCGTAAAGAGAGCGTACTCAACTCTGCAGCCACTTCACCGGTTTCTGCAGTCGGCAGCTTGACAGCCGCCCCCGCACCCCCAGTGATGGTTGCCGTTGGCATCTCTGCTACAGACCCACGGTTTGCCAACTCATTGGCTCCCGCCGTCTGTGCAGTCTCAAAATTATCTTTTGTACTTGTCTGGTCCATAAACGTCCCACGAGTATGGGGGAAATAAAAGGTCGACCAGAGCAGAGCCCCCATTGCCCTGGCAAGACAACATACAATGAGGTTTTGTCTGGTTCCTCAAGGGGATCGTTTGGGACTGCATTTTATACCCTGCAGCCATTCATCCTTCGGCACGATGCCTTCCACCTTGGATTGGGTATTCAGTCACTGACCTTGAAGTACACCCCAAGTTCAGGACATTATTAACTGCTCAGATGAACAGCCTGCTTTACTCTCTTTTTTACAACTGTGTCGTTTGGGCAGTTTCCCGCCCCTACTTCACTGTCGCATTGCCCTTGGTTCACCCGGGAGGTGAGAGTAGCATTGTGAGGACTTAATTCCCAACTACCCCAGTCACCCCGGTCAGAGCACTCGGTTATTTCTACCAAGCCCAACCGGTTGACTGACGAGGAGGGATAATTCCTCACCTTTGAACCATAGCCTTGGTCCAGGCCTGCATATTCAGAAACCTTCCGGAATCCTTATTCACAGGTAACCTACATTTCTGTAGGCCGTCCCACTATCCGCCACCTGTGGACCCGCCCGGTTGCTCAGGCCAGCTTGCCGGGTGCAGCCACATTACACCTCTTTGCAAGCTTTTTATAACCAATACTTCTTAAGGCTCTTTTGAGAAAATCATAAAAATACCAATTATGTAACATGTGGTTATCTTTACATGAAATGTTAAAGTTAAAGACAGGGAACCTTCATATCTAGGAATAGAAGCAATAGTGCTAGGCGAGTTACAGCTGCCCCTGTTTACTTTACAATATGTTTCATTAATCTTTTATAGTATTTTTTTAAAAATAAATATGATTCTTTATTACATTTCCTTTTTATTTTTGTGTCTTTAGCGGAATCTTTTGTGGGAAAAGCTTTTACTATACGGGGGATGCGTAGACATGCTCGAAAGCGTATTGGTAGAATAGATTATAGATATATACATTACTTTGTGCGTCTGGAAGAAGGACCGCCACCAAAACAGTATTATTGGACGTTGGATTACTCAGGACCTGCAATGTTGGAAAGGTGGTTGAACACGATGCGGTCACGAAATATTCCAGCAACACTGTAATGGGTTAGTGTAACTGATTTTTAAAAATATCTTCTCAAACTATTTTAAAATATTTTAAAAGATATTTATTTTCTGCTTCAAATGCCTGTGTATTGATTTCCAATTAGACTTTTAACTACCATAAAGCAAATTTTTCTAGAAGGTCTCTTAGTTTTCCATAGAAAGTTTATGGACCAATGATGTATCACTTGTAATTTAAAGCTGAAGGGACCGATGCAAACATTCGAATTATGAAAGTTGGACAAAACCCTTTCAGTCAAAATAGTCCAGCTTTTTTTTGTTCTGGCGGTTTTCAGGTATCGTCTTACTGATCTAAACTAATCACTATAATTTGAATAAGCAATAAACTTAGACATAGTGGATTTATAAAACTAATAATTATTAGCAGTTAAACCATTGCAGATCTAATTATAGTGCACCGCAGACACCAGCAGGTACGAAATAATTTCTCGTGTCAATTTAGTTGTATTTAACTACAAAAATATTCTCACTTTTAAAGCACTAAATATTATATTTTTTTATACGGGTGTAATTTTTATTTTGTGTGTTCTACTATTTGTTCATTTTGTAAGTAAATAAGAATATATTAATAATACAAATATTTACACTACTGACCGACACCAAGTAAAATCTATACTGAGCTTCTCACTCATAACTTTTTAGAATCCTTTTAATTGTTGAAATATTGAAAATTGAAATTTTTTACTGTAGAGTTTCAAAAAAATGACAGTTATGAAGACAAAAAACTGAAGTATATATATTATTAAGAATTAAAAACTTAGTTAGGATCCAACACAATTTTTCATTCGTTTTTTGCGCATTTTAAAATATTTTAGCCTAGGCAGGGGCAGATACCTAACAGTTAAATCAAATCATTTTTGTCAATATGCAAACCTGTTTTTCTTGGTATAGCCCCTAATATCTTTGTAGAAATTCCCAAAGAATATTTTGTTCAGTTTGATCTAAACTCTCACGTAGTACAAAGTCCATTTTTTAAGAATCGCTATCAAATTAGATTCCTAACCATAATAGCTTCATACCGCTTGTAAGTTTAATTTTTTTTTTAAATATAATTATCTTCTAAATTTAAAGATAATATTGGCTAGTAAATTTTGTATTCAATGTTTGTTAAATTAAGTTTTTGTAATTGTTTAGAATATTGTTAGATTTCCAAGATAATTTACAAAACAAACACCAAAATAAGGTAGAGTTGAACAACAAAACTTATCAGAAAATGTTCAAGCTTCACTTGATGTGATGAACCCAAGGTAGCAGCTGTTTCTTCATGCTAGAGTTTATGGAGGGTATTACAACAAAAAAGGAACCCTGACCTGATGGTAGTACACGGAGTGTTGTTAAAAGGATTTGTAAAGACAGTGTGCTGTCGTCACCATGTTAAGATTGAAGCATCTAGAGCTTTCATTAACCCTTTGATTAGCATTCACATACCAGTACGTGAGATCGCACAACAGACAGCGGGAGCATTGCCGTGTATGTACATTCTTCAATTTTTCTCAGATTAGCATTGCCGTTCGTTTATGATTGGTTTTCTTGTGTATTGTGCTGTATTCTAGGTTAAATATTTGCAATTATCTGGGCAGTAAATACTATACAAAGTACCACATCACTATTCTTTTATGTCCAAAGTCTATGGGTTTTCCCACGTATTTACAGATCTTTTGGAAGTTTGTGTGGTAGTTTACAAAGAATAGGAGATTTAATAATGAAGAATATTTTTTGTGACCAAAGTCTATGGTGTTTTCCACGTGTTTACAGATTGTTTCGAAGTTTGTGCAGTAGTTTACAATGAATAGGTATTTTACAAAAAAAAAATAATAAAAAAAACATAAGTTAAAGTTTGGTTAACATGAGAAAATATGTCAATTGAACAAATATTACTATAATTTAAATATAAATCGAGAAAAATAAAGAAAAAAATTAGAAAAAGTGTAAAAATCTTTCAAAAATATGTTGCTCCCAGGGGCCAGGACAGGCACATGTTGTTAATCAAAGGGTTAAAGAGACAGATGGAATTTAATTATTATTCTGTAAATTAGTCTGTTTCTGTCATATTCTTATGAGACTATAACTTACTCCCTTTTTGCCTAAAAAACTAGTATTAAATTATGTTTGTAACAGGTTTTACATACAAGTGAAGAGCAAGACTAGTGCTAATGTCCACATGGAAAGCCATGTTCTAAGCTGTTTGGCGAATCAAGATATGAAATGGAAACAATTATATTTTCAATTTGTAGTTGAAGAAGTTTCATTTAATTTGTGTCTGCAATTGGTCTTTTAGTGTACTTTATAAAATTAATTTTGTACATAAATAATAATTTAACTAAATTTTATATTTTGTTTTTATCTAATTCAGTTTGTTCATTTGTCCTCTAACAAGAACTAAGAGGAAATACTTATTTTGCAATTGTTTTTATTTTAGTTTCCTAATCACAGCTAATAACCCATTGGACTTCAAAAATACTGCAGCTTCAAACCTCTTCAACTGGCTGATCCATAATTTACAAATTTAAATGATATGGTTTTATTTCATTAATTAATTTCCTCCCTTTTTTTATTTACTTGTATCTGTGATACTTTAGGACTTTTTTATATTATACTATAAAAATCTCTATTGTTTGTTATCAAACAGTTTTAAACCTGTGTTATATTGTCATATATGTACAGTCAAATTTTTTTAGTAATTCTTTTTCTGAATAATAGTTTATTAAGAGTGGTTTCTTGAATAAAAGAGAGATATGAGGGGTGAATAAAGTACTTGAATGGAAATTACAGTTGTCAGAATGAAAATAGCAAAAATCAGTTAAAGATTTACAAAAAATAAAAGAAGAATATTTTGAGTTGAACATTTTTTTTATATGTCTAGTTTGTAATAATTGTGACAGGATCTATGGCCATGGATAGACTCAGAATTGGAGTTGGTTGCTGATAATGTATCTAGTTTTGTAATCCCATCAACCCTCATTGCCAATCACCCTTACAGGGCTTAAACTTGAAAGGCATTGCCAATCACCCTTACAGGGCTTAAGTTTCAAACTTGAAAGGCATTGCCAATCACCCTTACAGGGCTTAAGTTTTAAACTTGAAAGGCATTGCCAATCACCCTTACAGGGCTTAAGTTTCAAACTTGAAAGGCATTGCCAGTCACCCTTACAGGGCTTAAGTTTCAAACTTGAAAGGCATTGCCAATCACCCTTACAGGGCTTAAGTTTCAAACTTGAAAGGCATTGCCAATCACCCTTACAGGGCTTAAGTTTCAAACTTGAAAGGCATTGCCAATCACCCTTACAGGGCTTAAGTTTCAAACTTGAAAGACATTGCCAACAAGTGCATTTATTGTTGATTGGGAGTTGATGAAAAATACTACCCATTGTTGACAGTGTGGAATCTGCTGTTGAGTGACTTTTCTAGAGCAGCGATGGCCAACTTCTAAACCCTAAGGGGCCTATTTTCAGTGAAGAAAACTAATTTCACACACATCAATAACCCAATCATGTAGGCAATACGTACATCGTATCGTATGCGTTTTATATTCAATAATATGAATCAATAAATATTATTATGATTTATAATAATATAATATAATAATATTATTATTATTTACATATTATGCAAATATTTTCATATTTATGTATTATCAAGCTCAACGTACAAAGGATCAAAATAAGTATTATATTAAATATTTAGTTATTTAATCATGTTGTTTACGGTTATCAGAACACAGTATTGGAAAAAAACTCTAATTTATTTAAATTCAAAATCATCTATGACTATGTAGGCCTACATACTTCACTTAATGAGAACACTGTGGGGGGGGGGCAAAGTCGTTCAAAGTTTATCAAAATCAATTTGAATTAAAGTGGTTGCAACATTTAACCGATCTCGAAGATTGTTGTCTGTTAGTCTGTTGCGGTGAGTTGATTTTATAAATTTTGTTATTGAAAGGTGAACTAACAAAAATATGTGCTTCCAAACATTTGAACTATTTTCTTACCGAAGACACCTAGTTTGGGATATTTCTCCTAAGTCACTTAACTCCAAACTGAGTACCAGTTTCCGAACCTGTCTGAAAAAAATGGGTCACTTCTGTTTGAAGTGTCGGGTCAGAAATGTTTGAATGTAATTGTAACAATTTTAGGTTAGGTTTATCTTTCTTAGAATTACATTTAAATATTTCTAATACATACGGATATGAATTCACATGCGAACTAATTACAGAATCGCACAATGGGCCACTAAAACACTACAAGAAACACATGAAACACATAAAAAGAAAATAAATCAACTTTTAAATGAGAAAAATAATAATCCAAATTACACTTTTGCTATTACTTGCGACCAGACATTTGTTAACTAAAAGTTGTTAATTGTTAACTTACACTTGGAGGAAACATTTTCGTCTTACGACTTCTTCAGCCTCGTATTTTTGCCGCTTGGAATGCTGCTGTTGTGCTTCCTCAGTACCATCTTTTTGAAAGTTAGAAGTGATGTGATCGAAAAGTATGTGTGGTCCGTGCCGTGTTTGTTCATTTAAGATGTCATTTTTATGTGTGTTGCTATGTCTATATATTTCAAACTGTTCTAGTGTGTTTAATTTATGGCCTTTGTTGCATGTGTGGAGGATGCTCATGTTATTTTCCATACTTTTGCATGAGTGTTTAGTGTCCATGAGGTGATTTGCGAAGGTGGATTCAATAGTAGTGTGCAGTGCCCTTTTGTGTTCTTTATATCTTTCGGCGAAAGATCTGCCTGTTTGTCCAATATAGAACTTATTGCAGTTGTTGCATTTTAGTTTGTATACTCCTGGTTATTGTATGTGTTGGTATTGTTATTAATGCTGTGTCTGATAGCTGTTTGGCTTTTATTTGTTGTTCTGTAAGCTACATTGTATCCTGCTTTTTTGAAATAGTGGGCTATCTTATTTGTGAGTTTGTTTATGTATGTGAGGATGATGAATTTGTTTGTGTTCGTGTTTTTGTTGTTTGTGTTGTTGTTACTGTTCTTGTTGAGTATTTTTCTGTGTAGTTTGTCTATTAAATAATTGTCATATCCATTTTTGTGAGCTAAACATTTGATTGTGTTTAGTTCCTCTGTGTAGTTAGTTGTGGACATAGTTACTTTATTTAGTCTGTGTAGTAAATGTTTGAATGCTGCGTATTTATGTTGGATTGGGTGGTTCGATGAATTGTGTAACAATGTGTCTGTCATGGTTGGCTTGCGGTATATGTTGAATTCATGTTTGTTTTGATTTTTTGTTATGGTGATGTCTAAGAAATTCAATGTTTTGTTGTTTTCAAATTCTGCAGTGAACTGGATATTTTTGTGTATTTTGTTTATATGTGTTTGTTGTTGGCATTGTGTTATGTTTCCTCGGTATAGTATTATAACGTCATCTACATATCTGTGCCAATATATTATCTTATCTGCGTGTTTGTTGTTATTTATGATATTATTCTGTTCTATGTGTTGTAGGAATACTTCTGCAAGAATGCTTGAAATCGGTGAACCCATTGATAGGCCTTGTTTCTGTGTGTAATATGTTGTTGTGAGTGAAGTAGTTCTGTTGTGTAATGGTGTTCAAAATGTGTATGATTTCTTTTGTGATATTTTCTGGAGTGTTGTTAAGTTTTTAATTTATGGCCTTTGTTGGGTGTGTGGAGGATGCTCATGTTATTTTCCACACTTTTGCATGAGTGTTTAGTGTCCATGAGGTGATTTGCGAAGGTGGATTCAATAGTAGTGTGCAGTGCCCTTTTGTGTTCTTTATATCTTTTGGCAAAAGATCTGCTTTTGATAGAACAACAAATAAAAGCCAAACAGCTATCAGACACAGCATTAATAACAATACCAACATATACAATAACCCAGGAGTATACAAACTAAAATGCAACAACTGCAATAAGTTCTATATTGGACAAACAGGCAGATCTTTCGCCGAAAGATATAAAGAACACAAAAGGGCACTGCACACTACTATTGAATCCACCTTCGCAAATCTTATCTGCGTGTTTAGTTGGACACTAAACACTCATGCAAAAGTATGGAAAATAACATGAGCATCCTCTACACATGCAAAAAAGGCCATAAATTAAACACACTAGAACAGTTTGAAATATATAGACATAGCAACACACATAAAAATGACATCTTAAATGAACAAACACGGCACAGATCACATCACTTCTAACTTTCAAAAAGATGGTACCGAGGAAGCACAACAGCAGCATTCCTAGCGGCAAAAATACGAGGCTGAAGAAGTCGTAAGACAAAAACGTTTCCTCCAAGTGTAAGTTAACAATTAACTTTTAGTTAACAAATGTCTGGTTGCAAGTAATAGCAAAAGTGTAATTTGTAATTTACAACCAGCTCGTCATGAACAGCAACAAGATTTCGATAAATAATAATCCAGCTATAAAAAAGCCAAAATACTCTTTTTATGAAAAAACAATAAACGACCCTAACATCACATTTACCACTATAGAAATAGAATTACTAAATAAAGGCCTAAAACATAATATACACTATTTTTATTTTAAATAAATAAAACCTCTAAACCACAAATAACATTTATTTAAACCTTATGTACATTTCGATTGCCCAGCAATCATCTTCAGAGGTATTTAAAAAATACAACTAACTGATACAACTAACATAATATACACTACAAAGATAAAAATAAAACAAAAACAGCAATTATAATTGACACAGAAACAATATACAACAGACAGAAATACAAGATCAAGAACACTTAAGACATTTAATTAGTAACACAATAAGAACACACAAGACCCAAAAGAGCATAACACACACCAATGAAATACAGACAGCCAAATCACTAAAACAAAAAGCCAGAGAACACAATTTAAAATACGTAAAAGCAGATAAAGGTAATACTACAGTTATTATGCATACGCAGGATTTAAACAATAAAATTAATGATTTCATTACGGCAAACAACATCTCAGAAACAAATAAAGACACAACAAACGAATATCACTACACAGTTAAACACATAATAATATGTGTAATTAGTTGAATAATTAATTCAACTGAACACGTAATATCTAAAACACAGAAAAAATACCTTAAAGCAATAAGACCTACGGCACCTTCCTTACAAGCACTTCCTAAACTACATAAACAAGGAACACCAATAAAACCAATAATCAACAGCCAACAATCACCCGCACACAAACTAGCAAGCCATATGGATAGAACTATTAGAAAATACATAAGACTAGACACACACTAAAATATAAAGAACACAATAGATCTAGTAAACAAAATAAAGAACTTTGAAATCCCTCATAAACTCAACCCTGGCATCGTTTGACATCACAAACCTATATACCAATATCCCAGTCACAGAAACACTAAACATATTACGAGACAATTTAAGACTTAAAACACTCCAGAAAAAATCACAAAAGAAATCATACACATTTTGAACACCACTACACAACAGAACTACTTCACTCACAACAACAAATATTACACACAGAAACAAGGCCTACCAATGGGTTCACCGATTTCAAGCATTCTCGCAGAAGTATTCCTACAAAACATAGAACAAAATAAAATCATAAATAACAACAAACACGCAGATAAGATAATATATTGGCACAGATATGTAGATGACGTTATAATACTATACCGAGGAAACATAAGACAATGCCAACAACTCCAAACACATATAAACAAAATACACAAAAATATCCAGTTCACTGCAAAGTTTGAAAACAACAAAACATTGAATTTCTTAGACATCACCATAACAAAAAATCAAAACAAACACGAATTCAACATATACCGCAAGCCAACCATGACAGACACACTGATACACAATTCATCGAACCACCCAATACAACATAAACACGCAGCGTTCAAACATTTACTACACGGACTAAATAAAATAGCTATGTCCACAACTAACTACATAGAGGAACTAAACACAATAAAATATTTAGCTCACAAAAATGGATATGACAATTATTTAAAGACAAACTACACAGAAAAATACTCAATAAGAACAGTAACAACAAGACAAACAACAAAAACACGAATACAAGAGTTTGAGTGTTTCACTTTGCACTTTGTCAAATTTTTCAAGGTTAGTATTGGATGCTTCTCCTAGAGGCTACAGGACTTGATTCTGGTAGAGAAGCTTAGTATTCAGGAAAGAATGGATTGGACAGAGCTGTATGAAAGTGGCTCCCAATAAATGGAACATCCAAGCAAATGAGTGAGTGTATGTGTACCTTATCTTCCTGGTTACCACGTTTTTTTAGCCTCCATTGTGCGGAAGACAAAGAAGCATCCCCCCCCCCATCTAGGGTGGTGGTCTGGATGGCTATTTACTTTCCCTATCAGAAGGAGTAAAGAATTTCTACTGATATAGATTCATGCCCTCAGCATATGGAGGGTCTTTAACAGAGCCTCAAGTGAACCGGGCACAATTTCTGAATATTTTAGTCCTCTTACTGTTGTATTTGAGGTCTATGGCGGTGGATTTTCATTTCTTCTGGTGTTTATGGATTTAACATGGTCCATGCCACTTGACACGACTTATTACCAACCACATGGTGCCGCCTCCAAGGGGCAAGACTTCGACTCCCTATAATGTAAAATGGAGGGTTCTTTGATGAGATTTTTAAGGACCTGCTTCAGAAGCACTCAAAAGTAGCAGATGCTTGGTGTGCCATCCACTATGCATCTATATATATAAATATATATATATATATATATATAAATTTTTTCTATTATAAGGATAACATAGTGTTACCCTACTAGTGCCATCCTGTTTTACTTGCTATTACAATTCTGTTATCGAAATAATTATTTTTCTGCCCGCACTACTGTTTATAACTGTGAATATATCCTAATAAATAATATTAGTAAAATTTTCTCTCGTTATATATTTTTTAATTTATCAAAGAGTTTACAGACAAATGTACTTACTTACGAGCTCTTAACCTTTTCATTAGCTACATTGCTAGCAATTTTAAAAGACTTCACACTGTTTAAATATTTACATTGCTAGCATTATCAAAGACTTCACATTGTTAAAATATTTCGATCATACAATGATCTTTTTCGACGATTCTGACAGTCTCCTATCTAGTTCAAAAATCCCTAAATAAGCTTTAAGCTCTTCTAGATCTAACCTCTCTCTCTCTCTCTCTCTCTCTCTATATATATATATATATATATATATATATATATATATATATATATATATATATATATATATATTTATATATATATATATATATATATATATATATATATATATATGTATATATATATATATATATATATATATATATATATATATATATATATATATATATATATATATTAAAACGACATAGTTTATTCAAATACAAGAATATTTATTAATTTATATCCAAAGCTTTTCGTTGGTAAACAGTACCAACATCATCAGGAATGAAAATTACAATAATGTAACTTTAATTATAATAATTACATTATTGTAATTTTCTTTCCTGATGATGTTGGTACTGTTTACCAACGAAAAGCTTTGAATATAAATTAATAAATATTCTTGTATTTGAATAACCTATGTTGTTTTAAGTTAGTAAACAAGAAAACGTAATTTATATATATATATATATATATATATATAATTTCATGATCAACAAGAATATTCCAAATACAATGACATGAACCTTCTTAATACATCATTATTGTAATTATGAACAGCTGCTTCTCTTACTAACAATATAACAAAACCATCTCTTGTTTTAATCAATAGTCTTGTTTTAACTGTTATCGAGTGAAGAGGTTATTGATAATGTCAATAATGGTAAACTAATGAAATACGTTTTAGTTATTGTAATTTGAATATTCTTTATGTATAATTTACATTATTAAATAATTAATCACTAAAGGTTCACCGAACGTAATGGAATACAAAATTCAAGAAATTAAATAGATATCATATTTTATTTAAACTATATAGTTCTCCTTTAGAGCTCTACTTTTAAATGTTAAACAAATATCATGGACAAAGCAGCGAGGAATATAACGCTTGTGTGACATATTTTATGGATGACCTATCAAAATTAAATTATACAAACCAACACTTTTAATATCTATAATTTTGTAGTATTACTTTAGGTACCGTAGCATAAGTTTTGGCGCTTTTTAAAATTATTAGTGGACAAATTTTACTCCAAAATTATGCTGTGATAGCTATACAATGTAAGTGGCACGGTTATTGGAGTATATCCGCATGTACTTCCAACCTCGACAGAATTCTTGCTCAGAGTAAAATAATGTTTTAAGACGAATTAGGTATTTTTGTATGTAGACTTCAGTTCTCATAAACCTAGCAAAATACCAGCTTTTATGACTTTAAAAGTTAACTAGATACTAGTGGCATATGTAGACAAAACATTTGGAAGGTGCCCTAACAAACTAGGATAATTTGTTTTTATACTAAAACACTTGTAAATATTTCACAATATATTTATGATATATTGTTTTTGTAGGTAGGTTATTACCCTAAACAGGTTTTAGGTGTTTTTGGATTTTGTTAGAATCATAGTTTAAATATAAATAATAATGGAATATATATATATAGAAACTAAGGAAGCTCAGCTTATAGAAAATAAAATACGGTCGTGTATCTAATAGTTTTCCTGTTTGTGTTTGAAATTTCGAGGGGGCTCAAGCCCCCCCCCCCTTATATACGCCCTTGCTAGATCTTGAAACATTGCAAAATAATCTTGTTTGCTAATTATATAAAATTCAGCTCTCCAAAAAAAAATTTTTATGAAATACTGTGCTTATAAAAAATTCCAAGATTTAATTATCAGGAGTACAAAATATAAACACAAGTTTAATCGATGACAAATCTGTAACTACCAAGGCCCGTAGCAGGACAATCTTAGATTCCCTTTATTAGCATCATCATCAAACCAAATCTAAATATTTAATAATAATATCTATAAACATAAGTTTTAAAACTGAAACAAGTAATATAAACAAAAACTTTTTTGAGTAAATTCCTACTGAGGTCAAGAAATAAAAATGTTATCTTTGTTTGCTTATTTCCAGTTTGTTTATTTTATTCCTTTCATTTATTTTTAACCCTACAGTACTATTTATATTTTGTGGTAACCATGGCAACAGTTTAAAGTTGCTCAATGGAGGTTTTGATAACAACCAGATAGAGGAATAAAATGCATATACTCTTTGAGAAATTAATTTCTTGGTATTAGAAAGTTGGCGCAGTGCCGAAAACGCTAGACTTTGAACATGAACATTCATAGTCGAATCCGGATATACCCCAAATTTGTATAATTTAGTTATTGAATAAATATTTGATAAATTTGTATTAACATCAATTGTCATCCACTACAGGTTTAAGAAAATGTATTTGAACTTGGTTAGATGAATGAAAAGGTATTTTATTAACGATTGAAAATTTTACAAGATATATATCCGAAGAGTGTGAGCTAATAGAAAAAATTTTAAAAACAATTATCAGTAGACAAAGATATATTTTAAAAAGTCGGATTCCTAATGTTGTATAAGAATATTTGTACTATCCCATGGGCGCCATAGCCAGGGACAAGAGTGGCTATGGCCCCTCTCTAGCTTACACCCTGATTTAAAAAACAAAATATATATCCAAGCGCCATATGTAGCAGAAAAATACTAGATTCCCTTTATTAGCATAATGGTAAATATCTATAAACAAAAGTTTTAAAACTGAAAAAAAATTATTAGTAGAGAAAGATATATTTTAAAAGGTCAGATTCTTAATGTTGTGTAAAAATATTTGTACTATCCCATGAGCGATATACCCAGGGGTAAGGGCGGCTTATACCAGCTTATATGCCTACCCAGATTTAAAAACAAACTGTTTATAAAAGCGTCTTATGTAGACCAGTGGATTTTTTCGAAGAAGTTATTTTGAAAATTGGAGAATTATAAAATACAACCAAGACTTGGAGACTAAAAGACTAGTCCTCCAAGACTAGTCGAGGATATGACTTGGGACTAAAATATGTTTATACAAAAATGTGTGTTTTCCGTGAATATTACACATTGTTTTTAAATAAAAATTACGAGTAAATAGATTAATGTGTTTATTTTCTCTATAGGCCCTACATTAATTACCGAAGCCTAGTACTTTTATAAGTAGTAAGTAATAGGTTAAACTAGGCTAAAACTTGAATATTTTTAGCTGCTTAAATTTTTAGTATGCAATGCCTCCACGTCCAGTCCTGCTACAAACCTTTTATGGGTCCCTATGCTTTACTCTCCCCACCCTGTTGTTAAGTCATAAAGTATAATTACAAATGACCACTGCGACAAAAAATTACTCACCTGTTATAAACGAATTGTTAAAGCTATTGTCAACAATTCCTACTTCTATTGCTATAGCGAGGTGCTGTTTTTCTTCATTGTGAAGAATAAAAACTTGATTGATAAAGATAAATGAAGATCAATTGTCAGGTCTTGCTATCTTTCATGTTAATCGCGATATTAAAGTAAATTTGATGACATCGATCGATTTGCCAAAGCTAAATAATGAAAAAAGGATTTTGTTTTTTAAAATAATTTTGAATCCAATAGGGCTAATTGTAATTTTATATATTTTTTAAAATTTATTTTAAGAACTATAAATAATTGCTACTATGTAAACATTTAATAAATGAAGTTTCTTGATGTAATCATCTTGAATTCACTGATTAAACTACTTAACTAAGTGAATAATTTAATAAATAATAAAAACATCTATAACATTTTTTAATTAATTTCATTTGAGAAGAATAAAAATACTCTTTAATTTTATTTTTATTTGGAATCATTTCACCTTGCGCCTCTCAAGAAAATCCCAAATCCATACCTGGGAGCTACTTACCTGTTCAAAAACAATTAGGCCTACTTTTTAAAAAGGAAATACAGTACTTTATTTCATGGTAGCTTGAATTGCATACGAGTCAATAAATTAAAACCATTTAGCAACTACATTCTATTGTTAGTTTATGTGATGTTTTTATTTACAACTAGCCTTTATTTGATTTATTGAAATGTTACGGAACATAAAAAAGCCTTTCAATTAAAACAAAACGTCTGTATAGTGTTTGGAATGGAAGAGTGGGGGGCCTAGAATTCTAGTTGTGCGGTGCGGAGCTTGTACGGGGGATAGTCAGTCAGTCCTTGACTGTATAGCGTAGTGTTTGTATGTTTAGAAGAAACGTGGCCGATGTGTTTCTGTCTGTACCTAGGATAAACCTACAAAGGTAAAGCAAATTTGTGTCTTGATATTACAGTGTGTTTCAATAACAGTTAAGGTTTTAATATCATGGTTTTATCTAAATTGCAACTCATTTCTTTACGCTAACAATAAACTAAATATATTGTTAACTAAAATATATATTATTTTTTTAAAATCTTTATTTTGAACATTTCTTTGTTATTGCGTTGTATAAAAAGATCTTACCAAATAGAGCCAAGCAGATGTGGTAAGTAGAACTTGATATGCTGAGAGAAACTAGCATTGGAGTTGGAGCGAGACGAGTGTTGTCTGGTGAAAGTGTTTTTGATTGTTTAAAGGTTATGTTACATCTAGTAGTGTGTGAGTTGTTTCTTTAAAAAAACTATGAAATTAATCTAACTTTTAGTAGTACGAAGTATTAAAAAAAATATTCCCATTATAAATACAATTTAAACCCCGTTCGTAATCAGAATTCATTGTTTTGTAATTTATTCTAATATTAATGTATAATTAATGATATTTCCCCAATGTCAAATGCACCGCGCGTTCTCGGCACAACACGGACAGATCATCATAACCTGAAAGATTATAATAATAGAATACTTAGCTTACGATTGTTCTCACCAAGCGTATTTGTTTAAATACTGGATACATCAAATCAATTTCATTATTTTTACGGCAAAGTTCGTTTTGTTGTTTTCAGTTTACTCGTTAATAGACAGCTTTGTTTAAATACGTAACATTTTTAATTACTAACCGACACGTTTACAAGACTTTTACTATACGACCATTAGGGTCCGTAATTAGCGATTTCTTCGCTTACTTTCAAAATATTTATGTTTTGCTACTAAATATGAATAGCTAGACATTCTGATATCTTTTGTGTAGAGATAAAGCATTAACGTGGCCAAGTGATTAAATAACCGACGAGTATTTGAAATAATAATTCCCTATTATCGTACAATAATTCCTAATTTGTTGTAAAATATTTTACTATTTTGTTATTTTATTCCAAACATCCAACCCGAGTACAGCAGTTTGATATTTTTTGCTTGACCAGACTGTCCTTCAAAGTTGCTAGGCTACTCGAATCTCGGAGTCGTCACGGCCGATGGATTCTTTTTCTAAAAGGAAGGAAAGACTACGTAGCCTACCTAATAAGGTAGTCAATGTAACTCACTCAGGTTATAATTTTCTTTTTGCCTTTTTCGTTAGATTTCCTGTCTTTGGAAGTTTCTATTTATAGTAATTTGCATCTATAAATAGCTGCTGTCTTTCAAACAATGAGTCACTGTATTGTTAATTGGGTTCATTATTTGCTAATTAGAGACTATTTTTAGTTTCTTTTATTTTCGCCGGATCTTGATAAAGTTTTAAATACGGTGCAAATTTTAAACAAAAATAAAATGTGATGAGCACAAGAAATATATACAATTCACAATTATAAAACATTAATTCCAAACGCGTTTCAATGACATTATGTCCTCATCATCAGTGATTTTATCACATGCTATTTTCTTCAATTAAAGCTATATGTTGTGTGATAAAATTACTGATGATGATGACATAATGTCATTGAAACGCGTTCGGAATTGAAGTTTAATAATTGTGAGTTGATATATATATATCTTGTGTTTATAACCTCAACTCACAAGCCAGCTCGTATATTGTTTATAATGAAATGTGAGTTTATTCATGCCACAGCGAACATGACTTCACACTGTTGGACGAATTCGCTTTCTATTTTAGAAGACCATTATTTATGTTGTCATTTCGAATAAAACTTCCAATTTCTCACCTAAACATTTCATTACATTTCAGCCTTACTTCGTAAACAAGGTGGTAAACATTTAAATGGTTTTAAATACTGCTAAAGAAATGTTTCCTTATTTCTAAGTATCAGATTGTTTTTGCTGATGCCTTTAGATTAAGGGGTAGGATCAAGGTTGCTTTCCCAAGGACTACCTGACTTACAAGTAGGTAAGTATAGAACATTATCTACTCTTACCGACAAACTTACAAATATCGGTAATACTAAAAAGAGACTACGTTAGCTCTGATTTTACCTTTCTACATATGTTGCTCGAAAATACATTCTAAACAAGAGATTTTCATTGTCACAAATCATAAAATACCCCAAAATATTGAAACGTAACCGCAATACCGTCAACACAAAATCATCGTAGCCTATACGTAAATGTTTCTCTACAAACATAACCCTTATTTTACACTACAATAAAATATTGCTATTTTACAACAAACCTATAAATGTCCGGTTATAATCGATTTAGTTATAAAAAGTTATATTATTTATTAAAACACCAAGTCAGTTCTTACTTAGGCTAACAAAGGAAAATTTAATTTTAGTTACTTTTTATTAAATAATTACAACTAATATAATAATAAAGTAACATAACCTATGTGTTAAAACAGCTTTTCTACTACTTAACAGCATAAAATCTCCTGTTTTATGAAATCATAAATATGTTATCACTTATTTTAACCAAAGTAGGACGAAATAACTATGTTGCATGGCTTGCCCCTTTTGTGAAAAGTTTTTCTTCATATAAAGCTAAAATTAATTAAATATTAAATTTAACTAATGAATGAATATATGAAAAAACTGTCGCCCTATATATCAATTGTCACCCACTGCAAGTTTTAAAAATTGTATTTGAACTTGAGTGGATGAATAAAATGTAGTTTATTAACGATTGAAAATTCGAACAATATATATATATTTATAAGGAGAGTGTGAACTAATAGAAAAAATTGAAAAAAAAGTTTTTTTTATAGACAACCATAAATAGTAGTTAAAACAGGCATTAGCTAGTCTTAGAATAATAACTTCATTGGTAAACCAAACTACTTTGTCAAATAATTCTTCACGAATTCTACACTACTATGTAACTTTATTGAAATTTACTTTTAAGTAAAGTATGTTTAAAAAAGTTTAAGTATAAGTATAATTTAAGTAAAGTTCATTATACTTTTCGGCTAGGATCTGGTTATAAAACATAGTAATAGTGAATATTCTTTCGTAAAGTGACCAATAGCAAGCCGCATTGGACGAGTGACCTCGGTCGTGCAACAACATACGTCCATTGTATGCTGAAACGTGACTATCGTTTGTAAACTTTCGGAAGAGCGCTGCGCCCTCAGGCTGTCGGCCGACCCGACCGCGACACTTACCCTGTGCCAACCGTCCTCTGCAAGTAAATAATCACCTATTGTGTAATTTAAACACCTGTTCTGTAAAATGTTACATATCAGTAAAATTGGAGTTTTATTGAAAGGTTTATGAAGTTTTTTCAAATAATAATTAATTAATTAAATTTAATGAATTAATTTTAGTTTTATAACGGGAAACAAACTTTTCACAAAAGGGGCAAGGTATGCAATATAATTATCTCGCCCCATTTGGTTTAAAATAAGTGATAACATATGATTTTATAAAACAACTGATTTTATGTTACAGGTTATGTTGTGGAACAGCTGTTTTAAGGCATAGGTTATGTTATTTTATTTATAATAATTGAAATTATTAAATAAAATTATTAACTAAAATAATTGTTTTTATCTAAATAGGATTGACTTTGAAACAGTTTTGTTTGTATTACTTGTTTTTGTTTAGAATGTATTTTGGTACGACATATGGGAAAAAATTTAAGGGTTGATGCAGTCTTTGTTATGTATTTAAAAAAAAAATCATTTAAAGTGGAGATTTGTTGGCTTCTTTAGAAAAATATGTGTGTGTGTATATATATAGGTTATTTAGGTTTGTTATTCAAGAATATTTGATAAATTACCTTTTGATCAAACGTTTTCGTTCGCTGCCGGTGGGATCACTTCAAGACGTTGCTTGGACTGGAGCAGGTTCTATTCTTACAAGTTAACGGTGCTTTGTCTCGTGCTGTAGGGCGAACTGATTGTTTCTTTATAAAAAAAAAACATTATTATGTACTAAATTAAATTACTATACTCTACTATTAGCAATAAAGTTTCGCGTTATAACACGTTTTGTTATTAAAAAGCCTTTTTTACGTCAAATGGAGCAACAGGTTGGTCTACGTTACAATTATTTGTTCATTTATTACTATTTTTTTTTTGGCACCATAATTTTTTTTAATTGGGGATTGGTAGCGAACAACAGTTCCACTTAATGAAGTTTTTTTGTAGATTACTCACCAGCATTATGAGAAGAGTCAGTAAGTTACTGAATAAACAAATTATATTTAAGAACTACAAAATACTAATATTATATTTAAATAAACTTAAATAAGAAAGGAGCAAAAGAAAAAATTCATATACATCTTTGAGAAATATATTTCTAGGTAGGGCCTATTGGGAAGTTGGTTAGACTTCGGAGAAGAAGATTCTTAGTTCGAATCCGGCTGGACCCCTCAAATTTTATAATTTAATTATTGAATAAATTTTTGAAAACACTGTATTAACATCAATTGTTATCCACTATAGGTTAAAAAGAATGTATTTGAGCTTGATTTAATGAAAAAAAAACGTATTTGATTAACGATTGAAAACGTGTACAAGATATAGGCCTATATCAGGAGAGTGTGAGCTAATAGAAGGAATTTTATAAGCATACAGCTGCTGGATAATCGTCACTACATGTGATCACAATTAAACTTACATTTCCGGCGGCCAATGTTTGTTTGATGTTGCCTTGAATAGATCATGCGGCAGTGTGTATTAAAAACGTTGAAGAATAGAAAGATGGTGAAGACAGAAGAGTGTGGTAAAGGAGTGCATGTCTTTCGACTCCTCCTCCTTTGCCAAAGAACTAGGCCGGGTGACTAGCGGCAAGCCCGAGACGGTGGAGGTAGCTTGGTGCCACGACCTCCAAGTATGTAAGAGTCATTGACTTTGCTGTAAGGCCTAGGCGGGTCACCGTCCCGCTCCTGGGACGAGACGAACTCCAACCAGAAACCGTTTTTCCATAGCTACTCGGGACCTCAGAGGACCTAATACAAATAGAGATGTCATGGCTAAAGGTCCAGTGAAGCAGGCTTCCCCCTCCAAGATAGAGTATAATTACCTTTATGGTTTAATATTCTGAATGAGGGAATCATGCTGCTTATACCTGCCAAGTTTCATAATTGAATTCCCACTCTAAGTGCTTTAAACCTTAAATTAAGTGAAAGTTTTTATTACACTTTGTGCGCTGCACGGAATGGTATTGGAGGATTTTCCCCCAGCCAAGATGGCGGATTCGGCTAAACTATCTCCCAATGTCTATTTTATTAGATGACTACTCTATTTGTATTAAGTGCTCGGGACCAGTAGAACCTTCCGATCAGCCAGGTTTACGCACCTCAACACACCATCTGGTAAGTTCGGTCCAAGTAGTCCTTTATCCCCTCCCGAGTGGCCTTCCTAAGGGCCGGGCTCCCAGACTGGGGATTTGGTCCTATTAGGGCATTATCCACCCTTCATGTATTGCCTTACTGAGTCCCAATGTCGTGCATTTCGCAATTCGTTTGACCCCAATGACTAAATAAATCGAACAGTCTTGAGTTACAGCTATTCTAAATATCCGTATATGCTTTGTTTTGACTCTCTTTTTGTAAAGTTTTAGTAAATATTTGTAATGCAAAGTAAGACAGTCTCTTGTGTGGAATACTAATTCCCAGACTCTCGGCACACTCCGGACACTTTCTTCTGTCATACGATAATACCTCTTCTAGGTTTCTTGCAGTCATTGGTTTGTCGCTGCCATCAAGCCAACTTCTTCGTGGCCGTCCTATCTTTCTTTTCTCAGGGGAATCCACTCTAGTACTTTTCGGAGCCACCTTTTTTCTGTCATCCTCTTTACATGTCCAATCCGTGTCAATTGGTTTCTTTCTATCTCTTCTCTTATACATTTATCCATTTCCAATTATTTTAGAATTGAATAAAAAGAATTTATTCGGCCACTTAAAAAGCCCCCACATGCCGAACCACATTGACTTAGGCAGCATCCGTTCATTTTATTGAAAGTTTCGTGTACAAAGCAAGGCATTCTGTGGCTTGTAAAAAATCTCAAGTCTTGTTTAAACAGTGATCATTGATTTCGTCAGCGTTTGTATTGTCATCATATTTTTGCCCCTTCTTCAATTCCTTCTATTAGCTCACACTCTCCTGATGTACATCTTGTAAAAAATTTTCAATCGTTAATATTTACTTTTTCTTAAATTTTGTAGTCCATTACGTTCGGTGAATCTTATTAATCACTTAAACAATAGTTTATGACTATCCGAACTTTAAATTATGTAATTTTGTTAAAACTTACTGAGACAGAACGTTTTCGATCGCTATGTGGTGATCTTCATCAGTGTCTTCTGCTTGGAGATGTCGGGTCAAGCGGTGGCGGTTTTAAAGAAAGGTTTTCTACAGTATCAAAGAGTATGTGTGATTTATATTGTGTTTGTTCGTTTAATGTTAATATATATATATATATATATATATATATATATATATTAAACCAACATAGGTTATTCAAATACAAGAATATTTATTAATTTATATCCAAAGCTTTTCGTTGGCAAACATTACCAACATCATCAGTAATGAAAATTACAATTATTGTAATTTTCATTCCTGATGATGTTGGTACTGTTTTCCAACGTAAAGCTTTGGATATAAATTAATAAATATTCTTGTATTTGAATAACCTATGTTGTTTTAAATTATTAAACAAGAAAATAATTAATATAATAATAATATAATAATTAATATAATAATTATAATATATATATATATATATATATATATATATATATATATATAAATATCGCAATATGTTTTCTTGTGTATTAATAAAGAACAAAAGTCAAAATACAAATACAAGAATTATATTTGAATTTACAATTCAAAGCTTTTCGTTGGCTAACAGTACCAACATCATCAGGAATATTCATACTAATATTCCTGATGATGTTGGTACTGTTAGCCAACGAAAAGCTTTGAATTGTAAATTCAAATATAATTCTTGTATTTGTATTTTGACTTTTGTTCTTTTTATATATATATATATATATATATATATATATATATATATATATATATATATATATATAAGGAGAGTGTGAACTATAATTTTATAATAGTAGGAATTGAAAAGAAAACAACTACTGTAAATACTGTAAAGTAGACCACACCTCTGAGTATAAAGAGGACTAATGGTAAAAAAAAAACATCATCTTTTTCTGAAAGATTCGCTGTGCTACTTAAAAAGTAATATAATTCACGCTCTGGCAAAAAAAAATGATAAACCTCTTTTATTAGTTGATAAACTGACTCATGTCCGTATCAAGGTTTTAGGAAAATGTGGTTCAAGACAACGAGTAGAATGACTCGGCGATTGAAACTAGTTCATCCCATAAACGCGTGAGAGGTAGTTTTATTAATAAACAATAACCCACGGTTATTGAGGTAAAGATTGCTTTTGGCAAACAATGAAACCTTTCAAAACGCTTGTTACTGAAGATACAAAAGGGTACATGGTGGTTAAAATGAATCTTTCTAAGCACTGAATTGCCAGTGTTCTGAGTGGAGGAATTAGGCCTGCTATAAAACCGCTACATCAGGTCAATAGGTCTTTGAGGTCAGTATATCGACCTCGTTAGTTTTGTGCTTTATATCACGAGCAGTGTTCGCCTTCCAGTGAAATCTGCAATGCTTGTGACAACATTGGTTTCACTTGTAACTCTTCTTTAAAATATTAATAATAATATAATTTCTTAATTAAGGCGTAGCTTTCAGAAAGGATCAGAGCCGCTCCCATCAGGCTTTCGTGTTTAACTAACGAGATTATACACCGTGTCACACCCTGTTTACAAATTAGGGTTGTGGTCACGCGAATATGTGGTCACGTACAGGTAAGAGGCGTGGCATTACAATGGGTATCTGTGGATTTACCCCAATTATTATTTCTGTTGCTGATAACCTTCAAAGCCTTACACAAATTTAATGTAATTAACTAACGCCATTCCGTTGTAAGTAGGTAATTTAAAGAGACACTTAACGGCGCAGGCTCATAAAATTCCGGACAGGGAGAAACTTTGACATCTTGAGGTTATGGTACAATATCACGTCTGACATTTACATATTTTGGCCTAGGGAGCTTTTGCCCTTGTGAAGCACATTCTAAAGCGTAATCTAGCTAGGCTTTTGTAAGCAAATTCTGGATTTTGTAGCTAGTAGAAGAGTAGAGTTTGTTTGAATTCAGCCGCCCAAGACGAGCTTCATTGCCCTTATTCTCAATCTACTTACTCGCGCGCGTGTGTGTGTGTACGCGCGCGTGTGTGTGTGTGTGTGTGCGCGCGCGCGCGCGTGTTTGTGTGTGTAGGTCTTGTCTTGATTATGTGAGGCAACTGCTTTGACAGCCTCCTGATGAGTAGCTAAGCGAACGGTCGATGTTATTAATTCTATTCTTCCCCCACATGCTGTTTGCTGTGTCGTGTGAGTGGGAAACAACTGCTTTGACAGCCTCCTGATGAGTAGCTAAGCGAACGGGCGATGTTATTACTTCTATTCTTCCCCCACGTGGTGTTTGCTGTGTCGTGTGAGTGGGAAACAACTGCTTTGACAGCCTCCTGATGAGTAGCTAAGCGAACGGGCGATGTTATTACTTCTATTCTTCCCCCACGTGGTGTTTGCTGTGTCGTGTGAGTGGGAAACAACTGCTTTGACAGCCTCTTGATGAGTAGCTAAGCGAACGGGCGATGTTATTACTTCTATTCTTCCCCCACGTGGTGTTCGCTGTGTCGTGTGATTGTGAAACAACTGCTTTGACAGCCTCCTGATGAGTAGCTAAGCGAACGGGCGATGTTATTACTTCTATTCTTTCCCTACGTGGTGTTTGCTGTGTCGTGTGAGTGGGAAACAACTGCTTTGACAGCCTCCTGATGAGTAGCTAAGTGAACGGGCGATGTTATTACTTCTATTCTTTCCCTACGTGGTGTTTGCTGTGTCGTGTGAGTGGGAAACAACTGCTTTGACAGCCTCTTGATGAGTAGCTAAGCGAACGGGCGATGTTATTACTTCTATTCTTTCCCTAAGTGGTGTTCGATGTGTCGTGTGATTGTGAAACAACTGCTTTGACAGCCTCCTGATGAGTAGCTAAGCGAACGGGCGATGTTATTACTTCTATTTTTTCCCTACGTGGTGTTTGCTGTGTCGTGTGAGTGGGAAACAACTGCTTTGACAGCCTCCTGATGAGTAGCTAAGTGAACGGGCGATGTTATTACTTCTATTCTTTCCCCACGTGGTGGTTGCTGTGTCGTGCGAGTGGGAAACAACTGCTTTGACAGCCTCCTGATGAGTAGCTAAGTGAACGGGCGATGTTATTACTTCTATTCTTTCCCTACGTGGTGTTTGCTGTGTCGTGTGAGTGGGAAACAACTGCTTTGACAGCCTCCTGATGAGTAGCTAAGCGAACGGGCGATGTTATTACTTCTATTCTTTCCCTACGTGGTGTTTGCTGTGTCGTGTGAGTGGGAAACAACTGCTTTGACAGCCTCCTGATGAGTAGCTAAGTGAACGGGCGATGTTATTACTTCTATTCTTTCCCCACGTGGTGGTTGCTGTGTCGTGTGAGTGGGAAACAACTGCTTTGACAGCCTCCTGATGAGTAGCTAAGTGAACGGGCGATGTTATTACTTCTATTCTTTCCCTACGTGGTGTTTGCTGTGTCGTGTGAGTGGGAAACAACTGCTTTGACAGCCTCCTGATGAGTAGCTAAGCGAACGGGCGATGTTATTACTTCTATTCTTCCCCCACGTGGTGTTTGCTGTGTCGTGTGAGTGGGAAACAACTGCTTTGACAGCCTCTTGATGAGTAGCTAAGTGAACGGGCGATGTTATTACTTCTATTCTTTCCTTACGTGGTGTTTGCTGTGTCGTGTGAGTGGGAAACAACTGCTTTGACAGCCTCCAGATGAGTAGCTAAGCGAACGGGCGATGTTATTACTTCTATTCTTTCCCTACGTGGTGTTTGCTGTGTCGTGTGAGTGGGAAACAACTGCTTTGACAGCCTCTTGATGAGTAGCTAAGCGAACGGGCGATGTTATTACTTCTATTCTTCCCCCACGTGGTGTTTGCTGTGTCGTGTGAGTGGGAAACAACTGCTTTGACAGCCTCCTGATGAGTAGCTAAGCGAACGGGCGATGTTATTACTTCTATTCTTCCCCCACGTGGTGTTTGCTGTGTCGTGTGA
The DNA here is from genome assembly GCA_036971475.1 of Prosapia bicincta. Taxonomy (NCBI): domain Eukaryota; kingdom Metazoa; phylum Arthropoda; class Insecta; order Hemiptera; family Cercopidae; genus Prosapia; species Prosapia bicincta. Next base: position 3,182,418 of record JBAIZL010000099.1, read on the forward strand.
GTGGGAAACAACTGCTTTGACAGCCTCCTGATGAGTAGCTAAGCGAACGGGCGATGTTATTACTTCTATTCTTCCCCCACGTGGTGTTTGCTGTGTCGTGTGAGTGGGAAACAACTGCTTTGACAGCCTCCTGATGAGTAGCTAAGCGAACGGGCGATGTTATTACTTCTATTCTTTCCCTACGTGGTGTTTGCTGTGTCGTGTGAGTGGGAAACAACTGCTTTGACAGCCTCTTGATGAGTAGCTAAGCGAACGGGCGATGTTATTACTTCTATTCTTTCCCTACGTGGTGGTTGCTGTGTCGTGTGAGTGGGAAACAACTGCTTTGACAGCCTCCTGATGAGTAGCTAAGCGAACGGGCGATGTTATTACTTCTATTCTTTCCCTACGTGGTGTTTGCTGTGTCGTGTGAGTGGGAAACAACTGCTTTGACAGCCTCCTGATGAGTAGCTAAGCGAACGGGCGATGTTATTACTTCTATTCTTCCCCCACGTGGTGTTTGCTGTGTCGTGTGAGTGGGAAACAACTGCTTTGACAGCCTCCTGATGAGTAGCTAAGCGAACGGGCGATGTTATTACTTCTATTCTTTCCCTACGTGGTGTTTGCTGTGTCGTGTGAGTGGGAAACAACTGCTTTGACAGCCTCCTGATGAGTAGCTAAGCGAACGGGCGATGTTATTACTTCTATTCTTTCCCTACGTGGTGGTTGCTGTGTCGTGTGAGTGGGAAACAACTGCTTTGACAGCCTCCTGATGAGTAGCTAAGCGAACGGGCGATGTTATTACTTCTATTCTTTCCCCACGTGGTGTTTGCTGTGTCGTGTGAGTGGGAAACAACTGCTTTGACAGCCTCTTGATGAGTAGCTAAGCGAACGGGCGATGTTATTACTTCTATTCTTTCCCTACGTGGTGTTTGCTGTGTCGTGTGAGTGGGAAACAACTGCTTTGACAGCCTCTTGATGAGTAGCTAAGCGAACGGGCGATGTTATTACTTCTATTCTTCCCCCACGTGGTGTTTGCTATGTCGTGTGAGTGGGAAACAACTGCTTTGACAGCCTCCTGATGAGTAGCTAAGCGAACGGGCGATGTTATTACTTCTATTCTTTCTCTACGTGGTGTTTGCTGTGTCGTGTGAGTGGGAAACAACTGCTTTGACAGCCTCCTGATGAGTAGCTAAGCGAACGGGCGATGTTATTACTTCTATTCTTTCCCTACGTGGTGTTTGCTGTATCGTGTGAGTGGGAAACAACTGCTTTGACAGCCTCTTGATGAGTAGCTAAGCGAACGGGCGATGTTATTACTTCTATTCTTTCCCTACGTGGGGTTTGCTGTGTCGTGTGAGTGGGAAACAACTGCTTTGACAGCCTCTTGATGAGTAGCTAAGCGAACGGGCGATGTTATTACTTCTATTCTTTCCCTACGTGGTGTTTGCTGTGTCGTGTGAGTGGGAAACAACTGCTTTGACAGCCTCCTGATGAGTAGCTAAGCGAACGGGCGATGTTATTACTTCTATTCTTCCCCCACGTGGTGTTTGCTGTGTCGTGTGAGTGGGAAACAACTGTTTTGACAGCCTCCTGATGAGTAGCTAAGCGAACGGGCGATGTTATTACTTCTATTCTTTCCCTACGTGGTGTTTGCTGTGTCGTGAGAGTGGGAAACAACTGCTTTGACAGCCTCTTGATGAGTAGCTAAGCGAACGTTCGATGTTATTACTTCTATTCTTTCCCTACGTGGTGTTTGCTGTGTCGTGTGAGTGGGAAACAACTGCTTTGACAGCCTCTTGATGAGTAGCTAAGCGAACGGGCGATGTTATTACTTCTATTCTTCCCCCACGTGGTGTTTGCTATGTCGTGTGAGTGGGAAACAACTGCTTTGACAGCCTCCTGATGAGTAGCTAAGCGAACGGGCGATGTTATTACTTCTATTCTTTCCCTACGTGGTGTTTGCTGTGTCGTGTGAGTGGGAAACAACTGCTTTGACAGCCTCTTGATGAGTAGCTAAGCGAACGGGCGATGTTATTACTTCTATTCTTTCCCCACGTGGTGTTTGCTGTGTCGTGTGAGTGGGAAACAACTGCTTTGACAGCCTCTTGATGAGTAGCTAAGCGAACGGGCGATGTTATTACTTCTATTCTTTCCCTACGTGGTGTTTGCTGTGTCGTGTGAGTGGGAAACAACTGCTTTGACAGCCTCCTGATGAGTAGCTAAGTGAACGGGCGATGTTATTACTTCTATTCTTTCCCTACGTGGTGTTTGCTGTGTCGTGTGAGTGGGAAACAACTGCTTTGACAGCCTCTTGATGAGTAGCTAAGCGAACGGGCGATGTTATTACTTCTATTCTTTCTCTACGTGGTGTTTGCTGTGTCGTGTGAGTGGGAAACAACTGCTTTGACAGCCTCTTGATGAGTAGCTAAGTGAACGGGCGATGTTATTACTTCTATTCTTTCCCTACGTGGTGTTTGCTGTGTCGTGTGAGTGGGAAACAACTGCTTTGACAGCCTCCTGATGAGTAGCTAAGCGAACGGGCGATGTTATTACTTCTATTCTTTCCCTACGTGGTGATCGATGTGTCGTGTGAGTGGGAAACAACTGCTTTGACAGCCTCCTGATGAGTAGCTAAGCGAACGGGCGATGTTATTACTTCTATTCTTTCCCTACGTGGTATTTGTTGTGTCGTGTGAGTGGGAAACAACTGCTTTGACAGCCTCCTGATGAGTAGCTAAGCGAACGGGCGATGTTATTACTTCTATTCTTTCCCTACGTGGTGTTTGCTGTGTCGTGTGAGTGGGAAACAACTGCTTTGACAGCCTCTTGATGAGTAGCTAAGTGAACGGGCGATGTTATTACTTCTATTCTTTCCCTACGTGGTGTTTGCTGTGTCGTGTGAGTGGGAAACAACTGCTTTGACAGCCTCTTGATGAGTAGCTAAGCGAACGGGCGATGTTATTACTTCTATTCTTTCTCTACGTGGTGTTTGCTGTGTCGTGTGAGTGGGAAACAACTGCTTTGACAGCCTCTTGATGAGTAGCTAAGTGAACGGGCGATGTTATTACTTCTATTCTTTCCCTACGTGGTGTTTGCTGTGTCGTGTGAGTGGGAAACAACTGCTTTGACAGCCTCCTGATGAGTAGCTAAGCGAACGGGCGATGTTATTACTTCTATTCTTTCCCTACGTGGTGATCGATGTGTCGTGTGAGTGGGAAACAACTGCTTTGACAGCCTCCTGATGAGTAGCTAAGCGAACGGGCGATGTTATTACTTCTATTCTTTCCCTACGTGGTATTTGTTGTGTCGTGTGAGTGGGAAACAACTGCTTTGACAGCCTCCTGATGAGTAGCTAAGCGAACGGGCGATGTTATTACTTCTATTCTTTCCCTAAGTGGTGTTCGATGTGTCGTGTGATTGTGAAACAACTGCTTTGACAGCCTCCTGATGAGTAGCTAAGCGAACGGGCGATGTTATTACTTCTATTTTTTCCCTACGTGGTGTTTGCTGTGTCGTGTGAGTGGGAAACAACTGCTTTGACAGCCTCCTGATGAGTAGCTAAGTGAACGGGCGATGTTATTACTTCTATTCTTTCCCCACGTGGTGGTTGCTGTGTCGTGCGAGTGGGAAACAACTGCTTTGACAGCCTCCTGATGAGTAGCTAAGTGAACGGGCGATGTTATTACTTCTATTCTTTCCCTACGTGGTGTTTGCTGTGTCGTGTGAGTGGGAAACAACTGCTTTGACAGCCTCCTGATGAGTAGCTAAGCGAACGGGCGATGTTATTACTTCTATTCTTTCCCTACGTGGTGTTTGCTGTGTCGTGTGAGTGGGAAACAACTGCTTTGACAGCCTCCTGATGAGTAGCTAAGTGAACGGGCGATGTTATTACTTCTATTCTTTCCCCACGTGGTGGTTGCTGTGTCGTGTGAGTGGGAAACAACTGCTTTGACAGCCTCCTGATGAGTAGCTAAGTGAACGGGCGATGTTATTACTTCTATTCTTTCCCTACGTGGTGTTTGCTGTGTCGTGTGAGTGGGAAACAACTGCTTTGACAGCCTCCTGATGAGTAGCTAAGCGAACGGGCGATGTTATTACTTCTATTCTTCCCCCACGTGGTGTTTGCTGTGTCGTGTGAGTGGGAAACAACTGCTTTGACAGCCTCTTGATGAGTAGCTAAGTGAACGGGCGATGTTATTACTTCTATTCTTTCCTTACGTGGTGTTTGCTGTGTCGTGTGAGTGGGAAACAACTGCTTTGACAGCCTCCAGATGAGTAGCTAAGCGAACGGGCGATGTTATTACTTCTATTCTTTCCCTACGTGGTGTTTGCTGTGTCGTGTGAGTGGGAAACAACTGCTTTGACAGCCTCTTGATGAGTAGCTAAGCGAACGGGCGATGTTATTACTTCTATTCTTCCCCCACGTGGTGTTTGCTGTGTCGTGTGAGTGGGAAACAACTGCTTTGACAGCCTCCTGATGAGTAGCTAAGCGAACGGGCGATGTTATTACTTCTATTCTTCCCCCACGTGGTGTTTGCTGTGTCGTGTGAGTGGGAAACAACTGCTTTGACAGCCTCCTGATGAGTAGCTAAGCGAACGGGCGATGTTATTACTTCTATTCTTCCCCCACGTGGTGTTTGCTGTGTCGTGTGAGTGGGAAACAACTGCTTTGACAGCCTCCTGATGAGTAGCTAAGCGAACGGGCGATGTTATTACTTCTATTCTTTCCCTACGTGGTGTTTGCTGTGTCGTGTGAGTGGGAAACAACTGCTTTGACAGCCTCTTGATGAGTAGCTAAGCGAACGGGCGATGTTATTACTTCTATTCTTTCCCTACGTGGTGGTTGCTGTGTCGTGTGAGTGGGAAACAACTGCTTTGACAGCCTCCTGATGAGTAGCTAAGCGAACGGGCGATGTTATTACTTCTATTCTTTCCCTACGTGGTGTTTGCTGTGTCGTGTGAGTGGGAAACAACTGCTTTGACAGCCTCCTGATGAGTAGCTAAGCGAACGGGCGATGTTATTACTTCTATTCTTCCCCCACGTGGTGTTTGCTGTGTCGTGTGAGTGGGAAACAACTGCTTTGACAGCCTCCTGATGAGTAGCTAAGCGAACGGGCGATGTTATTACTTCTATTCTTTCCCTACGTGGTGTTTGCTGTGTCGTGTGAGTGGGAAACAACTGCTTTGACAGCCTCCTGATGAGTAGCTAAGCGAACGGGCGATGTTATTACTTCTATTCTTTCCCTACGTGGTGGTTGCTGTGTCGTGTGAGTGGGAAACAACTGCTTTGACAGCCTCCTGATGAGTAGCTAAGCGAACGGGCGATGTTATTACTTCTATTCTTTCCCCACGTGGTGTTTGCTGTGTCGTGTGAGTGGGAAACAACTGCTTTGACAGCCTCTTGATGAGTAGCTAAGCGAACGGGCGATGTTATTACTTCTATTCTTTCCCTACGTGGTGTTTGCTGTGTCGTGTGAGTGGGAAACAACTGCTTTGACAGCCTCTTGATGAGTAGCTAAGCGAACGGGCGATGTTATTACTTCTATTCTTCCCCCACGTGGTGTTTGCTATGTCGTGTGAGTGGGAAACAACTGCTTTGACAGCCTCCTGATGAGTAGCTAAGCGAACGGGCGATGTTATTACTTCTATTCTTTCTCTACGTGGTGTTTGCTGTGTCGTGTGAGTGGGAAACAACTGCTTTGACAGCCTCCTGATGAGTAGCTAAGCGAACGGGCGATGTTATTACTTCTATTCTTTCCCTACGTGGTGTTTGCTGTATCGTGTGAGTGGGAAACAACTGCTTTGACAGCCTCTTGATGAGTAGCTAAGCGAACGGGCGATGTTATTACTTCTATTCTTTCCCTACGTGGGGTTTGCTGTGTCGTGTGAGTGGGAAACAACTGCTTTGACAGCCTCTTGATGAGTAGCTAAGCGAACGGGCGATGTTATTACTTCTATTCTTTCCCTACGTGGTGTTTGCTGTGTCGTGTGAGTGGGAAACAACTGCTTTGACAGCCTCCTGATGAGTAGCTAAGCGAACGGGCGATGTTATTACTTCTATTCTTCCCCCACGTGGTGTTTGCTGTGTCGTGTGAGTGGGAAACAACTGTTTTGACAGCCTCCTGATGAGTAGCTAAGCGAACGGGCGATGTTATTACTTCTATTCTTTCCCTACGTGGTGTTTGCTGTGTCGTGAGAGTGGGAAACAACTGCTTTGACAGCCTCTTGATGAGTAGCTAAGCGAACGTTCGATGTTATTACTTCTATTCTTTCCCTACGTGGTGTTTGCTGTGTCGTGTGAGTGGGAAACAACTGCTTTGACAGCCTCTTGATGAGTAGCTAAGCGAACGGGCGATGTTATTACTTCTATTCTTCCCCCACGTGGTGTTTGCTATGTCGTGTGAGTGGGAAACAACTGCTTTGACAGCCTCCTGATGAGTAGCTAAGCGAACGGGCGATGTTATTACTTCTATTCTTTCCCTACGTGGTGTTTGCTGTGTCGTGTGAGTGGGAAACAACTGCTTTGACAGCCTCTTGATGAGTAGCTAAGCGAACGGGCGATGTTATTACTTCTATTCTTTCCCCACGTGGTGTTTGCTGTGTCGTGTGAGTGGGAAACAACTGCTTTGACAGCCTCTTGATGAGTAGCTAAGCGAACGGGCGATGTTATTACTTCTATTCTTTCCCTACGTGGTGTTTGCTGTGTCGTGTGAGTGGGAAACAACTGCTTTGACAGCCTCCTGATGAGTAGCTAAGTGAACGGGCGATGTTATTACTTCTATTCTTTCCCTACGTGGTGTTTGCTGTGTCGTGTGAGTGGGAAACAACTGCTTTGACAGCCTCTTGATGAGTAGCTAAGCGAACGGGCGATGTTATTACTTCTATTCTTTCTCTACGTGGTGTTTGCTGTGTCGTGTGAGTGGGAAACAACTGCTTTGACAGCCTCTTGATGAGTAGCTAAGTGAACGGGCGATGTTATTACTTCTATTCTTTCCCTACGTGGTGTTTGCTGTGTCGTGTGAGTGGGAAACAACTGCTTTGACAGCCTCCTGATGAGTAGCTAAGCGAACGGGCGATGTTATTACTTCTATTCTTTCCCTACGTGGTGATCGATGTGTCGTGTGAGTGGGAAACAACTGCTTTGACAGCCTCCTGATGAGTAGCTAAGCGAACGGGCGATGTTATTACTTCTATTCTTTCCCTACGTGGTATTTGTTGTGTCGTGTGAGTGGGAAACAACTGCTTTGACAGCCTCCTGATGAGTAGCTAAGCGAACGGGCGATGTTATTACTTCTATTCTTTCCCTACGTGGTGTTTGCTGTGTCGTGTGAGTGGGAAACAACTGCTTTGACAGCCTCTTGATGAGTAGCTAAGCGAACGGGCGATGTTATTACTTCTATTCTTTCCCTACGTGGTGGTTGCTGTGTCGTGTGAGTGGGAAACAACTGCTTTGACAGCCTCTTGATGAGTAGCTAAGCGAACGGGCGATGTTATTACTTCTATTCTTTCCCTACGTGGTGTTTGCTGTGTCGTGTGAGTGGGAAACAACTGCTTTGACAGCCTCCTGATGAGTAGCTAAGCGAACGGGCGATGTTATTACTTCTATTCTTTCCCTACGTGGTGTTTGCTGTGTCGTGTGAGTGGGAAACAACTGCTTTGACAGCCTCCTGATGAGTAGCTAAGTGAACGGGCGATGTTATTACTTCTATTCTTTCCCTACGTGGTGTTTGCTGTGTCGTGTGAGTGGGAAACAACTGCTTTGACAGCCTCCTGATGAGTAGCTAAGTGAACGGGCGATGTTATTACTTCTATTCTTTCCCTACGTGGTGTTTGCTGTGTCGTGTGAGTGGGAAACAACTGCTTTGACAGCCTCCTGATGAGTAGCTAAGCGAACGGGCGATGTTATTACTTCTATTCTTTCCCTACGTGGTGTTCGATGTGTCGTGTGAGTGGGAAACAACTGCTTTGACAGCCTCTTGATGAGTAGCTAAGTGAACGGGCGATGTTATTACTTCTATTCTTCCCCCACGTGGTGTTTGCTGTGTCGTGTGAGTGGGAAACAACTGCTTTGACAGCCTCCTGATGAGTAGCTAAGCGAACGGGCGATGTTATTACTTCTATTCTTTCTCTACGTGGTGTTCGCTGTGTCGTGTGAGTGGGAAACAACTGCTTTGACAGCCTCCTGATGAGTAGCTAAGCGAACGGGCGATGTTATTACTTCTATTCTTCCCTCACGTGGTGTTTGCTGTGTCGTGTAAGTGGGATACAACTGCTTTGACAGCCTCTTGATGAGTAGCTAAGCGAACGGGCGATGTTATTACTTCTATTCTTTCCCTACATGCTGTTTGCTGTGTCGTGTGAGTGGGAAACAACTGCTTTGACAGCCTCCTGATGAGTAGCTAAGCGAACGGGCGATGTTATTACTTCTATTCTTTCCCTACGTGGTGTTTGCTGTGTCGTTTGAGTGGGAAACAACTGCTTTGACAGCCTCCTGATGAGTAGCTAAGCGAACGGGCGATGTTATTACTTCTATTCTTTCCCTACGTGGTGTTTGCTGTGTCGTGTGAGTGGGAAACAACTGCTTTGACAGCCTCCTGATGAGTAGCTAAGCGAACGGGCGATGTTATTACTTCTATTCTTTCCCTACGTGGTGTTTGCTGTGTCGTGTGAGTGGGAAACAACTGCTTTGACAGCCTCCTGATGAGTAGCTAAGCGAACGGGCGATGTTATTACTTCTATTCTTTCCCTACATGCTGTTTGCTGTGTCGTGTGAGTGGGAAACAACTGCTTTGACAGCCTCCTGATGAGTAGCTAAGCGAACGGGCGATGTTATTACTTCTATTCTTTCCCTACGTGGTGTTTGCTGTGTCGTTTGAGTGGGAAACAACTGCTTTGACAGCCTCCTGATGAGTAGCTAAGCGAACGGGCGATGTTATTACTTCTATTCTTTCCCTACGTGGTGTTTGCTGTGTCGTGTGAGTGGGAAACAACTGCTTTGACAGCCTCCTGATGAGTAGCTAAGCGAACGGGCGATGTTATTACTTCTATTCTTTCCCTACGTGGTGTTTGCTGTGTCGTGTGAGTGGGAAACAACTGCTTTGACAGCCTCCTGATGAGTAGCTAAGCGAACGGGCGATGTTATTACTTCTATTCTTTCCCTACGTGGTGTTTGCTGTGTCGTGTGAGTGGGAAACAACTGCTTTGACAGCCTCCTGATGAGTAGCTAAGCGAACGGGCGATGTTATTACTTCTATTCTTTCCCTACGTGGTGTTTGCTGTGTCGTTTGAGTGGGAAACAACTGCTTTGACAGCCTCCTGATGAGTAGCTAAGCGAACGGGCGATGTTATTACTTCTATTCTTTCCCTACGTGGTGTTTGCTGTATCGTGTGAGTGGGAAACAACTGCTTTGACAGCCTCCTGATGAGTAGCTAAGCGAACGGGCGATGTTATTACTTCTATTCTTTCCCTACGTGGTGTTTGCTGTGTCGTGTGAGTGGGAAACAACTGCTTTGACAGCCTCTTGATGAGTAGCTAAGTGAACGGGCGATGTTATTACTTCTATTCTTTCCCTACGTGGTGTTTGCTGTGTCGTGTGAGTGGGAAACAACTGCTTTGACAGCCTCCTGATGAGTAGCTAAGCGAACGGGCGATGTTATTACTTCTATTCTTTCCCTACGTGGTGTTTGCTGTGTCGTGTGAGTGGGAAACAACTGCTTTGACAGCCTCTTGATGAGTAGCTAAGCGAACGGGCGATGTTATTACTTCTATTCTTTCCCTACGTGGTGTTTGCTGTGTCGTGTGAGTGGGAAACAACTGCTTTGACAGCCTCTTGATGAGTAGCTAAGCGAACGGGCGATGTTATTACTTCTATTCTTTCCCTACGTGGTGTTTGCTGTGTCGTGTGAGTGGGAAACAACTGCTTTGACAGCCTCCTGATGAGTAGCTAAGCGAACGGGCGATGTTATTACTTCTATTCTTTCCCTACGTGGTGTTTGCTGTGTCGTGTGAGTGGGAAACAACTGCTTTGACAGCCTCCTGATGAGTAGCTAAGCGAACGGGCGATGTTATTACTTCTATTCTTTCCCTACGTGGTGTTTGCTGTGTCGTGTGAGTGGGAAACAACTGCTTTGACAGCCTCCTGATGAGTAGCTAAGCGAACGGGCGATGTTATTACTTCTATTCTTCCCCCACGTGGTGTTTGCTGTGTCGTGTGAGTGGGAAACAACTGCTTTGACAGCCTCCTGATGAGTAGCTAAGCGAACGGGCGATGTTATTACTTCTATTCTTCCCCCACGTGGTGGTTGCTGTGTCGTGTGAGTGGGAAACAACTGCTTTGACAGCCTCCTGATGAGTAGCTAAGCGAACGGGCGATGTTATTACTTCTATTCTTTCTCTACGTGGTGTTTGCTGTGTCGTGTGAGTGGGAAACAACTGCTTTGACAGCCTCCTGATGAGTAGCTAAGCGAACGGGCGATGTTATTACTTCTATTCTTTCCCTACGTGGTGGTTGCTGTGTCGTGTGAGTGGGAAACAACTGCTTTGACAGCCTCCTGATGAGTAGCTAAGCGAACGGGCGATGTTATTATTTCCATTCTTCTAGAGGTGGTATTCGCATTGAAAACCGCCTGGGGCGTGTAGTCAGCTTAGCCACTACGTTTTGGACAGTCCATTCCTTTGTATAGAGCCAACCACATTACCAGCCGCATGATGTGTGGCTAGGCAAACATTCGTGTTGCCTAATGCCAACCACAATCCTCGCTCTTGACAGCCTGATCTCGTCTAGAGGTGGTATTCCCATTGAAAACCGCCTGGGGCGTGTAGTCAGCTTAGCCACTACGTTTTGGACAGTCCATTCCTTTGTATAGAGCCAACCACATTACCAGCCGCATGATGTGTGGCTAGGCAAACATTCGTGTTGCCTAATGCCAACCACAATCCTCGCTCTTGACAGCCTGATCTCGTCTAGAGGTGGTATTCGCATTGAAACCCGCCTGGGGCGTGTAGTCAGCTTAGCCACTACGTTTTGGACAGTCCATTCCTTTGTATAGAGCCAACCACATTACCAGCCGCATGATGTGTGGCTAGGCAAACATTCGTGTTGCCTAATGCCAACCACAATCCTCGCTCTTGACAGCCTGATCTCGTCTAGAGGTGGTATTCCCATTGAAAACCGCCTGGGGCGTGTAGTCAGCTTAGCCACTACGTTTTGGACAGTCCATTCCTTTGTATAGAGCCAACCACATTACCAGCCGCATGATGTGTGGCTAGGCAAACATTCGTGTTGCCTAATGCCAACCACAATCCTCGCTCTTGACAGCCTGATCTCTTCTAGAGGTGGTATTCCCATTGAAACCCGCCTGGGGCGTGTAGTCAGCTTAGCCACTACGTTTTGGACAGTCCATTCCTTTGTATAGAGCCAACCACATTACCAGCCGCATGATGTGTGGCTAGGCAAACATTCGTGTTGCCTAATGCCAACCACAATCCTCGCTCTTGACAGCCTGATCTCTTCTAGAGGTGGTATTCCCATTGAAACCCGCCTGGGGCGTGTAGTCAGCTTAGCCACTACGTTTTGGACAGTCCATTCCTTTGTATAGAGCCAACCACATTACCAGCCGCATGATGTGTGGCTAGGCAAACATTCGTGTTGCCTAATGCCAACCACAATCCTCGCTCTTGACAGCCTGATCTCGTCTAGAGGTGGTATTCGCATTGAAACCCGCCTGGGGCGTGTAGTCAGCTTAGCCACTACGTTTTGGACAGTCCATTCCTTTGTATAGAGCCAACCACATTACCAGCCGCATGATGTGTGGCTAGGCAAACATTCGTGTTGCCTAATGCCAACCACAATCCTCGCTCTTGACAGCCTGATCTCGTCTAGAGGTGGTATTCGCATTGAAACCCGCCTGGGGCGTGTAGTCAGCTTAGCCACTACGTTTTGGACAGTCCATTCCTTTGTATAGAGCCAACCACATTACCAGCCGCATGATGTGTGGCTAGGCAAACATTCGTGTTGCCTAATGCCAACCACAATCCTCGCTCTTGACAGCCTGATCTCGTCTAGAGGTGGTATTCGCATTGAAACCCGCCTGGGGCGTGTAGTCAGCTTAGCCACTACGTTTTGGACAGTCCATTCCTTTGTATAGAGCCAACCACATTACCAGCCGCATGATGTGTGGCTAGGCAAACATTCGTGTTGCCTAATGCCAACCACAATCCTCGCTCTTGACAGCCTGATCTCGTCTAGAGGTGGTATTCGCATTGAAACCCGCCTGGGGCGTGTAGTCAGCTTAGCCACTACGTTTTGGACAGTCCATTCCTTTGTATAGAGCCAACCACAATCCTCGCTCTTGACAGCCTGATCTCGTCTAGAGGTGGTATTCGCATTGAAACCCGCCTGGGGCGTGTAGTCAGCTTATTTTGAGTCACGCAGGAGGCTGAAACGGCTTCTATTTCTGTTACTTGAAGGTTAAGATTGTTAAGCAGGAAGGAACAACCTTTGTCGCTGCCCTTAAGACTTACTTTCTCAGGAAACGAAAGACACTTGGTCCAGTTGGTAAGATGAGTATGTTAAGTGTTGTTAAGCCAAGTCCACACCATTAGACAAAGTCGAGCGATTGTCTATAGACCAAAGCCGCGTCTATAGACAAGTCTCAGAGCATTGGTCCCCCAGCTCAGTTGAACTTAACGTTTCATGATGCGAGACATTGTCTATAGACCAAAGCCGCGTCTATAGACATGTCTCAGAGCATTGGTCCCCCAGCTCAGTTGAACTTAACGTTTCATGATGCGAGACATTGTCTATAGACCAAAGCCGCGTCTATAGACATGTCTCAGAGCATTGGTCCCCCAGCTCAGTTGAACTTAACGTTTCATGATGCGAGACATTGTCTATAGACCAAAGCCGCGTCTATAGACATGTCTCAGAGCATTGGTCCCCCAGCTCAGTTGAACTTAACGTTTCATGATGCGAGACATTGTCTATAGACCAAAGCCGCGTCTATAGACATGTCTCAGAGCATTGGTCCCCCAGCTCAGTTGAACTTAACGTTTCATGATGCGAGACATTGTCTATAGACCAAAGCCGCGTCTATAGACATGTCTCAGAGCATTGGTCCCCCAGCTCAGTTGAACTTAACGTTTCATGATGCGAGACATTGTCTATAGACCAAAGCCGCGTCTATAGACATGTCTCAGAGCATTGGTCCCCCAGCTCAGTTGAACTTAACGTTTCATGATGCGAGACATTGTCTATAGACCAAAGCCGCGCCTATAGACATGTCTCAGAGCATTGGTCCCCCAGCTCAGTTGAACTTAACGTTTCATGATGCGAGACATTGTCTATAGACCAAAGCCGCGTCTATAGACATGTCTCAGAGCATTGGTCCCCCAGCTCAGTTGAACTTAACGTTTCATGATGCGAGACATTGTCTATAGACCAAAGCCGCGTCTATAGACATGTCTCAGAGCATTGGTCCCCCAGCTCAGTTGAACTTAACGTTTCATGATGCGAGACATTGTCTATAGACCAAAGCCGCGTCTATAGACATGTCTCAGAGCATTGGTCCCCCAGCTCAGTTGAACTTAACGTTTCATGATGCGAGACATTGTCTATAGACCAAAGCCGCGTCTATAGACATGTCTCAGAGCATTGGTCCCCCAGCTCAGTTGAACTTAACGTTTCATGATGCGAGACATTGTCTATAGACGAAAGCCGCGTCTATAGACATGTCTCAGAGCATTGGTCCCCCAGCTCAGTTGAACTTAACGTTTCATGATGCGAGACATTGTCTATAGACGAAAGCCGCGTCTATAGACATGTCTCAGAGCATTGGTCCCCCAGCTCAGTTGAACTTAACGTTTCATGATGCGAGACATTGTCTATAGACCAAAGCCGCGTCTATAGACATGTCTCAGAGCATTGGTCCCCCAGCTCAGTTGAACTTAACGTTTCATGATGCGAGACATTGTCTATAGACCAAAGCCGCGTCTATAGACATGTCTCAGAGCATTGGTCCCGCAGCTCAGTTGAACTTAACGTTTCATGATGCGAGACATTGTCTATAGACCAAAGCCGCGTCTATAGACATGTCTCAGAGCATTGGTCCCCCAGCTCAGTTGAACTTAACGTTTCATGATGCGAGACATTGTCTATAGACCAAAGCCGCGTCTATAGACATGTCTCAGAGCATTGGTCCCCCAGCTCAGTTGAACTTAACGTTTCATGATGCGAGACATTGTCTATAGACCAAAGCCGCGTCTATAGACATGTCTCAGAGCATTGGTCCCCCAGCTCAGTTGAACTTAACGTTTCATGATGCGAGACATTGTCTATAGACCAAAGCCGCGTCTATAGACATGTCTCAGAGCATTGGTCCCCCAGCTCAGTTGAACTTAACGTTTCATGATGCGAGACATTGTCTATAGACCAAAGCCGCGTCTATAGACATGTCTCAGAGCATTGGTCCCCCAGCTCAGTTGAACTTAACGTTTCATGATGCGAGACATTGTCTATAGACCAAAGCCGCGTCTATAGACATGTCTCAGAGCATTGGTCCCCCAGCTCAGTTGAACTTAACGTTTCATGATGCGAGACATTGTCTATAGACGAAAGCCGCGTCTATAGACATGTCTCAGAGCATTGGTCCCCCAGCTCAGTTGAACTTAACGTTTCATGATGCGAGACATTGTCTATAGACCAAAGCCGCGTCTATAGACATGTCTCAGAGCATTGGTCCCCCAGCTCAGTTGAACTTAACGTTTCATGATGCGAGACATTGTCTATAGACCAAAGCCGCGTCTATAGACATGTCTCAGAGCATTGGTCCCGCAGCTCAGTTGAACTTAACGTTTCATGATGCGAGACATTGTCTATAGACCAAAGCCGCGTCTATAGACATGTCTCAGAGCATTGGTCCCCCAGCTCAGTTGAACTTAACGTTTCATGATGCGAGACATTGTCTATAGACCAAAGCCGCGTCTATAGACATGTCTCAGAGCATTGGTCCCCCAGCTCAGTTGAACTTAACGTTTCATGATGCGAGACATTGTCTATAGACCAAAGCCGCGTCTATAGACATGTCTCAGAGCATTGGTCCCCCAGCTCAGTTGAACTTAACGTTTCATGATGCGAGACATTGTCTATAGACCAAAGCCGCGTCTATAGACATGTCTCAGAGCATTGGTCCCCCAGCTCAGTTGAACTTAACGTTTCATGATGCGAGACATTGTCTATAGACCAAAGCCGCGTCTATAGACATGTCTCAGAGCATTGGTCCCCCAGCTCAGTTGAACTTAACGTTTCATGATGCGAGACATTGTCTATAGACCAAAGCCGCGTCTATAGACATGTCTCAGAGCATTGGTCCCCCAGCTCAGTTGAACTTAACGTTTCATGATGCGAGACATTGTCTATAGACCAAAGCCGCGTCTATAGACATGTCTCAGAGCATTGGTCCCCCAGCTCAGTTGAACTTAACGTTTCATGATGCGAGACATTGTCTATAGACCAAAGCCGCGTCTATAGACATGTCTCAGAGCATTGGTCCCCCAGCTCAGTTGAACTTAACGTTTCATGATGCGAGACATTGTCTATAGACCAAAGCCGCGTCTATAGACATGTCTCAGAGCATTGGTCCCCCAGCTCAGTTGAACTTAACGTTTCATGATGCGAGACATTGTCTATAGACCAAAGCCGCGTCTATAGACATGTCTCAGAGCATTGGTCCCCCAGCTCAGTTGAACTTAACGTTTCATGATGCGAGACATTGTCTATAGACCAAAGCCGCGTCTATAGACATGTCTCAGAGCATTGGTCCCCCAGCTCAGTTGAACTTAACGTTTCATGATGCGAGACATTGTCTATAGACCAA